>CM034708.1:110737663-110750219 GCA_020142125.1 Phrynosoma platyrhinos
TTTGGAATTCCCTGGTGCGTGCCATTATTCATTCTATGTTTGGAATGTGGTCCCTAGTGCCTCTTCCTTTCCTGACCCTGCTTAAACCTCTAGGATTTCTCTCCCCATGTATGGTGGAATCTGTGTTGCAGAATTTTGAGCATGATTTTGCTTGCATGGGAGATCAGTGCTATAATCCTATAGTTGTTGCATTCTCTTATGTCTCCCTTTTTTGTGGCTGGGGATGTATATTATTGCTTCCAATCTGTTTGCCATCATTTTGTTTTCCATATCTTTTGACAAATGTTGGTTAGCACTAGAGTTGACTCTGGGCCTTTGCAGACTGCTAAAAATAGTGCAAATTGAGTCCACTTTAAGGGTTAGGTTTAGGGTTAGGGAATCATGGGAACTGTATTTTATTGTGGCTCCAGAACTCTCTGACAGAGAAGGCTCAATGTCTCAGAAGGAAAAAAAAACAATTGCCATGATTCCCTATCACTAACCCTAACCCTTAAAGTGGACTCAATTTGCACTATTTCTGGCAGTCTGCAAAGGCCCTTCGTCAATGTAGATTGCAGCAGTTTCAGCATGTGCACAGGTAAAACTAGTATGGCAGCTCTGTCCATTCCTGGAGATGTCAAAAGCTGCAGTGGTGCATACCTTGATTACATTCTGTCTGGATTACAGTAGTGCCCTCTATATGGTGCTACCTTTTAAAAATGTTTGGAGATTTCAGTTGATACAAAGAGCTGCAGCCAGAATGCTGACATGGGCTGGTTACAGGGAACATACATAACTCCCTTGTTGAAACAATTTCATTAGCTACTGGTTTGTTTCTGGGCATAATGATTTGATTCATATGTGAGCCTCACACAACACACAAGTGACATGCCCTAAATTAAATATTAAAAGCCCTCCCTTGAATTGTCTGTAAAGGTGAATTTGTGTAAGTTTTTCTACCTTAATGACTTTTTGCAGTCACCTTGCAAACGTATTTCTGTGGAAATGCTTCAAGTTGCTCGAACACACAGTATGAAAAATTGTGCTGCACACTTATGAGACTCCACCTTGTGGCACACATCTGCACAAAATAACCAAATTATTCTTCTGAAGCTGAAAAGCTGTAATGAATGACACTCAATTTCAGGATAGGTCAGCTTCTGTATTATGCAAAGCGGGGATTCTGAGGAACCATTGAAGTTTGATGCAGCTCTAGAGTGCTGGGCTAATCTGGCTGAATTCCTAGGGACAGATTTATTTCCCAGCATCTGCTCTGAAGAAAGAAGGCCTCCCTATTCGTATATTTTCAATATTCTAATCAGTTGCAGACTAAAAAGGACAGCACCAATATTTGACAAAACTTTACATCAGCAAAAACAAAAGAATAGAACAGATGCTTCAGCAGTGTCGACTTTAGAATACACTTCGTGTAAAAAGTGAGATCGCAGAATAAGACTATCTAGCCAAATTGCAGAAAGTTGATTTACAAACAACAAACACCTTGGGCAGGTATTTTGATGCAAAAACATTTGGGTGCCTGGGGGCCACAAAAAACAGCCCTAGTGGGCCACATGTGGTCTATAGGCTACACTTTCCTTGCTCCTGTATTACACAAGATAAATGTTACCCATAGTTTCTTTCTAATGGTGAAGGAACATTGTTGTTCATTACCCTCAAAACTAATTTTTATAGGTAATGCTGTAACTTGTTACATTCAACCTCTGCTACATTTACCTTTTTTTGCAGTTCATCCCCCGATTTTCTTAACAAGGCAACTATTGTTTCAATTATCTTATCTTCATTATTATCTGGTGAAAGGACAGATTTAAAAAATGGATCATCATTATCAGACTAACAACAGAAACAGATGGCTATAGTAAAGTCATTAATCTGTAAACTGTAATTAGAACCACTTTAATAGGACCTATTATCACTTATATTATCTCAACAACCCTTCCAACATGAGGTGCTCTATTCCAATGGTAGCGGTCTTGAATGGAGAGTGCTGCTGCCATTGATAAAAATGGTTGAATGAAACACAGTGGCGTTGGACCCAAAGGGTATACCATTAACTGGAAAGCTTTCCTGCAAACCCAAGTGTACAAACACAACTGTACAAGCAACAGGCCTAATTGTATAAGCAATCCATAACTGATGCCACAAGACCCTCTGGACAGGGTGCACCAACCCCACATTGTTTGCACTAGATGCTCACAGTGGCAAAGTGTTGTGGACTGCCCTTTGTTGTCATTGCACAACAGTGATTCTCAGGGTTCCTCCAAGCAGCCTTGGGGCTTTATTTTTATTGTTGCTCGTTGTAGTGGAGAATTCAAAGATACAGCGGTGTTCGTCTGTAGAGTCAGTATGTAGAGAGATCTTGTAGCACCTTTGAGACTAACTGAAAGAAAGAAGTTGGCAGAATCATTGTAGTGGAGTTTAGTCTCACTCCTGATCTGCACATTTCTGTTCAACCACTTTCTCCCAGTTGAGGTTAAGCTGTGGTGCGGGTGTGGTTTCCCACCATCTCCCCCATGAATCTAACACTGGCCCATAAAGTCATAGTGCTAGAGAACTATACCATCACCACCCCTCCTCTCAACGTAGTATATGAGTAAAAACTAGTTTAGTGTCTGTATGTTTGTTCACACACACACACATACACACACACATATATATATGTATGTATGTATATATATATACTACGTCAGGGGTAGGCAACCTTTCCCCTTTAAGGGCCGAGGGACTTCAGCTCCCAGAATCCCAGGAGCTATTGGCCAACATGGGACTATTGGCCAACATGGCTGAGGCTTCTGGGAGCTGAAGTCCCTCAGCCCTTAAAGGGGAAAGGTTGCCTACCCCTGTACTATGTCATATTTTCACATTTTATAAGGAAATAACATCGTTCAAATTTTATCATTTTAATTTTAATAAATTAAGTACCCAACTCAACACAACGCTTATCTGATGTGATGCATATGCTTGTTTCCGAGCGCAATGTTTACTAAAGTGAGGAAAAAGCAATATTAGAAAGAGAAACTCTCACTTCTTTGATGACACCAAGTCTTTCACAATATTTACCTTTCATAGTCACCAGAGGTGGAAATCCAGTTTCACAATGGTATGGAGTCACAAACGGTATGAAAATTTTCAAAGCAACTCTCTTTATCACTTGACCAGCAGCTCTGTCAGACCAAGAAAAGGCTGCAGGCCAGCAGCAGCAACTCACTCCCACCAGTGGTCACTGGTGGTTACTGGTGGGACTGGGCTGGCTTCTGGGTTTGGCTGCTTTGCTGGCTGGGTGGTAGAGAGAGTCACCTATCTTTGCTGCCCAGCCATCAGCTTCACCAGACCTGGAAAAGGCCACAAACACTGGGAGAAATATTGTCAGAGGCCAACTGCTTACTGAAGCTGGTTGCTCTGTGAATGTGTACAGAGTACCTGGCTTTGGTAAGCAGTTGATGGAGGAATGGAGACCTTAGCTCCAACCCCCTCTTTCTCATGTCTAGCAGAATAGTTAGTTCAGAAAGCCAGGCTTCAGTAGGTAAAACTCATAAAGCCTTTATTGAGAAACTATAGATCCAGTCCAGTAGCATTCATTGTCAGACCTGACCAGCAAATATTAAACTTACCTAATTAAACTACATACAAGGTTCAGGTGGGTTTAATTCTCATTTGTTATAATTAATAAACACACTTCTCCTCTTTCTCATCCCACCTCCCTCTTGGTTGTTATAGAATCATAGAGTTTTAAGAGGCCAGAAGGGCCATCCAGTCCAACCCCATTCTGCCATGCAGGAACTCTCAATCAAAGCATCCCCGACAGATGGCCATCCAGCCTCTGCTTAAAGACCTCCAATGAAGGAGACTCCACTACTCTCCGAGGGAGTGCATTCCACTGTCAAACCGCCCTTACAGTCAGGACGTTCCTCCTAATGTTTTCCTGTAGAGAAAACCAGAGTCCTTCACAGAAACAACCTCGAAGAGGCTTGGCTCATGTTTGCCTTCCTTCCAACATTATCTCAGCACCTGTGCCTGAAATCAGCACAACTTGATAATACCATTTCTAATGTATAAACCGTTATACTTATTCCCAATATTTTGTGGTAGGCAAGCTGTTTATGCAACTCCTGACCCTGTCAAGCCACTCACAAACCCCAGCCTCCTCATGATACCCTGACAGTCATTCCTTCTCTTCCTCCCTCTTTCCCTGCCAGGTGGTCTGATGCTGAAGGGGACCCTGAAAAAGGATCTCCCTCTCTGGAGGGGGAGCTGAGGTTGGCACCCCCCTTGAGATATTGTCATGCTCCCCAGGGGGCACTTCCCATCTAGAGCGTATGCGATATAATGCAATTATACGTTAATGATTGGAGAAAAGAACTAAATAAAAGTAATCAGTAGTTTCTAAATAGCTACTTCTAATTCTGCTCTATAGTCTGTAGACAGAGATTATGTGGAACATGGGTACTGACTGCTTGGCAGGGAAATCAATGGGGAAGAGATTCCAAAAGACAGAACAGAGCGAGGGAGGAAAGGAATACAATCATCTAAAAAGCCATCAAGCAGTTATGGTAAATAATTGGCCTTTGCAGACTGCCAGAAATAGTGCACATTAAATTGAGACACTTCCCTGGCTCAGTGCTAGGGAATCATGGGAACTGTATTTTTTTCTGAGACATTGAGCCTTCTCTGTCAGAGAGCTCTGGTGCCACAATAAATTACAGTTCCCATGATTCCCTAGCACTGAGCCAGGGCAGTGCCTCAATTTAATGTGCACTATTTCTGGCAGTCTGCAAAGGCCCACTGTTACCTTTTCCATCCTCTTCAAATCTGGACTTGCTGGTCTGTCCACCATCTTCTTCTATGCTCACAATACGGACAAATGTTTTCAGTCCTCTTTCTTCTGCAGGCCTGGAATTATCAACTATCTCAGCAAGTCGGTCTGCCACCAGAATGATGGATAAATCATCTGGAGAAAGAAAAGTGAGACCAGCCAATCTTCTTTCAGCCATTCAGTTTGCTTCACCGCCACAAGACAGAGTGGTTGTCTGTTAAATTTTACAGGTGAAAATGAGTACATAGCTGCCATTTTTCTAAATTAATACTTGCCACAGTTCACCACTGTCCTGGAGAAGTGGGACAAAAGTGACTGCCACTGGAAAGCTCTGACAGCTTTGCTTCCTAAGCAAGAGTCATGCAAACACTGGCCATCATTCAGGGGCAGAGCACATGCATTGCATGCCCAAGACCCCAAATATAATTTTGGGCATCTTTAGTCAAAGGATCTCCAGCACTAGGATGAGGAAGAACCCTTAGAGAATCTAAGTCCATCAGTTAGGCTTGGTGAACCAAATATCTGACTCGATCTCAAAACAATTTCAGGGGTACACAGGCAGGGGTGTTCAGGCAGCATATTTCTTCCAAATAAATATAATATTAATAATAGGTTCAAGGAGAATAGGCCATTCACAATATGCTATGTTGTTGTTGTTGTGTGGCTTCAAGTCATTTCTGTCTTATGGCAACACTAAGAAAAAACCATCACAGGGTTTTCTTGGCAAGATTTTTCCAAGGGTTTTTTGCCCTTCCTCTGAGGCTGAGAGACAGTGACTTGCCCAAGGTCACCCAGTGGGTTTCTATGGCCAAGAAGTATTTGGAACCTGGTTTCCAGAGTCATAGTCCAACTCTCAAACCACTACACCACACTGGCTGTCGGTGTTATATATTTTTTATTGGCCATGATTTAATAGTAAATACATTTCTATGCCACTCCTCAGCTGTGCACTCATTTTACCAACCTACAAAAGGATGGAAGGCTGAGTGGACCTTGGAGCCCTTCTCTAGAATCAAAATTACAAAGTTGTGGCTGCAGTACTGGCATTTAACCACTGAGCCATCAGGGCTCCTGGTTTAATTGGTTTTAATTTTATTGATAATTCAATTACATTTTATACTTTTGTGTGAGTTAAATTTTTAGCTATGTTTGTTTTAACTGCTGTTATCCACCTTGACTTGGAAAACTCCTAGATATAAATATTATAACAACAATGGCAACAACTGAAGGTTTAATGCTGGGGGAAATGCTTACATAAGAGAAGCCAATATTCTGCTCTGCAAAATTGTTCATCACATGGCTTCCGGAACTCCATAACCAGGGCATAAATAGTTGTCTTTCCTTATTTTTACCCAGCCAGTGCATCTGAAATCCTTTTAGACTCCTTGGATGCCTCTCCATACTGGTTTTGGGAATCTGGGAGTTGTAGTCTTCTTCTTTTTTGGAAGTTCTGCTCCTCAGCAACTGCTAAACAGTGGCAGCATATGGATGAGCAATGGTAGTAGGTTGGTGGGGCAATTTTTTGTTCCATTCTCTTGAGGAAGGGTTATACAATCCTCCTCCAAATACTAATGGTTTGCCTAGAAGTCCACTGCTGGTTTTGAAAAATGGCTATTACTCAGTGTTAGTACAGGGGGTCCTGCAACATGTTTAGAAAGTGAGTTGCTACTCTTGGAAACTTCCAAATTTGTCCTTTTTTGACTAGAAAAAGAATAGTCCAGGGTGTCTACAGGGATTAAGTATATCAAAATCAGCAGGGGGAGTGCACTTTGCTTACGCCAGCTGTAGATGTTATACTATAGCTATCACCTATAGATGTTCTGATTCCACTTTAAAGCTATCTAAGATAATGGAAGTCAACATCACATCAGCAGATCCCATACACTGATGATGCACTGCAGTAATATACTTCCTTTAATCTGTCCGAGATATACTAATAATCAATTTTCGATATTCAATATTGAATTGTTTTCTAATACAATTTTTAAAAAAAGAGAGAGAAGAGGTTCTCATTTTCAGGTTTCTCCATACCATGTATAATCTTGTAAAGGGTTTTAGGATCCTTTTGTTCCTTAATTCAATGGGTATCAAAGGTTTTAGACCTTCTCCCAGGGCAATCCTGGGCATTTTGCTGGCCACTGTGATAGAGTAAACACAACTGCCTCCAGTACTCAAGCTGCACAGTACTATAAACCAGTCAAACTATTTTATCAGCCAGGCCAGAAAATCCCACGAGTTTTTCTCCCTGGCAGTTACTACTAATTCACATACCTAACATTTTCTGCCCTTTGTAATATTCAGAATGATCCCAAACTAAAAAAGGAAGCTCTGTCTGAGGGAGATATTTGAATCTGCTTAATGGAAGGTGCGAAAGCCAGTGTGGTGTAGCAATCTGAGTGTTGGATTAGGACTCTGGAGATCAGGGCTCAAATCCTCCTGCTCAGCTATAAAAACTACTGGGTTATCTTGGGCAAGTAATATATTCTCTGCCCCAGAGGAAGGCAATGGCAAACCCTCCCTGAACAAACCTTGCCAAGAAAATCCTGTGACAGGTTCAATTTAGAATCACCTTAAGTCAGAAATGAATTGAAGGCATACAACAAGAATTGCCAATGAAAAGGTCAGCCCTGACTACTTACTGCTCAGACCAAATCCAGTGCTATTGACTATGATGGCAGCAGCTCTCCAGCATCTGACACAAAGGTGTTTAATAGCTCTGTATGTGATCTATCATTCAGCTGTGGACTCCTCCATATACAGTTGCTGCCCAATTCATGGAAGATCCATTCTGGATCCCCCACCATGAAAATGGCAGCTCGCAAATATTCGAGCCCCATTGAAAATAATGGTGTGTGCACCCCTGGTGCGGGTGCGTGCCACCAGTTTATCTATAACCGCTTGTCCCTCCTGCGAAGAGCGAGACCACAGACTCAAAGTCCATGAACAGGGAGAGACAACTGTATTAAGAACCTGTCCACTACATCTATGTTCTTCATAATTCTCACATCGCTTTTGGTCAAATAGGGTAAATGTTGCTCATTAACAATACACAGATTTTTTCCCCACCCCATCTTCTCCTTTCAATATGGTGCAAAAGTTTTCTTTAAAAATAAACAGGAAAGGGTTTTAGCTCAGAGAGATACACACAAAGAGAGACATATTTCTGTCTCTCTGTATGGGGTCTCTTTCACAGTTCACAAGTATAACACTTTGATACCACATTAAGTGCATGGTTTAATACTTTTTAAGGGGTGGGTGGGTATTGGTCCTTTCGGATTTGTATTTTATTTATTTTTAACTGTTGTTAGCCGCCCCAATTGTGCACAGAGGGGCGGGGTATAAATAAAATTTTATTATTATTATTATTATTATTATTATTATTATTATTATTATTATTAGTGCTATGGCTGTGTCCCACGGAATCCTTGGGTTTGGTGACTCACCAGAGCTCTGCAAAGAGAACTTTATATACCTCACAAACCTAAGCCAATATAAGTAATGGTGAAGGATGATGGAAGCTGTAGTCCAACATCTGAAAGGCCACACAAGTTGCCCAAACCATTTGTAAAATTGACTTCTTAAAGGGAGGCTGTTTTGAAGCTGAAGGTGAGCTAAAAACCAGCCAGCAGTCAGTGGTGAATGTATATTCTGGACACATGATTAAAAAAAAAATTAACCCACCTTTCATCTCTTGTGTCAGGACAGGTTCACTACCAACCCCTCTTTCAAACCTCAGCACACATCCATTCCTTTCTGAGGGTGTCTGCCTGGGATCCTCTCTAGTTTGGGCCTTTAGACAAGAAGGAAACAGAAGACGTTCCCACTTAGATTTCTTCTTCTTCTTCTCCTTCTTCTTCTTGCTCCTCTTCTGACAAGGCTGCTCTTGATCCTCAGAAAACAAGCCTTGTGTTTTTTCTTTACTGGCGGATCTTACTGCTTTCATGTCCTCACTGCTTAGAGATGATCCCTCGAGGCCTTTTGCTTCCCTTTGTAAAAGTTGTCCATATTCACTAGCAAACAATCGGCGTTGGGCATAGGCCATAAGCACTCTGTACTCCATGCTCATTCGGTCTACATCCTCCAAAGGGGTTTCTTCTCTACTGCAAGGATTAGCCAAATTCATTTTGTGCCTGCAAAGATAACACTTCTTGTTAATCTTTACTGGAAGTTGCTTTTATTAATTAGATTTGGAATGTGGAGCCCTTTAACACTTTGGGCATACATTGTCATACTTTGGACACTGTTCCACTTTAGACACATCATGAGAAGACATGAATCGTTGGAAAAGGCAATAATGTTAGGAAAGGTGGAGGGGAGTAGAAAGAGAGGAAGGCCCCATGCTAGATGGATGGACTCTATTAAAGAGACCATAAATATGAGTTTGCAGGAGCTGGGCAGAGCAGTAGAAAACAGGGGGCCTGGAGATGTCTCATCCATAGGGTTGCCATGGGTTGAGATTGATGCAAAGGCAATTAACAACAACAACAACAAAACACTTTGGGAAGGTGGGAAATTGAGAGTCATGCTTCATACGCCTTTTTGTTTACTGGTGTAAGAATATGTTGAGCCGAAAGTTCAGATTCAAAGCCTGAGATCTGAGGACTGCTACCTGACAGATCTCAGGACAATGCCTGGAAGGGACAGACAACACTGGCTCTGCCTCATAGCTCCAGTTGGAGACTGTGTTGGTCCTGCTGGCTCAGGCTAAGTACATGAGATCAGAGTTGTTAGTTACGCAAGGAGAAAATATCTATCTCCTTTTCATTCTAGCGTCTCATATTTCTAGTTCTGCCCTGGAGATTCTGAGAATGCAGACAAGGTCTAGAAACCATTTTGGTAGCTCATTAAGTGCAATAATGCAAGATACTATTCTTTTCTATTCAACTTTCCAAAACATAGGGTAGAAATAATCCAGTTTGAGACCTCTTTAACTGTCCTGGCTCAATGCTAGGGAATTCTGGGATTTACAATTTTGTGAGACACTTAGTCTTCTCTGTCAGAGAGCTCTGGTGCCACAATAAATTACAATTCCCAGGATTGACTAGCATTGAGCTAGGGCAGTTAAAGCGGTCTCAAACTGGATTATTTTTGCAGTGTGTTTTGGACCTTAGTTGTGAAGGGCTTGAAGTGCAATGGGAAGGAGTCCCATTGAATTCAGTGGGAATTTCTTTTGTAAATACAAAAAAATACAATAAAACAATCCTGGACACCATCTCTATCATATATTAGAATTCTCATTTAATCTAAGAACAAATTTTTGAAAAAAGGGTAAATCCCAGTCTTTTACAATCCCTTAAGGATTGTACCTTCATCTGTTCCAACCACATTTATTTGCTGGCGATAATCCTTATGTTTTGTTAGTCATCCCTAGTAAAATACTATTCCTGTTTTGCCTTATGGAGTAATGTGGGGAATACCTTTTAAGGTCTTGTAGCCTGCTGTCAGACTCACTAAGTATTAGTGAGGGCTGCTGATTCTAGAACATAGGCATATACATGGATGCATGGGGCAGAACAACCACTTATTCAAATAATAAGTAAGCAAAGGGGTACCTTTGGGACTAGCTGTGTGTAAGAAGTTGTAGCATGAGCTTTCATAGACTTAGTCTACTTTGTTTACACAAAACGCAAGGATCCCAAGAGAGCACTCACACTTAATATTCAAATAGGGGAATTTTATCATCTCAAATGACAGAAGTTGAGAGGCCTCAGGCAACTAAAATGGGGATCAAACATGTGCATAACAGTTCCAAGAACAGAACTCAAGAGGGATGGTCCAAGATAATTTTATTTATAGGCAGAGGAAATCACCATTCACATGAGACATCTGCACCCACACATATTCAAAAATTAACTATATAAAGGTGGTCGCAGATAGCGACTTAATGGGAGTTTGCAGATCGTAATGCTGTACTGATTCCAGATGTGTAGCTCCAATCTGGGGGACATTGTGAGAATGGAAAATGGCTCAATGGTAAAAGCGAGAGGGCTAGCAGTAAAGGCGAGCAATTAATTCTGATGTTATAATATAAGAATATTTTCTACTTTTACATGAAAGATAATAGATTGTGGGGAGGGGGGATTGTTAGCTTTGTACAATGTACTCTTTTTCCTCTAAATTTATTTACTTTAACCCCATTTCTAGCTATGATGCAAGTCTCATTAGGGTCAGTGGAACTCACTCCCAAATATGTGTGCATAGACTCATAGTCTAGCAATTGCCTTTAAAAACAAACAAACTGGATTTTGCCTGAATTCAACAGTGACTGAACAACCATTAACTCACAAATATCTTCAATCACTTGGAAACACATACACGCACGTGGACACACACATACACACTTGACTCTTGTTTCCCAGACTCCAGAATTTCCATTCATTTGGCTTTTCCACTGTCAAGGCTTCTGCGTCCTTCCTTATCTCTCTACAGAGATGAAACTTACAGTGCTTAGGAGATTTTCTTAGAAACTGCCATGCCCCAGCCTCAACTTTCACCTTGGGACCTGGACTGAGCAGGGTAGTACAGTATTATTTAAATATTTGTACATATTCAATTTGTATGCTGATCATATTATAAGAAAAGCAGGCTTTGACACAGAAGAAGGAAGACTGAAAATAAGAGGAAGGAATATGAACAATCTCAGATATGCACATGACACCATAGTACTAGCAGAAAACCTCACAGACCTGGAACACCTACTAAAGAAGATAAAAGAAAAAAGTGCAAAGGCAGGCTTAATGTTGAACATAAAGAAAACAAAAATAATGACCTCTGAGGACCTTCACAAGTTCAGCCTAGACAATGAAGAAATAGAAATAGTAAAAGAATTCCTATACCTGGGATCAAACATTGATAGAAATGGGGACTTCAGTCAGGAAATTAGAAGAAGACTAAGAATGGGGAGGGTGGCTATGAAAGAACTAGAGAAGATTCTTAGGGGCTGTACAGACTGGCCAAAAGGGCCATCTAGGGGTGGAGTGGGGGCGTGGTGACTGAATGCCGGCTGCCCCGGCTCTGACCCGATGCCGCCATCATGCCGCCCACCCAACCAGATGGCGAGTAGTGCAGGACGCTCCCTTAGCCCAGCGTTCACACATGCTGTGCCAAAGAAGCACCAAAAAGCCGTGGCACCAAGGGTGGCTTTTTGCTGCTATAAAAAGGAGAAGCATTTGCCAGCTCTTTTTAGAGTGGCAAACCACCAGATCAGGGCCACGTCATGCGGTTGCAAACTGAGGCTGTCATACTTCTGACACATCATGAGAAGAGAGGACTCTTTGGAAAAGACAATAATGCTGGGGAAGATGGAGGGAAGTAGGAAGAGAGGAAGGCCACATGCCAGATAGATGGACTCTATTAAGGAGGTCATATCTACAATGGCTTGTATGATTCTGACTTTTGTGCTGAGTTGTATATCTTTGCATTTTAGCATCTTTTCTAGTTCTTTCATAGCCATCCTCCCCATTCTTAATCTTCTTCTGATTTCCTGACTGCAGTCCCCATTTCTATCAATGTTTGATCCCAGATAGGATAACTCTTTTACTATTTCTATTTCCTCATTGTTTAGTTTGAATGTGTGTAAGTTCTCTGTGGTCATTATTTTTGTACAGTACAGCAGAGTTAAGTCTTACCAGGCAGCATCAGTTCCAGACAGGGGATTTTCCTAAGCGACTCTCAGATAAGAGCCGACCTAGATGCTATCATTGAAACAGAGTCTATAGGCGAGGTGTCCAGCGACTCCGCCGATGT
>CM034708.1:110770666-110780916 GCA_020142125.1 Phrynosoma platyrhinos
TATTTCGGTTACTTTTCGCTTCGTGGCCAGTGTGTGATAAGGTCCTAGATGTGGGCCTCTGGGTATACTCTCAACTTGCACGAAACACATTATTATAAATATGTGATACAAATTCTAGGAAATCTTGACTCCCAGCACAAGATGGGTTAATGCTGCACAATAATTTAATTTCTTAGTGGTATGGTTGCTGCTGTCCAGGTGCTTGCCAATTAGAAATCATTGCCAGTTTTTCTTTCCTTCCCCACACTGTCTTTTCCATTTTTGGATCATGATCATACAAGCCCCAGATGCCAAGCGACTGAAGCTAATTTACCGCCTAAGGCATCTGCTCCTTTGGATGGTCTTTCCTGGTTATGGCAGGAGGGGGGCATTGAATAGCCTTTCCTTGTGGCTTCTTATTTGATGGCTGGGCTGTTGTTTTGGAAGGAAGCTGGCATGTTCAAATTGCCAAAGGTTGTGAAGACACCTTAGAAAGATGTGAAGGAATTTTTTTGAGACTGCATGCATGTTGCCTTTTTTGCCTTTCTGCATTGTCATCATAAAATAAGTTTTTGACCATCATGTCCATTGCAGACTTGAACTGATTTAACTATCCTTTCCCTAGTATAGGGAATATCTATTCTGTGACAAACAAGTAATGTAGGCAGTCACTCTGGGGACTCATGCAGAAGGACAGCTCAGACATTCCCTAAATAAATAGGGATCCTCTTACACAGGACCTTATCCCACGCTGCTCTCAAAAGTGGCAAGAAAGCGATATGAGCATCATTGCAGTACTATAGCGCTAGTATAAATATGGCGCTAGCGCTATAATAGCGCTATGGATAAGCTAGCGCTATTGCAATGCCCGCTGAAACCGACATTCAAAAGAACCCGATTGATGTTGCATTCCGAGCGGTTTCGTTTGATTCTGAGCGACGTCGTGTAATCACCCGGAAAACTATAGCGCTATAGCGCCTGATTCTTAGCGGATTCTGAGCGACGTCGTGTGATCACCCGGAAAACTATAGCGCTATAGCGCCTGATTCTTAGTGCATTCTGAGCGATGTCGTGTGATCACCAAGGAATGTATAGCGCTATAGCGCCTGATTCTTAGTGGATTCTTGCTGCTTTTGGCCCCGTGGGATAAGGTCCATAGTGTTTGGCACCCAGATCAAAGTGTGACCTGGTGCCACTGCAATAGTAAACCTGTGTCCTCCGGAAAGTACCACATTGGACTGCAGATGTGTGGACTCTTGTGCTTGAATGTCTATAATCTCTGTGCTAGAAGTCATATCACTATTCAGGGAGAATTAAATCCTGTGAACCCCCATCCATCATGTGAAGCAGTAGGCTTATGCTGAAATAAACTAGTTAATGTTACAGGTGTTACAGGACTACATTTTCCCTCCACTCTTATACTGAAATAGACTCAACTTGCTGCCTCTTTGAAGATCTGAACAGTGGCTCTATTAGAGCTAAACCTTTGGTCCCAATTTTTTAAGGAAAAAAATTCAGAAAGAAATCTAGAAACCTAAAATTTTATCTTCAGGTCAAGGTGAGCAAAGTGCAACAATTTTCCTCCCTTGACTCCCAGAAACCATTGAAAGGGAGAAGGAGCTACCTAGAAGCATGGACAATCCACCTTCATTTTTCCCCAGTGCTTCCAAATATTCATAAATCATGTCGTGTGGGGCCATAATGGACCTGGTTATGTCTCACTGGTGCTGTGTCAGGTGACAGTGCTACGGCATTTTCTATTCACCTTCATTTATTTACACCAACAGCAAGGAACCTTCTACTGTGTCTAGTTCTGGACATCACAGTTCAAAAAGGATGTTGAGAAGTTGGAGGGTGTCCAGAGGAAGGAGACTAAAATGGTGAAGGGTTTAGAAACCATGCCTTATGAGGAGAGACTTAGGGAACTGGGTATGTTTAACCTGGAGAAGAGAGGGTTAAGAGGGAATATGATAGCCCCCTTTAAATATTTGAAGGGATGTCATATTGAGAATGGAACAAGCTTATTTTCTGCTGTTCCAGACAATAGGACCCGGAGCAATGGATTGCAAGAAAAGAGATTCCACCTAAACTTTACGTGGAACTTCCTGAGAATAAGAGCTGTTTGACAGTGGAACACATTCCCTCAGAAAGTGGTAGAGTCTCCTTCTTTGGAGGCCTTTAAATAGAGGCTGGATGGACATTTGTTGGGGGTGCTTTGATTATGAGTTCCTGCATGGCAGGGGGTTGGACTGGATGGCCCTTGGGGTCTTTTCCAACTCTATGATCCTGTGATTCATCAAGAAGACCAAATTTTTTCAGATCTGTTCTCAGGGGAGAGGACCGGAGCCAAAGGCAAAAGGATGGGACCCATGGTGACCATGCCAATAGGGCAGTGAACTTCCAAGAGCCATCCAACTAGTTAGAGGATAGGGTTCAATATTTAGGGTCCAAGACCAATAACTTGGATAACTAATTTGTGACTAAACTTCTGAGTGGCTTCACTGTCCCGCTGAAATGAAAAGCGCTAGTTTACTTTGAAGCTCTTAATTCTGATAATTAACTCTTAGGAGAGCATTTCAGCTGTTTAGAAATGGGAGAAACCTGTATAAAAGCTGGGAAAGCATCACATGATGGTGTAATAGGGAAGCAGATGTAGCTATCTGGTGAAGGTCATACGCCAGATTTGGACCCCAGACCTAAAGTTCCCCACCCTGATATATATGCATGGCAGGCACTATAAACAGGAGTAGATCCCGTCATTAATTTTACTTCTAAGATTGAAATGGAGGGTGGAAACTAGAGAATTTTAGCTCACATGTGTGCACTCTTCAAACATTGAAACGGCACCCTCAGATTACTCCAGTAAGCAAAATAATCAGAGAATAAGGAGACTGTTTTCCCAAGGACACCTAGTGGAAGACAGAGACCTTCCTATATAGGAAATATGAGCATATGGAACCTCATGGCGATTTTGCCGTGGGGAAGCAATTGCTTCTTTCAGCTATCCATCCATTCTTGGGCTGGTTCTCATTGGAGTCCATCATGCAATCACCAGCTGGACTCCTCTGTAGCTACAGAAAGTCTAAAGTCCACAATGGGGTCGAAATATTTGCAACATGTGAATCAATGGTAGAGGTGAGCCAGAGTATTTTCCTGTTATTCTGCAACATTTGCATGGCCCATGTAACTAGGATGGAACAGCTGTGATTTATGGGAGCCTGCCATTTGGATTTGAGATGGATACTAGACATGAAGGCAATGGGCGGCGGAGGCTCAAGTAATAACATTACCTGATGGGGGTGGTTATGGGAAGCTTTGGCAAAGCTGGGTGCAGCTGCTGTTAAGTTCTTTTCACAATGCTGTTCTGTGGGAGGGTGACAAGAAAGAAGAGAGGGCCACCAACTTGGATATGCCCCTTGATTTCTTTATTTTATTTTTTTGAGAGGGCATTAAACAGTGTTCATATCTCCTCCATGAAATTCCATTTCCAGAGGAATGCTCCATGTGAAATTTTAACCAACTGCATCTTTATAAGTGCCTTGAGAGTATTTTCAAGAAGCCTTTTCCTAGTCACTTGTGCCTGTTAGTAAGGGTGGATCTAAATTGCAAATGGGTACTGCACAACTTTAAGTATCATGGGTTCAATAAAAAAGAAAGCTTTAGGATTTTAGTCTGAGGAAAGTTCTGAGAAGTCTACTAGAGCAATAACAAAAATTGGAAGGATGGCTCTAGACAGACAACTTCTATTGTTAGCAGTCAAAAAGCATTATGTAATTCACAATTATTCCACATATTTCCTTCTGCAAAGAATGCTTCTGTTATATGGAGAGAGGGAAGATGGAAAAAAACATACTCTGGTTTCTCTTTCTTTTCAGAACATATAAATCTTTCACCTTTTACATATCTTAGATTGTTGCTGTTCTGTCCTGCTATCTTCGCTCTTCACTCCTACTTCTTCCAAGTCTAAAATGCCTTAAAACCATTGAAAACCATCCCTTTAAAACCATTCCATCTTGAACACACATAATCTTGTCTGATTTTAGAAGCTTTTTGTCTGATTTTAAGCAGAGTAGAGCATTGTTTATACAGGTTGAGTATCTCTTACCTGAAATGCTTGGTTCCAGAAGTGTTTTGGATTTTCTTTTATTTATTTATTTATTTATTTTTATTTTTATTTTTTGGATTTTAGAATATTTGTCTTGGAGATGGGACCCAAGTCTAAACATAAAGTTCATTTATTTTTCATATACACCTTATATACATAGCCTGAAGGTAATTTTATGCTATATATTTAATAATTTTGTGCATGAAACAAAGTTTGTGTACATCAAACCATCAGAAAGCAAAGGTGTCACTATCTCAGCTATCCATTAAAAGTGCTTTGGATTTTGGAGATTTTTAGATCTTGGATTTTCAGATGAGAGATAGTCTGTATTTGCATACCTTCCAATTGCCATGAATCAACTAGAAAAGCCATGCCTAGTCCTTTTGCCTTCCTTGTTCTCAGCTTTCATTAAAGATCCCCAGATTACTTCTCCCTTTCTTTTTTTAAACTGCCAGCTGCAAAGTGAATGAATACTCTGGGGGAACAGGGTTCAAATCCCTGCTTGGCCATGAAAAATCCATTGAGCGGCTTTGGCCAAGTCACTCGCTTGGACTCAGAGGAAGGCACAAGGAGGGTACAATAGAAATACTGTACATTATTTTTCCAATCCACTTCCATTTTTATCCTAATAACAACCATGCAAAGTATGTGAGGCAAACCCACTTCGAACAAATTTTTGCCAACAATAACCCATCATAGGTTCTACTTAGGGTCACCATACATTGGAAACCATTGAAGGCACAACTTTGCTGTTATTGTTGTGTGCCTTCAAGTTGTTTCCGACTTATGGCAACTGTATGGTGAACCTCTCATGGGGTTTTCTTGGCAAGATTTGTTCAGAGGAGGTTTGCCATTGCCTTCCCCAGAGGCTGAGAGCATGTGACTTCCCCAAGGTCTTCCAGTGGGTTTGGGGGAATTGAATCCTACAAGGCAGTGCACCCAGTTGCCTCCTTTCCCACTTCCACCAAAGATTGGTGAGAAGAGAGCAAGGTCTTTCCTCTCCCATAAGGCCAAGGCAAGAAAAAAAATGGGGATGCTTTAGCCACTTGCAATTCAGGAATGAGGTCCCCCCCCTAAAAAAACCCCAAACAAACAAAAACATACACACACCCCTCCTACAGCAACCTACTGAGAGGAGTTTTCCTTGGAAGGATCCCGTTTGAATCACTCTTAAATTGTGCTCATGTTCGCTTCACCCCTTTCCTTTAGATTTAGTAACCATGTGTGTATGTGCTTTCATGTATTTGGGTATGTGCATTCATGCAAGAGCTGCACAGTGAAAAAGGAAAGAAACTGTGACAAGCAACCGACAGCACTGGGATGTATTTTTTGCTATCTACTTACTTTTAAAGACTTTTAAAAAATGTAGAGCAGCATTCCATTTACATCAGTGATGAAATCCTTCACATACCTACTTGGAAGTAAAGCTCAAAAGAGTAAAGAGTAAGTATGGGGGGTTGCAGACTGCCAGAAATAGTGCAAATTGAGTCCACTTTTAGGGTTAGAGAATCATGGGAACTGTATTTTATTGTGACACCAGAGCTCTCTGACAGAGAAGGCTCAATGTCTCAGAAAAAAAACCAAAAAACAATTCCCATGATTCCCTAGCACTAACCCTAACCCTAAAAGTGGACTCATTTTGCACTATGTTATCTGAAGTGGTGCAGATATTTACATCTTCGAATCAAAGTTCAATTATCTTCACTTCTTCTGCATGCCTTCCTCAGTATATTTTTACAGCCACACGAAGCACCATTGTGAATTAAAAATGTTGGGTAGGAAGGAAGTGTCTGCAAATTATTCGCACCCACTTGTAACTGAATGCTGCACATTTGGGGAGGGGCTGTCAATCAAAGGGGGGCATATGCACTTCCACTTCTGTTGTCACATATTCCCCCTTTTGTTGTTGTCATAGAATCATAGAATCATAGAGTTGGAAGAGACCACAAGGGCCATCCAGTCCAACCCCTGCCGTGCAGGAGTTCTCAATCAAAGCACACCCGACAGATGGCCATCCAGCCTCTGTTTAAAGACCTCCAAAAGAAGGAGAGTCCACCAGACTCTGATGGAGTGTGTTCCAGTGTCCAACAGTGTCAGGAAGTTCCTCCTAATATTGAGGTGGAATCTCTTTTCCTGTAGCTTCCATCCATTGTTCTGGGTCCTATTCTCTGGAGCAGCAGAAAACAAGCTTGCTTCATCCTCAATATGACATCCCTTCAAATATTTAAAGAGGGCTATCATATCCCCTCTTAACCATCTCTTCTCCCCTCTTAACCATCTCTTACCCAGTTCCCTAAGTCGTTCCTCACACGATCTCTGGCCAGCAAAGAAGCTTGGGGGTGCTTCATGGCTTTTGTTACAAGCCACAATTGCAGTTTTAAATACTGTAAGTTTTTGATCAAAAATGTAGTGTTCATTTTTTCTTTCAGAACAATAAAACACATTGTGCATTTAGATAAACAACCCATGCTGGGCAGGGACGAAGAGGAAGAAGTAAACCCACACTTGGCAGGGAGGAAGGGGTGCCCTGGGCCATGGCGCACAGCAGGGAGGTGTGTGTGGGGGGGTGGCTGCTCAGCTGGGTGTCATCCCTCTTCTGGGGTGTCATCCAGTGCCGTCCGCACCCCTCGCACCCACCTAATGATGTCACTGCACTCCATTTGTCTCCTAGAAATGTTAGTTAAAAATATGGTACATTATCTTTTGCAACACATTCCCATTTTTATCCTAAGGAACACCCAAAGAGGTAGATCATATTGAGAGGCTAAGGCTCACTCAAGCTGACCACACAAGTGTTACGGGGAACCTGGGATTTGTCTTGGTATGCAATGTGCCTTGAGCAGAAGGGGCCAGAGGCTTATTCAAATACCACGGATCTGAGAGAAAGCTAAAATTTTGAACAGAGTCTGATAAAGGCATTTTGATTTATTATATATTATATAATATTTATTGCTAAATATGGCATCTTTTGATTTGGGCTTTCCTAAACTTTGCAGACTGCTAGAAATAGTGCAAACTGAGTCCACTTTAAGGGTTAGGGTTAGGGTTAGGGAATCATGGGAACTGTAGTTTATTATGGCAGCAAAGCTCTCTGACAGAGAAGGCTCAATGTCTCAGAAAAAAACAACAATTCCCATGATTCCCTAGTACTAACCCTAACCTTTAAAGTGGACTCAATTTGCACTATTTCTGGCAGTCTGCAAAGGCCCTTAGTAAATAATTCCCAACAAGTATTTTTATGTTCTTCCTCATTAATAACATTCACCCTCTTGTTGCCTGGCCATACTCTTTTGACAACGCTCTACTGTGCCCCTATTTTCATCTGTGAAATGTTGAAGGATGTGTACTTTAAGGGAAGGCCACCAGAGATCTCCTGGGCTGGGAAGCAATCCTACCTGAAACATTGCACAAGCACTGACAGTCACTGTTGACAACATGGTTGTCGTATGCACCAGTGGTCTGAGTCAGATTCCTATAAGCCACATTCCAGTGTTACCATTTTCCATTTGTGCATCTTTTTGTTTGTTTTAAAAGCTGCCTGTGCTAACAGTCAGTACCACCATTTATGGCAGCATATCCCTCACATTTGTTGTGGGCTATGTGAAAAGGTGCTATCCTTTGCCTTTTCTGAAACCATAGATCAATTTCAATTGGGCAGCCCTGAATTCTAGTACTACAAGAGAAGGTGCAGCACAGTGCAGACTCACATAAACAGCATCAATTATGCAGTTTTGGAGATGACTGGAAATTTGATTTGATTTACATTAATTTGGCCAAGATGCCAAATTCAATCTTCTAGCCATGCTTACAAAAATAAAACAAGCATACACAAAGTGCACAGCTCTATGTATAAACTCATGTATACTTAATTACTGTAATATTGAACAAACACACACCCAAGCACATTGAATATATGATTTCCTTCTTTTGGAAAATTCACAGCCCTTTGTGGGAGGTACACATACCAAAAAGATTCTGCAATATAAATCCAGGGTTGCAGTGCATCCTCAGACAAAATGGGAATTCATCTTTCCGTGTAGCTTCCTGTACAAAGTATTGGACAAATGATATAGCAAATTGTATCTCTTCATTCAAATCCAGGCCCTTTGATCTTTTTCTTTTGGACTCTTTTTTGCACAGAGTACAAAACAACTCTACTGAAAGCAGAGAAGCTTGGTTTGAACACATCCCTTCCAGTAAAAAAGCTCTGATGGAGAAAATGACATTCAAGGTATACCAGAAGCGGAGCTATCTTAATTCTCAGGAAGTATAACAGAGGAATCTGGTGGCACCTTAAAGGCTATCGAAGGTATTTTGGCAGGAACTTTCATGGGCTGTGATGCAACAGATGCTGACTCACAAAGCTTGGGTCCCAAAAAATATCAAAGCTGCCACAATACTCTTTCTACTAACATACATCTCTAAATGGATTAATACATCAGTTCAGGCTATAGAATGTAAGACCGATGTACATGGCACTTAACTGCAGGGGTGGACAACTCCAGCAAGGGGCAATCCTTGCTCCTGAGCTCATATTGGCTGAAAATTGGTGGATTTTCCAAAACAGAGTCCTTAAATGTGTCAAGTCCAGGAGGACATCAAGTTCAGAAATGTAGGCTTCTGTAGTTAAAACTCAGTAAACCTTTATTCAGTACTGTAGATTTAGTCCAGAGTCGTTCATTGTCAGAACTAAACAGCAAGATTTAACATTGCCTAATTAAACTATGAATAATTTCAAAATTCATGGTGTGTTCAATTCCCATTCATTATAATTAATAAACACACTTGCTCCTCTCATTCCCATACTGCCCCTTTAGTGTTGCTACAGCTAGATTCTTTTCATGATTCATGCCTGCCTCCCTTCCTGTATTATCTCACCACCTATGTCTGAGATCATCATGTCTCTGCGGGAACAGTTTCTACTTTTTAATCCATTATACAAACTTCCCAATATTTATGTCAGGAAAGTTGCATTTGCAACTCCTGACAAGATGTCACTTCCTAGTTTCAGTCTCCAAGTCCTGGAAGGTTTGGGGGGATTCAATGACTTTATCTGCTGCTTTCAGGAGGGGTGTATTGTTGTTGTTGTTTTGTTGTTGTTGCCCCATTTTAAAAAAAAAGAATTAAGGAGAGTTTCAGGAGTTTTTAAAGGGGTAAGTAGGGGCTTGGGACCATAAAAAGGAGGTGGACTGCAATTTCCCCACCCTGCTTTATAGAGACACCTAAATGGTTCTCTACCCCAAAGACTTTGCAATTAAAATGTGGTCAGAGAAGATGGCAACAGAATGAGGAAAGCAATGCCTGTAGAAGCAAATACAGTTAAGTGTACTTGGGGGTAGATTAGGGGAATGTTGTAGACATAGCATATCTTGATTTCAGTAAGGCCTTGGACAAGGTCCTCCCATGACATTCTGCAAACAAGCTGGTAAAATGTGAGCTAGACAATATAACTGTTAAATAGTTTTGTAATTGGTTGACCGGCTATGGGCTCGTGTTTATCTTGAAGAGAAGTGACTAGTGGGGTGCCGCAGGGTTATGTCTTGGGCCCAGTACAGTTCAACATCTTTATAAATTACTTGGATGATGGAATAGAGGACACGCTTATCAAATTTGCAGATGACACCAAATTAGGAGGATTAGCTAATACCCCAGAGGACAGGATGAAAATTCAAAATGACTTTAATTAGAAATTAGAAAGCCAGACCAAAACTATGAATTTCAGCACAGAGAAATGTAAGGTACTGCACATAGGACAGAAAAATGAAATACATAGATATAGGATGGGGAACACCTGGCTTAATAAAAGTACATGTGAAAGGCATCTAGGAGTCCTAGTAGATCACAAGTTGAACATGAGTCGACAGTGTGATGCGGGAGCTAAAAAGGCCAATGCGATTCTAGGCTGCATAAATAGAAGTATAGTGTATAGATTAAGGGAAGTAATAGTGTCACTCTATTCTGCTTTGGTCAGGCCTCATCTGAAATACTGGGTCCAGTTCTGGATACCACAATTCAAAAAGGATGTTGACAAACTGGAGCGTGTCCAGAGGAGGGTGAGCAAATGGTGAAAGGGCTGGAAACCATGTCCTATGAGGAGTGACTTAGGGAGGTGCAGATGTTTAGCCTAGAGAAGAGACATTTAATGTGATAGCCATGTTTAAATATT
>CM034708.1:110787440-110799439 GCA_020142125.1 Phrynosoma platyrhinos
CTATTGAACATCTACATGAAACTGCTGGGAGAGATCATCTGGAGGCGAGGGGCGAGGTGCTATCAGTATCCTGATGACACCCAAATATATTTCTCCATGCCTTCA
Organism: Phrynosoma platyrhinos; assembly: GCA_020142125.1. NCBI lineage: Eukaryota > Metazoa > Chordata > Lepidosauria > Squamata > Phrynosomatidae > Phrynosoma > Phrynosoma platyrhinos. Next base: position 110,787,546 of record CM034708.1, read on the forward strand.
AAAACAGCCTCAGCTAAGGATAGTGTGTCTTCTCTGAATGAATGCTTGGAAGAAGTAATGGGCTGGATGAGGAAAAACAAATTGAAGCTGAATCCAGGCAAGACAGAGGTGATTACTATCAAAGGTCCTAATCTGGGGCTGGAAGTGTGACAAACCCTTCTAGATGGGGTTACCCTTCCCCTGAAAGACTGTGTACACAGTTTGCAAGCACTCCTGGATCCATCCCTCCAAATGTCAGCTCAGGTAGATGTGATGGTCTGCATCTCTTCCTAGAACTGGAGGAATGAATGCACTCATTGGTAACCTCAAGGCTGGACTTCTGCAATGTACTCCACAATGAGCAACCTTTGTACCAAGTCCAGAAACTCCAACTGGTTCAGAATATGGCAGCTAGATTGATTATGAGTACATTCAAGAGTGATCACATCACACCAATCTTAAACCCCTACATGGTTTGGGTCCAGGTTACCTACAGGATCACCTTCTCCTGTACAATCCATTCTGTACACTCAGGTCCTCTGAGAAATGTTTGCTCCAACCAGCCAGGACTAGACTGGCAACGGTTTCCCAGAGGACTTTTTCCATCTGCTGCCCCCAGACAGTGGAATGACCTGCCAGAGGAGATACTGACTGCATTTAAAACAGCATTAAAGAGATCTCTTTTCCGGCAGGCCTACCCAGTCAATTTTAAATCATGACTTTTTAATGGGTATATTGTAAAGAATGTATTATAAAAATGTATTTTAATGGGTTTATAATACTTTATTTTAACTGTTGGCTTTGTGTGTTGTTGCTGTTGTTCTTAATTTTTGTGTTTGATATTTTAACGTGTTGTACCCTGCCTTGAGGAGAGGTGGGAAAGAAATAATAATAATAATAATAATAATAATAATAATAATAATAATAATAATAATAACAACAACAACAATAATAATAATAACAATCAGGAACTAGCAGAGACAAGGACAATGAGCAAGGTACTGTGAAGCACAAACAATGTTTCACTGGGCAGATACAGGCCTAGTTTTCCCCTCAAAAGAAAATTGTGAATGTTTTTTCTGTGTTGTCCTGATTCAAACTGCAGATTGAGGTTCACATAACAGATATAAAGAAAATGCAAGCAAGCCAGCATGTTGAGAAGGCTAACCTAAAAAACTCTTCCCTTGCCACAGGAGTTTTCTATCTGGAGGGCAATGTTTTGTATATGTAATGTCACACTGTAAATGGCTGCAAGGTTTACACTACCATAAACTTTTGGGGACTTCTCCTCACCAGATGCACAGCACAGAAATCCAGTAATTCAACACGAAGATTAGCTGTACACCCTTTAAATTATTGCAGTGTTCATACTGGAGTTGCTGTGCATCACAGCTGCCTATTATGTAGGTGTCTTGCTGCCTATCACAAAAAGCCTGTATATTTGTGTAAGCCAACAGACACTATAAAGTCAGCTATGCCCTTATCACAGTAGACTATTGGTGTTATATTCCACTTTGACAACATCTTGCAGAATTCTGGAGTTTGTATTGCCAAGAGCTTTCTGGCTGAGAAATTTAAGTGGCCCTCCTTAAAGTGCAAACCCTAGGATTCAGTAGGATGTTGCTAAGGAAGTTAAAGTGGAATATAATGCTATAACAGTGTAATATGATAGGCCTTTAATGTCCTTTCTAGACCTGTAAAGGGCTGCTTTGGAACTTCCTATCCCTGGGGAAAGTTAGAAGCTTTGAATAATACTTACTTTGTTAGAGCCACCTGTCCTTCAGCTGTTTCCCTTTCTTCTGCAGAAGGATGAAAAGGAACTGTTAGAAACTATATGTTCTAAACAGGCTTGGCTACTAATCAATGACCTCAGGCTAGGAAACCTTCTTTATAAACCAGTTTGGGATCTGACTGTGATCCTATGCTTCTTTCATCATTTCTGGCAACCACAGTTCTTCCACTGCGTTGAGACACTGGGAAATTCTTGTGTGCCAATGTCTGTCGGGTTTTTCCTGCATGGTTTGGAAGTGATAATGCCAGTTATAAATGAGCTGTATTGTACTTTCGTCTTCTTCTTCTTCTGGTAAAAAAAGAAGAAAACAAAAAGGCATTGTCCTTTGTTATCTCTTTTTTAAATTTTTATTTTTGTAAAAGAGGAAGAAATGTGGTTTGTGAGCTGCAACTGCCTAACACATACCTGCTAGGACATATACAGATTCTCTGTTAAGGAGAATCAAAGATTCTGAACTCTTTATTATCTCTTGTGAACCCACTAGTTTTGCTATTACTTTACACATTTATGTAGTAAGTTATTGCAATACAGTATCTAAGGACCAAACTAGACTTAAAGGAGGCAGCTTAATTTATAGTGGATGATTACTGAAGCTGTAATCAAACGCTTCTTTAAAGCAGGGCTGAGAATTATTCATTTCTCCAGATGTAGCTGGACTCTAATTCCTAGCATTCTTCACCATATGATATGGTCTGTCTAAGGCTGGTGGGAAATGTAGTTTAACAACTGGAGGACTGCATGATTCTTACCCCCTAAAGCAGGGGTAGGCAACCTTTCCCCTTTAAGGGCTGAGGGACTTCATCTCCCAGAATTCCAGAAGCTATTGGCCAACATGGGACTATTGGCCAGCATGGCTGAGGCTTCTGGGAGCTGAAGTCCCTCGGCCCTTAAAGGGGAAAGGTTGCCTACACCTGCCCTAAAGAATATCTACCAAGTGTACCATGGGAAAGCAGGCCAGATAAAAGCTTACCAGTTTGCCTCTTTGGTACAGTAGTTTTATTGCCCAGAAATCCATGTAGGATTTGGAATTGATGGGCTTCATATGGCATATTTCTATCTTTCATTGTCACAGAAGGCTATGGTTATAGTATAATGTATACTGACACACCCAAGGCAGTGTTGCTTGTTCTTTCACAATTACTAGCATCAGTTGGAATTCCCACTAATAAAAATATGTTGAAAGAAGTTTAAAATATAGGAGACCTAATTATGAACACTGCCAACCCCCCACAAACAACCCCCAAATAATAGTATAAGCATTTTAGGGCATCATGAGAGTAGGATACAGTTATCAGGGCCCAAAATTCAGGGGGATTATGTGAGGCAGCAACTTCAATAATGTAGTTATGGGGCTGCCACAGCACCTCCCAGCATCCCTCACCACGGCTTCTGGGAGTTGGAGTCCAATTCCCAGTAATGCAGAATTCCCACCGCTGAAGATGCCAGCCACAGATGCAGGCGAAACGTCAGGAAGAAATTCTCCTAGAACATGGCCTCATAGCCTGAAAAACCCACAAAAACCCAATAGTTGCTATGTCTGTAAGAAATCTACAACCAAAACCCACCTGTCATCTGAGAGATCTTCAATTCAATGCCTTCTCCCATTACATCTCAAGATTTCAACATCAAGCCAACTTCCCTGTTCCGTCTTTGATTTTTGTAATATGTTGCTTTATTAATGATTTGGAGACCTCAAACACCTGCACACATTTTTGTGCCATTTCAGTTGGCCTAAAAAAGGCATTACCTTAATGGGGAAGGGGAGTTGGAATACATCCTGTGTTGTTTTTCCCCCCAAAATAAGCAAGATCTTTAAAGGAGGGGAAGAGGGATGTTATACGTTTAGCTGATGATGATCCATAGGATGAGGCACAAAAATTTAAAATCTTACATTTACTATGGTCCAAAGGGGCTTATAATTAGAAATGGGTAAGTCATGAAGATGGCACCTTCAGTTTTGACATGCTGCATGTACTGGCAAAACCACCTCTTGAGTATTCCTTGCCTAAGAAAACCCTATTAAATTAATGGGGTCACCCTAACTTGACAGGCAAACTAAAGGCATACATGTTCTTGCAAATGGGGGAAAAAAACCATCACATCTATTTATATTAAAAAAATTTATTGAGATGATGTAATTACAAGCATTTAAAAATTATTTGCAACTCACTGGCCCTGAGAAGAGGCATTCTTGTTTGCTTTGTTTACATTCATTCAGTTCAATCCCTTAACCCCACACCTTGAAGAAAAAAGGAAGAGCCATCATCAAGAAACTATAATTTACTTAAGAAAATAAAAAGATTTTTCCTTAAAAAAACACCTTTTCATTCTTAATTAGCATATGGCAGCAACCATTTAAAAAGAAATGGAAAAGAAACACATCCTCAGCCCTTGAATGAATTGAGGTTTTCTTACCAAATGCTCAGTTTGTACAGGGCAACTTGAACAGGATTTCTTGCTTAGAGTATTCCTCCAAATCAGTATAGTTTAAGAGCAGACTTCCTATTCTTTCTTTCTAACATTGGTGATTGCTGCTGGTAGGGTGAGCAAGCACAATATATCATAACAAGAGGAGACAGGAATCGGATTCATAGCTGCTGTTTTCACTGGCAACCAGGTTTTAATCATAATGTCTATTTGACATGGAAAAAAAGAAGCTGGATTTGATTTCTGAATAGAAAAAAACACAGTTACAGTTGCAGGTTTAGTCTCTCTCTTTCAGGCTGGATCCCCACTACAGAAATAATCCAGTTTGACATTGCTTTAAGTGCCATAGCTCAATTCCATGGAATTTTGGGAATTGTAGTTTGTTGTGGCACCAGCCATGGCACTTAAAGCAGTGTTAAAGCAGTTCTTTATTTCTGCAGTGCCAATCCAGCCCGAGACCCACCAAATGATTTTTTTTTCTTTTTCCAACAGCCAGAATTGCTTCTGGCCAGACTGGTGATCACACACACAGTTTCGTTCGTTGCCTTTCTCTATACAGTGTGGGCTTCTTGCATGAATAAAAAAAGCATATTGTGAGAATGTGCTCTTACATTTCTACCCCTTTAGAATTGCAGCCTTAGGTAATCTGGGATGGATATTTTGCATTTGATGCAACTGAACAGATTGTAGCCTTTTTTCTCCTTGGCAGAGTCAGTCAACTGAAAGTTATGTAGGAATTTGCAAATGAGGAGCAGCAAATTCACAAACAACAAATTGAATTGGAGCCTTTTGCAAATGCAGTCAGCCCTCCATATCCACTGATTCTGCATCCATGGATTCAAATCAACCATAGTTTGAAAATATTAATACACACAAAACACCAAAAAGCAAACCTTGATTTTGCCGTTTTATATAAGGGACACTATTTTACTATGCCATAATATATAATGGGACTTGAGCACCCACGGATTTTGATAACCTTGGGAAGTGGGCGGGTGGGTTCTGGAACCAAATCCCAGAGGATACCAAGGGCACACTGTATCTATAGTAGTTAACTGAAAGCTGTGAAGTCAACAATGAATAAGATTTAATTCTCATATAAAATGTTTCAATAAAACATTTTGGTCATGTTGCTTCATCTCTAGACATACAGGGAGCAGTAATTCTGCTGGAACTAGTTTGAACTGATCCTGAGTGCCAAATATCTCTTGGACTACTTAACTAGCCAATATATAAGTTAACAGACAAGCTAAATAAAGATCAGTAGCTTGGGGGGAATTTAGGAGAAAAGGAAGTCAGGAATAGGGGAATCTACCTGTGAGGAAGACTGAGAAGCAAAGAGTGACGATTTACATGACAGAATGAAGATTTCGTATGTGTGCAGAATTACTTTCTTTCCTTATGTTGTATTTTAAATAAAAATAATTATGTATCATCACTAGTAGTATACTTCATGTTACTATTAAATATTTTCAAGGCAAAAAATCCGAGGGGCAGGACTCTTTCCAATTTTCTTGTGAAAGCTGTGAAAGCCTATTAATAAACAAGTGACTTGTATTAGCATAAATTTCCAATCGATGGCCTTGCCTAAGTGTATTACCTAATATGCTCAAGATGTAATATTAGGTTCAACAGCCTCAGATTTTCAGGCTTAAAGTTTATTTTCAAAAGGGTGTCAAGCCCTTAATTCAGAACATATGCTTGAAAGAGTATGATAAAAATTCAAAAACTGTGCTCCTCCATAAAACCAGAAGACACTATGCAAATTAAGAGAACAGATGAAAAAATGCTCAATCTGTATGTCAGATCCAAGCAATATAGTTTTATCTTCCCTAACGTGGCTTTAGTAATTGTGGCACAAAATTTTGATATTTTGGTGTAAGATATAGAAAGCCCTGTCAATAAAATATAGATGCTGTTAACACAGGTAACATTGGGTCATCATATGTACACAGAACATGTGAAAGCTACAAGGAGTATGATATTCTGTGGTGTACAACTACTGTCTTCAGAACTTACTGAGGCTGCAATGGCTAAGAGTGCCTACAAACAAAATGTATATGCAAAACTTCTCTTGTTCTAAAGGCTGCAAAGAAACTTCATTTCAATCTGGCAGGCTAGGAATGCTAGTTTTTTTTTTTTAATTAAAATACACATGAGAAATGGGTAGGATGACCAGAAAACTGCAAGGTTGCACTTGGATAGAGCAGGGTAAAATGACAAGCAAACAAACAAAATAAGAAACGTGAAGATCTGCCCAGAAATTAAATGGTGAATTTTCTAGCACATATGGTCACACTGACAGCCTCTCGGACATGTGTGGGCTGTTCCACAAGAAGCTACCACAGAGGCTAAGTTGCCATTTTGAAGATCGTAAACCCCTCTTTTCATTTTTTTAAAATCAACATCCAGCTTCTAGTGACAGGTGACTGGTATGTGTCTGTGCATGCAGGTGCAGCATACACACACAGACACACACCTCCCATTTGCAAATGAAAATACTCTGATGCTGGCTCAACAAATCTAGTCAAGCAAACATTTCATCCCATCAATGTGGTTTATATTTAAATCTTGCTTGAGCTGGAAAAGTGGGGAGAAGTCTGCTCCATTTTATTAGAGGTTCTCCTATTTATTTCTCATTCCAGCAGGACTGAGGTGCTTGGATGAAGTCCTTGCACTCTGGGGATTAGCTGACCCTCTGAAGTCTCAACATCAGCCATCCAGAGTTCTCAGGCCTACAATCAAAAGGACTTTTCTCCATTTCTTTAGATCCTTAACCACATACTGCAGTCCAAGATCTATTATCGTTGTGAAAAGAATGAATACAAGCAATTCAGCGAACTGGAGACATTTTGTGACCGTCACACCCCCTGTGACATTTATCACAGTTTGTTCCTATGCTGGGATGACATTGTGATACTCTGCAAGAAAACAGTTGTGCTACATTTCCATAGGAAAGCCTTCAGGATAAGCAAAACCTGAATGTTTTGCTCTATAACAGTCATTTTAAAAGGCCAAATGGTACGTTAATTAGAGGGGGGAATCCCAAACAAAAACAAAAAACACCCCAAGATGAGGGAGACTCTACAAACAAACAATATAGTAGTGCTGTGTTCCTTTCTCTCTTTCTCTTCCAAATCCTACTGCCAACACCACCCTAGCAATGGCTTTGTTCTGCTAAGGTGCCCTGGGGTTCTGCATGGTGTCCAAGGTAAATGCTATGTCCTGCGGTCTCATTTTCCCATCTGAATGTGCCTCCATACAATCTGCTCTTCCACAGACCAAAGTGAAGCAGAGAACTGTTCTTCAGCACTCATCTTCCTGGTATATTTGCTCATCCAGTTCCTGAGATTCAAGATGCTCTAGCCGGTCAGTGCGGCCACTCATAATCTCATCTGGGGTCTTCATAAACCTGCAAAACACAGATATCATAGCATGCATGCTGTAGTTTTTAGTGTGTATATACTGTTACAGGTTGTTTTTTCTAACTTTTTTGACATTTACCAGCACTCTGAACTTTTGCTAGAAATGATAAATTATTCATCCTATTAGTAATGAAAATAAGCAACTTGGATCATCCAACACAATGACTTTCTGTCTTAAGGAAGTTTCTTCATATCCATTTGCATGTGAAGAAATTCCTGCACATCAGCCATGGAATCCTTTTTTGTATAATTTTTGGGGGATGTATAATCAATTCCAGTGGCAACTGGTAGCTCCAATGTCAATGGCATAGAGCAGGGGTAGGCAACCTTTCCCCTTTAAGGGCCGAGGGACTTCAGCTCCCAGAATCCCAGGAGTTATTGGCCAACATGGGACTATTGGCCATCATGGCTGAGGCTTCTGAGAGCTGAAGTCCCTCGGCCCTTAAAGGGGAAAGGTTGCCTACCCCTGGCATAGAGGTTCCAGTCTAAGCTGGAATAGTTCAAGGCTCTCACTCTTTCATCTCCATTAATGTCATTTTTCAAGTCTGCTACTTGCCTAGGGCAAGCATTAAGATGATGCAGGTGATGATGCACAGCTCCCATATTGAAAGAAAGAAAAGAATTCACTAATTATGGGTTTAGGGATCTTGGTTTTAGAGCTGTAAATTGGTAAAATCTTCCAGGATGGTCAGGTTATTTAAACATTTATATCTCATCAGGATGACTTAGAATATTAATGCATTGCAATAAAAAATATTTTATACAAACAAGAATATAAAACAATAAAGCCAAGGACACAGCAGCTAATACAAAAACAAGATTTGCCACAACACAACAAAGTACAGTCGCCCCTCCGTTTTTGCAGACTTGAAGTCTGTTGTCTTGATTCTTTGCAGAGGCACGAACTACATCAGGTAAAATGGCACACATGGGAGCGCACGGCTATTCAAGCCAATGGAGCTTGAATACTGGCAAGTTTCCATTTTCACAGGGGTGTGTGTGTCCAGAATGGAATCCCTGCGAAAACGGAGGGGCAAGTGTATCTGTAATAACAGATAAAAAGCAGCGAAGTGAAAGGATAAACTATATTTCTCTGGGCAAGGCATTCCATGATCTTGCTAAAGCCACATCCTAGATGGCACAAAGAAACAGACCTGTTATTTTGATCATAGAGAAAGAGAAGGCCACATGTAGTTCCTCAAGTTCATTTCCTGAAATGAAACACCTTGAAAATCCCACCACTAAATTTTGGTAGCACTCTGATAAGACAGTGATTGGCAGGAGACAGCCTGTGGGGAGGAAACCTGTGCTGTATGCACTGGAGTTGTCTTAGGAAGTGGGCAAGACTGTATGGAAGTAAGTGGTCCCTAAGCCTGGTCCTTAGCCATTTAGGACTTTTAAGTTAATTACCAATTCAAATTGTGCTTAGACGCACACTGATAACCAATCTATCCTTGCATCTGCTTCCTGCATCATCCAGAACTTCCAAAGACTCTTAAGGGATAAAACATAAAGTGTGCTACCATAATTTAGGCTCATGTGACCAATGTATATGTTGCCATGGCCAGGTCTGACCTCCAAAGGAATGAGGACACCTAGTACATTCGTCTCATCTGGTCAAAGGCATTCTTGGCCACTTGATTATTCAAATGTAAAACCAGGTTGAGAAGCATCTCCAGATCATGAGTCAATTCTTCCAAGGGGTACTGTCCCACCTAAAAGAGGGCAAATCCCTATCCCAAAGTCTGTTTTCTCCCTGCATGGGGCACCTCTGTCTTTTCTAAATTCAACTAGCCCATTACTGCCTTCAGGCACTAGTTTACTGCATCAACATGTTCCATGGTATTACATGAAAAGGATGCATGTCATTCACATAATTGAAACAATGGTCTTGAGATTTCTCCTTGGCTCCAGTTAGATATTAAATAACCTTGGGAACAAGACTGATCCCTCAAGACAACATAAGTGATAGGCCAGGATGCTGGAACAGGAGTCCTCCAAAACCACGTTCTGGAACTGATTCTTGAGAAGTTAAGCAGAACCAATAGGGGTATACAATTCCCAGCAAATATCATTTAATAAGGGGATCTAAGCAGTCTCAAATCTAAACCTGAAATGGGTCCAGATAATCCATTTCATCCCAGAGATCTTCCAAAAAGTGCCTTTAAGCTAGACTGAACTTTGAGAAGGCATTCCTGTTTTTTTATACCCACGTCAACCACTCCTTAATCAGCCAGGAAAGGTTCAATCCCATTTCATAACTGCCTCCAAGCATAGCCATTAAGTAGAAAAAATAATTCCCACAAAGAAGGAGGAAGAGGAGGTATTACCTGAACAAAAGCCTTTGTCCTGGCTCCTTTCTGATAATATTTAGTTTATAGTAGTGGCGCAGGGCTCTAGACATTTTCTCATATGTCATATTTGTTCTGTTCTGTTCATTTCAGAGTTAAAAAGAAGAAGGAAACCATTATGCAAGAATTAAAATGTAACACAAAGAACTAAACAGAAGGGGAATGTATCAGACTCATGTTTTTCTATCTTTTCCTTTGTCTTCTTACTCTAGTGTCTTGCAAGACTGTCAAATTTTGATGGAATTTTATATAAAATTTTATATGATTTTATACAGAACATAGCTAAGTGCAGCAGGGAAGGCAAAACCAATAATCAAACACAGAATATAACTACACACTTCACTCACTATCTCCAATATTCTGACATTGAAATCATTTTATACAAACAAAATGGCCATCACCATGTCCATTAACTATTTGCACAGGAAGAGGTTGCATATGAAAAGCATTACTGTGTGCTTAAATGTAAACTCTATTTAACATTCTGGGCTACTACAAAAACACTATAATTTGGAGTAACAACTGAGGGGCCAAAGTTAGGTTGCTTTTTACCTTGTGGTTCCCCCACAGCCGGGCCAGCCCATTAGGATCCACTATACGAAATATTTTGGATTCCCTGTCTTCCCATCGGATGAAATTTTCGTACCGGGGGTCTGACAGCAGCTGATAGACATAATCCCAAAGGAGTCTGCAGTCTGTGAAAAGAAGAGCACAGAAGTTTCCAAAAGATGCCAGCTTAGGAATGAAATGGACAGTTTACTAGGATTGAGTCATCTAAAGACATGATGCTGACAATTGAACTTCCTTTCAATTCCACTGAACCCAACAGTTCATTTTCAACTGTAATCATTCAAGCACCCTGGGAAAAATCACAAGTAAGGGATGACATCCCACTTTGACACACAAGACCAATTGCCTGGTTTACCTATTCTGAAATTTCTTTTGATTTTATATTAGTATTGCTCTGATTTTCACTGTCTTTCCAGGTTTCTTATACATCTATAACATCTACATTGTGTCCTGATATCATGTATTATAGCCTGCTTGTCTTGACTTTGAGGCATCTGGCACAAAAATGTAGCTGCAGAGATATTTCTCTGGATACATATTCTTGAGGATTTTTCCTATAATGTCTCCATCCTTTCAATAGGTGCTTAGCAGCTGGAGGACTAGGGATTGCAGAACTGTTCTTAAGATGGATGGGCTCAACACTGGCATTCAGGTTGTTATTAATGTTACATGCTAGCAGATACATTTTTACAAAACATTTTTTTTTACAAAACAACAAAAAACACAAAATACATTGCACTGAAATCATCACCATCACCAGTACCACCTGAACCAAGAAAACACCTGACTACCATGAAATCAATGACAAAATAAGAAATGGAATGAATAAATGCCAGTAATATATCAAGCAAAGTCCCCATAATATTCCTGTCTCTCTATTACACTCCTTCAAAAGCAAAAGCTGTGGAGATATGTTAGAAAATAAATAAACAGCAGACAAAATACTGTCACGAGAAAATTCAAACAAAATTTCTACCAAGCTTGAGGTGCAGGGAATCTCATAAAGTGAAACTTGGGAGTTAGAGGTATAGAGAGAGGTAGCCACATTTCTTGATGATGTAGACTACTTAGGGTGGTGAGAATAGATGTGTGCAAGGGAGATACTATCAATCCCAACCATGCCCACATCACCAGCATGTGGTCCTGACCTGCCACTCATTGACCTGTGACCCTCAAGGACAAAAATATTGCCAGAGCATGGCATAGGGTATGCCATTCACTGAGACATGTTACCCTGAACACAATACTTTAAGCTCATCAGTCCACTTAAAAACTGATCTGCACCCTATTTGATTTTAAGTACTAGAAGCCTCATTCTATTTTGGTTTTTGTGTACCTAGAGTTTTTTGT
>CM034708.1:110799539-110811137 GCA_020142125.1 Phrynosoma platyrhinos
GATTTGAGCAACTGCAGGTTGAAATTATGAACCCTTAAAAAACAAACAAACAGGGATCGATTGCAGTCAGGTTTAGAAGTGGTTCTAGGGCAGTAGTGAAAGCTGTGATGGCTATGGCGATTTTGCTCTTTCCTTCAAAATGCAGAAGCCATAGCTGGCATGCTCTCAGTAGTAATAATGTGTGCCTGCTGCCACTTTCTTCCTTGGCTGATGGAAATCAATCCCAACACAAAGCCTCTTCAACCATGAAGTCTCTGTTAGCACTTAAACCCCTTCCTCCATTCCTCAAAGGAATGGAAGCTCCTTTGAGTCCTCAGGTAGATATGTAGGGTTTCCTTCTACAAATGTCCAATATTAACACATGGAATTCACAGCTAGAGTAAGCTCTGTGTGACACCAGCACAGTATTACAGATGAAGAGGCTTTGTGGCCCATTCTCTTTCACCTGAATTTTGCCCACTGCCACTGAAGTCACATTATGACTCAGGCCTGAAACAGAAGGGCCAAAAGAAGCTGCTTCTGGATGCTTTGGGGGCATGGCATTCAGATGACACCCTCCCCCCCAAAACAACTGGAAGCTGTTCTGAGTAGGAGCTGGACTTTTTAGGAGCGAATGTAATCTACTCCTGCTGGTGACCCATTTGGGACCACGTTGGTGGCCCACTTTGGGAGTGGGCCATGCGGCTGCCACAGTCCTATCCCAATTGGGGCCGGAGTGGCCTTTGGCTGCTCATTCCAGGCCATCTGCTTTGCTCCACAGAGAATGAACAATATTCAGTTGAGATGGCAGTTTCAGTAACAAAACCATATTTGCTCCAACATAGCTTTTCTTTCAGTGTGGCAGTTCTACAAGGTTAATTACATATATGTCCCTGTGAATACATAATGAGATGTAGTTTGTGACTCACGACAGCTACACAGGCAAAAATCTACTTATATTCAAAGTAGTGGAAAGGCTATAATGCTTTGGGTAACTTTCTTGGGTTCAATTAACAAACTCTCTTTCATGCTGAGATGAAGTATCCGAGTGGAGTACAGTCACTCCTCCACATTTGTGGGGGTTAGGGGTGCAGGGCCCCTGTGAAAGTGGAAAAAAATGTGAATACCTCTAAGTCCCCAAACAAGCATGCAACAGACTCCTCACCATCCCATCACCTCATTTCCCACCTGCCACAAGTGTGAATCAGCCAGATTTTAAACCCCTTTCCACCCCCACTCCTATTTGTCCCAATTCACCACCTCTTAATCGTTCATCCTTCCAAAAGAGTCAGCCAGATTTCAATCCTCCTTCCAGTCCATCAACCTCCTACCTGACTCTTCTGGAAGAACAGAAGATTGAGAAGAGGTGGATGGGGAAGGAGTGGGGTGAGGAGATCTAGGGGCTGGAAAGGAGTCTAAAACCTGGCTAGCTCTTCTGGAAGGATGGCAGATTGAGAAGTAGTGGATTGGGAAAACAGGAGTGGGGGAAGTGATCAATGGGGTGGAAACCAGTTTAAAACCTGGCTGGCTCTTTGGAAGAATGAGAGGAGGTGGACTAGGATGAACAGGAATGGGGCAAGGAGATTAGTGGGCTGGAAAGTGGATTAAAATCTGGTTGAGGCTCTTTTGGATGGATAAGAGATTGAGAGGAAGGGGAGAGGTCAAGTTAACTAAGCAGCAGCTACAAACCCCAAATAGTCAAAACCGCAAATGTCAAACCTGCGAATGTGGAGTCCCTAAATTATACACAATATACCATTTTCATGGGGTAGTCACAAGTTGACAAGCAACTTGAAGGTGTCTGCAACACACACACACTATATTCACTGCTATATCAATATTACATATGCATGTGACTGACATTTTCTCCACTCAGCATTTGCATGAAATCTGTAAAAGTACTGCAATTACCTCAGAGCTATTAAGCAGTTAAATACCTCCTCTTTTCATAATTGGAATGAAATTTTCTCTGGTAAATACTCTAGATCTCTAATTAAAGGTCTAACAAATTACTTAGATTTTGTTTACTTTCCTCTTCTTCCCCTTTCACTGCCAGTGTTTTAAGATATAAGAAGCAAAGCACTGCTACTTCATCTTTCTATTTAATATTACTGAATTATACAGAACAGTGAAGTGCAATGAGAAATTCAGAATTCTGGAATGGAAGTGCACAATATTGCAAACAAAGACAGTGAAGAGTGACACTGAAAAGGCACTATTTTAATCTCAGAAAAGGATCAGATTACTGTAGTTTCTCACAATGTTTTCACCATGCAGTATACAGTTACAGGGCTACCTCCTACCTTTAAATAAATTTAACACTTCTCAAGCTTTCAAAAGGATTCATATCAATATGAAAACAGTACAGACAATTGAAATGGTTAAAAAGAAAATGTTAAACACCAATAGAGACATAATAAGCCCACATTCAAATCCAGCTCACAAAAGTCTAGCAGGAAAAAAAAATCTTCACTAAAAAAAAATGTAGAGGACATCCAGAGATATTCCTGCAAGAGGGGGCAGTAGAAGTATCAATGTCTAACTTCAAATAGCAGGAGAACTTCACCTCAGATAGGTGATGCCCAAACTAATGAGTCTTCATTATCTTGGAAAGAGCTGTTTATCTTAAATTAAAAAGCTTATTTGTGCACAAATGTTTCTTGCAGTGCTAGAGAAGAGTTTGATGGACACCATGGACTGTGAAATAGACAAATGAATGGGTCTTAGAGCAAATGACACTTGAACTGTTAATTGGAAGCAAAGATGAGTAAACTAGGCTGGTGTACTTTGGACATATCATGAGATAACGTGACTCATTGCAAAAGATGATAATCTAAAATGTAAGGCAGTAGAAAAGAAGGGAGACTGCACTACAGGTGAACTGACAATCAAGGAGTTTGCAAGACCTAAGCAAGGCAGTTGAGGACAGGGGCTCCTTGAGGTCTCATTCATACGGATGCCATAAATCTAACTTGATTAGATGGCTAACAGCAAACAATCTATACATTTTGTAATGGATTGGGCTGTACCACAGGAAAAATGAATGTCTTTGGAATGTAAAAATGGCCAAATGGTTGACATAATCATTCTGAAGATCCTGGGACACATGGTAAAAAGTTGTCTGCATTGCTTCCTGAAGAGCTGTGAACAATAAAATGGCAACAGTGCCTGGATGGAGATTGTGAAGAAAAATGTTATTGATAGAACAAAAGCAAGAGAGTCCAGCTTAGGTACTATGCCATAGCACTGTTAAGTGGTAAAAAAGAATATTCCTCCCTACCACCAATGTGAGTGTTGGCTAGAGGTACTATTCTGAGTGGTTAAGGACAGTAAGAGTCACTGAATTCTGCATGTGAAGTTGGCACTCTGGGTATTAAAATATGATTGTCATTATTATTAATTCAGTGATGGATGTGGATTTATGGGAACAGAAGGCCCAGAACGCGGCAGAAGTTAAGTGGTGTCATTTTCAATTCTGATTGTCAACGGCTCCAGCAGTACTCCTTCCTAGCTTGGTACCAAAGCCAAAAACAGTAAACAAGGAGATGCTTTCCTCAGCAAACAGGTCTTTCCAGTAGAGATGACAAGCCCCATGCTCTCTTCTTCTTGTCCTCTAATGACTAAATTTAAACATGTTGCATTCAACAAATCCAGTGTAGCCTGAGAGCAAATTACTAATTACAAAACACAGAATCTAAATATTTTGTAAATGCTGTTTGCACACAATTGTTTATGCCAAAGTATCTGTTGCAATCTTTTTGTCTATATAGTTAGCATATTACTTATGACCATAATCTAGCCAGAGTTAGATATTTTAAAGTGGATTTAATTACAAAGTCAGGCTCATATTTAAATCACGCTCAGTTAAATCAGTGGTGCTAATGCAACACTTGAGATCTATGATGGGAACCCATCTCTGTAAAAAAGCAAAACAGGCTGCATTAAGGAAATAGTTACGGTTCTCCCTATACTATTTCGCTAATCTCAGTCAGTATCCGTAACCTATGACATTGTGTCCTAATGGGCAAATAGCTCTGAATTTGTAAGGAAGAGAGAGATGAAGAAAACAGAATGAGGCAAAAAAAAAAAAAAGGTAAATCTACCTCCCTTGTGCCATCTGTCACATCAAGTTCTACCTTCACACCATGGAAAATTTAAAATGAATTCAAAGAGAAATGGAAGCTCTGATCCTTCAGTCACAAATCTCTAGTTATTCTTTAGTCTGGCTCTCAAAAATGTTGGACATTGGCTGACTTTTGCCTTGTATCCATTATAAAGGGATAAAAAAGTGTTCATGGATTTCCTGTGAAAGGTAGAGCTCTCAGCTTTATTACACTGTAGTACAAAATAGCTGTACTTCTGCGTCCTTGTTCTCCATAACAGACAAGTTTTCCTGAAGTTCTTGTTAGTTTGCCCAGTTGAACATACTTTCCAGCAGATAATGTTTCATCTAGAATAACCAGATTAAGATGGGGTAAATCTTCTTCTTCAACACGCATTTACATAATTTTGCAATTTCCTTCCTGGTTTATCAACAAAATGTTTATCCTTTGCAAGAAATATTAGAATCACCTTTTCCGTTTCCCTTAAGTATTGTTTTACTTTTTAATTACAGCATTTGTAAAGAGTCCCTTTCAAAAAGATCTGTCTTATCGAATGGATTGCTCCAGAGTCTACAATTATAAAACAATTGGTTAAAAAGGGCAAATTCACAGGATTGGTTGTTAACCAATTAGGATTAAGGTGGCTGGAGTCCTGGAGCATTTCCAAAAAAATATGTCCTTCTTGTACACATATGTTTGTCCACTTTCAGACTCAAGGGAGAGGGAAGCTTTCTTTGGTCATTTCCCATCTCTGGATCCCAGCTGATATGACTGTGACCAGAGACTCAGAGGCAAGACACTAATCCACTGCTTAGTTTTTCACTTGTGCAATAGCTGAAAAATGGGGCCAGGATGGGCAGTAAACACTACTACCAATCTTTGGTGGGAGTGTGAGTAAGATCTTCAGTCCTTCTCTCCCCAGAAGCAACCGTCTCTGGAAAGACTCACCATACAACGAATGTGTGAATCTGTCAGTGCATCTGACACCATCACAAGCAGTCCTTAGCCACTTACAGCACTGGGACAATCCTCCAATCAAACTACTGACAAACCAACCATGCCCCCTGTGAGTGTGGAAAAACTGCAAACAAACAAAAAACCCACTGTTTTTTTAATCTGACAGAAAATCTCTCTAGGAATCTCCAGGTCCTCCAGTGCAGCTCTATAGTCAAAATCTGCAGGAAGATGATCATAGAATCATGCTGGAGGATCTACAAATGCCTAGAGCAGTATTTTCTCTAAGAACTCCTAGATTCTCTAACACAACTCTATGGTCAACTTCCAGCAGAATTGTGCTAGAGGACTTAGAGATTCCTAGAAAGAACATTCAGGGGTACCTGTGTTGGCCATTTAGCGAATTCAAAACAAAAATCCATCAGTGATACCTTTATTTGCCAACCAAAATGCACAATATACTTGTTGCAAGCTTTCCAAGCTCCATGGGCATCTTCATCAGGCAAGAGGTTACAAACCAAATAGGAGAAAAATAATTGGAGATGTTAGTCAGATGCCAACATGTTGTTTCAGTCTTTAGTTAAGGTGGTCTATGGTGGGGAGGCAGGCTCCTCCTCCTTCTGGTCCTATGGCTAAATTTGCAAAGTCCAAGAAATTTAAAATCCATTTGCATCTCAACAGAGACTTCTATTTTTGCAATATTGGAGAAGTATATTGTGCATTTTGGTTACCAATAAAGGAATCACTAGACAGAACATATTAATTAAACCCACAAATAATCAAAAGTCAAAGCTGCAAGTGTGGCAAGCCAATTTTAAATTTATTTCATATGGTTTATTTACAGCTATATTACATATACCGGATTTTATTATGTTAATTGTTAGCTGCCTTTGTGTCAACCTCAACC
Organism: Phrynosoma platyrhinos; assembly: GCA_020142125.1. NCBI lineage: Eukaryota > Metazoa > Chordata > Lepidosauria > Squamata > Phrynosomatidae > Phrynosoma > Phrynosoma platyrhinos. The sequence continues at coordinate 110,805,483 of CM034708.1, forward strand.
GACAGTGATCTTATGAATGAGATGTCTTTAAGCTATAGGCCCAGCTGTAGGCAGCTGTATAGCCAAGCTGTAGGCTCTGGCCTGTGGTCCCCCTAATTGAATCTATCCATCTGGCATGTGGTCCTCTTCTCTTTCTACTGCCCTCTACCTTCCCCAGCATCATTGTCTTTTCTAGTGAGTCAAGCCTTCTCATGATGTGACCAAAGTATGACAGCCTGAATTTAGTCATCTTGGCTTTTTTGTTCTTTTTAGCCACCTATGGTATTCTCAGCTCTCTTCTCCAGCACCACATCTTGAAGGAAATAATTTTCTCTCTATCTGTTTTCTTCACTGTCCAACTCTCACATCTGTACATGGTGATGGCTTGGACAATTCTAACTTTAGTGTTCAGCTGTATATCTTTATACTTTAGGATTTTGTCTAATTCTTTCACAGCTGCACTTCCCATTCCTAATCTTCTTCTGATTTCTTGACTGTAGTCTCCATACTGATCAATATTTGAGCCAAGGTATGGGAACTCTTTTACTATTTTGATTTCCTTGTTATTTAGGTTGTAAATCATGTGGATTTTATTTTAGTTTTCTTTATGTTCAGCATTAAGCTTGCCTTTGTGCTTTCTTCTTTAGTGACTGTTCCAAGTCTGTGATGTTTTCTGCTAGTAGTACGGTGTCATCTGCATATCTTAGATTGTTGATGTTCCTTCCTCCTACTTTCACTCCTCCTTCTTCCGTGTCTAAACCTGTTCTAACATATGATATGATCTACAGACATATACAGACAGAAACATTCTGTATCTCCATATTCTGTTCTTACAGCAGCCTCTTGTCCTAAGTACAGATTCCTCATCAGGACTATGAGATGTACAGTCGCCCCTCTGTTTTAGTGGACTTGAAATCTGTGGTCTTGATTACTCATGGCATGCGTGCAGCACATGCATAAGTTTTCATTTTCGCAAGGGGTCTTCAGAATGGATCCCCTACGAAAATGAAGGGACAACTATATTCTTTCAGAGCATTTCAAACCTTTTCATGATCTATACAGTCAAAGGCCTTGCTATAGTCTATAAAGTACATGCTGATTCCCCCCCCGGAATTCTTTGGCTCATTCCATTATATATCGTATGTTTATAATGTGGTCCCTAGTGCTTCTTCCTTTCCTGAACCCCACTTGTACCTCTGGCAATTCTGTCTACATATATGATTGGAGTCTATGCTGCAGAATTTTGAGCATACCTTATTTTCCTGCGTATAAGACTACTTTTTTACCTGCAAAATCTGTGGCTAAAGTGGAGGGGTCGTCTTATATGCTGGATATAAGGATAATGAGGGTAGAGGTGCTAAAACTCTATATTTTGACTGGAAAAATGGGGGGGTCGTCTTATACGTGGGTCGTCTTATACGCCGGAAAATACAGTAATTTTGCTTGTGTGGGAAATTAATGCGACCAGATGATGATTTTATTATGTACTCAATGATGTATTTTTTTAATGAATTTACTGCCAGAAATGATCCAGCTTGAGACCACTTTAACTGTCCTGGCTCAGTGCTAGGGAATCATGGGAATTGTAGTTTTCTCTGAGACATTGAGCCTTCTCTGACAGAGAGCTCTGGTGCCACAATAAACTACAGTTCCCATGATTCCCTAGCACTGAGCCAGGGCAGTTAAAGTGGTCTCAAGATGGATTATTTCTGGCAGTCTATATAGGCCCTTATTTTCATTAAAATGCCTTGTTGGTTTGCAATATACTTATAGAACTTTGTGCAAAACCAATGCTTAAAATTGTAGTTTACTAGCAACAAACCCTTGACTGAATCCACATTTAAATTATTAATTTCATTTGTAGTTTTCCCATCTGTTCTCTCATAGCTTGTGCTTTTCTTCAATCCAAATCAGGCACTTTGACCCCCTTTACCCTTGGTCCTGCTAATCTGCTCCAGCAACCTAGATCCTCCCTTTCTTTCCAAACATCTGTCAGAAAAAAATCAAATAAAACCACCACATGGTCAGCCAAAGCCTGCAGCTAACAAACACTTTGCAGCATTTGGGGCAGTAATAAATCTGTTCAGCAACTTCTTACTTGCCTGCTGGGGTGACATAAGGACAAATTTTATGGCTCAAAATTTCTCCCAGACTCCTGAATATAAGGTTCAAATGCAGGACATGTCCAAGAAAAGGAGGACCTTTGGTCATCCTGACACTACTGAAATAACTACATTGGGCAGTTGGCAGTCATGTAAATCTGAATATTCTGCCAAACAAACAAAAATAAAACAAATTATTGCAAATAGGAAAATGGACTCATGTGAAGTATAAAAGGTAAAGGTATTCCCCATTGACAGTTGTCAAGTCACGTCTGACCATACAGCATTGTCAGAGACTACTCTGTGATCATGTGGCCAGCATGACTACACCAAACACCATTACCTTCCCACCAAAGTGGTCCCTATTTATCTACTTGCATTTGCATGCTTTTGAACTGCTAGGTTGGCAGAAGCTGGGATTAGTGACAGGAGCTCACCTCATCATGCAGCACCTGGGTCTCAAACTGCCAAGTGCCGATCTTGCAGTCAACAAAGTCAATAACACACTGCATCCCCCATGTGAAGTATACAGCCAGGTAAATACCTTTCTCCCTAATTTTCTACATGGAAAGCACTTTGTTCTTCTTTGTGGTATGGAGGAAGACTAATTCCTCCTATCCTTTTTACCCTGAGGTGATACAACTTGAGCAGAAATGTACTGTAGTGAGAACTAGACCATAAGGACTCCGGAATGGGTTGGAAATGGTAAGCTTTTGACAATTTTAAAATGAAATACCATGTACCTAGAAAATCAGTTATGTTCTATCTGCTTTTTAAAAATAGTTGATCATTATATCAAGCTGTTAATCAAATTAAGAGACTCAAATGCACTTACACCTATATTTAATTGTGGCTTTTCTGTCTTATAGCAATTAATGATAAATCTTGATTTTGTCCTGCCATTTTTTTTAAAAAAACTTTTTGTTTGGCTGGAAGCTTAAAATGTGAGGATGCACATTAAATACTGAGATGATTCCCTTTATTGATCCCCCCCAAACAATCTCACAGCAGCAGTGGTAACCCACAGTGAAATGTAATTTTTTTAGTTTTAAAAAGCCTTATTTGACTCTTTAGTAAAATCCATTAAGACTCAAAGCAGTTCCAGATAATTATGTTTATCACTCTATCTCATTTACTTAATTTTACAATATGATTCTCTTTCAGACTTCCATTCTCCACTCACAACACCTTTTGTTATTTTATTTATTTGTTTTCCTTACTGCAAAAAAAGTCTGTTAAGGAGAAAGGACAGAGTAGCTGCACAGAACCTTATAATTTTCTGTGTAAGGGACATTTTGTTTAGAAATGTCCAATATGCCAGGGAATGACAGAACTAAGGGATGAGACCTTGACAACTGTTCATGACTTTCTACATGTGTGTGTGTGTTGCATCCCTTCAAGTTGTTTCCGACTTATGGAGACCCTAAGGCCACATCATGGGGGTTTTTTCCCACCAAAATTTGTTCAGGGGAGGTTTGCCATTGCCTTTCGCTAAGGCTGAGAACATAACATGTGCTTGCCCAAGATCAGCCAACAGGTTTCGCGTCTGAGTAGGAATCGTACCCTGGTTTCCAGAGTCATAGTCCAACACTCAAACCATGTTTAAGCACTTGCTTTTCAAGGCAGATGAGACAGTAGCATTTCTGGTCTAAGGGAGGGGAGAATATTTGATTTGAAGGTTTCTGATTCAGTCCCTAGTATCACCAGTTAAAAGGGTCCCATGTTGTTGGGCTACAAAGTAAGCATCTTCTGATTGCTGGGAAAAGCCACTGCCAGCCCATCAAATAATTCTGGCTTGGATGAAGAGATGGCTTTGATTCAGCAAGTTAACTTTACTCTTGCATCTATGCTACACCAACTAGTTTCACTTATTTCAGTGTTTTAAAATGTAAATTAAACAGACAATAAATTTATTTGTATTCTGCTCTACGATACAGAATACAGAGAGTGGTTGGGAGAAAGAATCCCCCAGTCGCTGAGTCAGCTGTAAATAAAAGACTAATTCATCATGCTGAATATGAAAGGTCACTCCAAAATAATATCAGTTTCCCAATGATCAGTAGTTACGATTAATTGCTTGCATGACTTGTTTTACCACACATACAATAAATGTGAATGGGCACAGTGATCCAATTGGTAAAAATACCTGTCCCTATCAGCCCAACATGTGAATACTTAAAATAATATTATAATAGAACATAAAATTATAATGGCTTATAGTGGGGTAGGCAACGTGTGGATTTACAGATGATGCAGGGCTGCAATTCCCAACACTCTTCACCAGTGGATGGTTTATCCTACAAGTATATATAGATTCAAACCTATGGTTGCAAGGCCATTTTTGCAGGTCCCTGATTTTTTATAATCTTTCTCCAGTGGAAAAACTGCACTTCTAGAGATGCAATTGCCTTTTAATAACATCTAGCATTCTTTGCCCCCCTTCAACTGGAATGAGTTCTTTTCAAATTGGCAGTAACCTTTTGTTTACTTCCATTGAGTGTATGTATTCCCTGACAGATTATAGGGCTGAAGAAATGACCATCAGATCTGTGGAAATTACCATCAGATCTTTTCTACTCCCGTGCCAGATAGTGCTCTAGCAAATGCTGACTTGCACTACTTTAGTAGAGGGCTATGGTAGCTTGCTGGAGAACTTGGACTCGTTCACACTATGCATTCATAGCACTATGATTCCACTTTTAACTGCTTTGGTTGCATCCTATAGAATCCTGGAATTTGGAGTTGGGAGGCATTTATAATTCTGAGATAGAGAGTTCTAGTAGCTCCTCAAACTATACATCTCTGGATTCCATAGAATGTAACTGTGACAGTTAAAGTGGAATGGACAGCTATAATTGTGTAGTGTGAATGGGTCCCAGTTATCATTTAGTTCTTCCTTTAATTAATGATGTATTACAGCTGTTCACATAAAAACAATTCTATAATTGGCCAGTGTCTGTTTGTGTTTTTCCTTCTTAGAGCCCCCTTCTTTTTTGCCTTGTATGTAATCTCTTATTAAATTAAAAATCTGTGAGAATGGATTGTCTTGCTTCTAATCAATTCAATTCAATTTTTATGGGTGGGTGGGTGGGTTAGGGACAGGGGTGAGATGGAATTTTTAACTTTGTTCTTTTTAAATCTTGTTTGCCACTCTGATTGCCCAGCAGAGGGGAGGGATATAAATAAAATTTATTATTATTATTATTATTACTAATCTGTGTATAGCACCTATAAATTTTACATGCTTATAAATGAATATTGATGATGATGATTGATGATGATGATAATGTGGCTCCACCCGCTGTAACATTTGCACATCACATCACATCTCAGTAAGTACAATCTAGGCAAAGAGTTAAGCAATTTGAATTTTGTTTAATTTTGATGTAATATAATTAACCACATGCTTAGAATTCTCCCATCTGAATTGGTGGGACTTAAACAGCACTTAATTTTATCTGGGTTGGGCCCAGTCCTTGCTCTCATTTCACTTTATTAAATTTGTTTATTAGAAAGCCATAGCACTTGGACTTCCGGTGCGGTGAGATTGTGAGGAGGACGTGGGTCTGAGTTG
>CM034708.1:110811237-110840192 GCA_020142125.1 Phrynosoma platyrhinos
CATAAAATGAATGTATTTAGAGAAATGGGTCTAGTAAAAAAACAGTCATTCAGTCAGAAAGATCATCCAGGATTTTGTTGATTTGCTTTCTAAAAACAAAACGCTCACAGATAAATATACTGTGTTTATCTGTAAGAAGATGTGAACTGAGAATGTTTTTTTAAAGAGACATATCAGAACTGGGAGAAACAACTGGCATCTCATGGCAAAAGGTAGCTCCAAAGCAATTTCATCTGACCACTGGGTGCCTTTCTCTCCCAAAGCTGCAATAAACAATGATTCTACATTTTAACATTATATCCCTCTTTAGGTTTCTTATGGAATACATTGATTACAGGGATGAATATGTTATCCTTCCTTGCTGTAATACTAAACTTAAGTAGTGCATGGTTACAGAAATGGAGCCAAAACTTTGCCAGAGGAAGTAATCAGCAGATAAATTATGTAATAATGAAATACAATACATTAAAAAGGGAGAACTGTGCTTTCCCCAAATAGCCGGAGTAAGCAGAGTGGCTACCAGGTTCCAGTATATGTTGAGTGACAACTGAAAAAGTGTAAGGGGAAAAGAGGAAAAAAATAAACTGGTCTGTTCACATTTCCCTGTAGTTAGTATGCAACCTGGAGGCCATGCTTGTTTACATGCAATCGGCAATACATGAGTATATGTGCTTCATAAATGTAAAGTTGTTACTACTAGATTATGGTCCAAAACACACTGCAGAAATAATCAAGTTTGGGACTGCTTTAACTGCCCTGGCTCAATGCTAGGGAATCCTGGGAACAGTAGTTTTGTGAGACATTTAGCGTTCTCTGTCAGAGAGCTCCAGGGCCACAATAAACTACAATTCCTAGGATTCCCTAGCACTGAGCTAGGGCAGGTAAAGCAGTCTCAAACAGGATAGTTTCTGTAGTGTTTTGGACCTATGTCAATTTTTTTATGGAACTGACCATTCCAGGCCCTGTGTTCAGTCTCTGGTATAATGTAGTGGCCTCCAAGAATACAGAAGTTGGCCACTCCTGGGTAAGGGAGCATTACTTCTGTTCCATGTTTTGTGGGTTGCAGGTGGATGCTCAGTTGCAAACATTGTGGTCCTTGGGTTGTGGCTCAAGTCATGCACCACAGAAAATGACAAGGCTATGTCTGTACCAGCTTTTTTTTCTTTCAACCATTACAGTTCTTTTTTTTTTTTTTGTCACCTTGCTACCTGGTTTGTGTTTTTCGAAATCGGCAGCTGCAACTTTTCTCTTTCATTTACACTATAAAAGATATAAACTCATAAATGAAGCACTTCCAAACAATGCCTGAGGCAAAAAATCCAAATAGCCAAGCAACACAGGGTACTTCCAGAGAAAGCTTACAGTGCTATCACCCCATCACATCCACAATCCAGATGTCACTGTCTTTCACTTGAACCCTCCCATGCTTCCCCACCACTCCTTTTTTTTTTCTTTGCAGAATATATCTACCAGGGATAATTGCATGGTGTTTTTTTTTAAACTGAATGTGTTAGGAGCACTCTGCAAAGACCCATCATTCATCATGAAGTTGCCCTAAGTTAGCTCTGAAATTGGCAAAACACCCTAGTGGACTGAGCCTGGTGTGTAAGGGTCTGAACAGACTGCCAGAAATAATCCATCTTTAGACTACTTTAACTGCCCTGGCTCAATGCTAGGGAATCATGGGAATTGTATTTTTTTTTCTGAGACATTTCTGTCAGAGAGCTCTGTTGCCATAATAAACTACAGTTCCCTTGATTCCCTAGCACTGAGCCAGGGCAGTTAAAGTAGTTTCAAACTGGAATATCTCTGGCAGTCTGTTCAGGCCCTAAGGCACTGTGATGCAATGTTGTAATAGTAGGGAGACTGCCTCTGCTGCTCTTTGGTAAGTCTCTATCTATCCATCTATCTAAGTTTGTGCTTCAAATCAAACTAGCCAACTGCATGTATTCAAACAATATACAAAGAACAAAAAGGTTAAAAGTTACCATGCACAGAATACCACCTTGGATCTTCTGATGTAGATTCTACAGGGACATTATAATCTAGAACATAACACACTAACCTGCTATCCTTCCAATTGGCATTGCGTGTTCTTCTGGAGAGGAAACAGAGACCATGATGTGGTTCATGTATGCTAACTCTTCACGGTGGGATAGGTTGATGGGCTTCACCTCTCTGTGCAGCCCATCTTCAGATAACCTTGAGGCTTTGAAATCGACAGAGTGCCTGGGGTTCAATATCAAGGGGTGCATGATGGGACTGGGCATCAATTGAATCACCCTGGTGTTTTCTTGGCGGGGACTGGAAGGTTTCTGAAGCACATCAGAAGGGGTTGGGCAGTGGTTATTCTCAATAGGAGACACCGAGAGAGGGTATGACTCTTGGTGATTGTTCTCCTGGTGGTGTCTTGTCCCCGAGAGCCTATCAGCTGGTGAGAGACGACGAATAGTGTTCTCCAATGGTGATTTCAATGACCGCTGCTCAGACTCTGGTGAAGCCCTGTGGTTGGCACTGATGGGTGATCTAGAACGATGCAAGAGTTCAATGGTAGGTGGATTGTGATGGATGGCATCCATTGATTGTCTTGAAGGTCTCTGGATAAAGCTGTCTGTAGACCAAGGAAAAGAAAAGAGTGTGTATCATGTAATATGTCCAACAAAAGTGTGCCAGATTTCATGGCCAAGGTACAGCTGTAGGTGACATATGACCCATGAAGAAATTTTGTCTGCCTCCTGGTGTTCTATTCATATTTTATCCAAGGAAAGATTAAACACTATACCTATATCTATACCCATTTTAAAAAGCATACCAAGCTTTGAAAAACTGACAGAAGCATTTCATTACATGATTTTGCCAAACAGCATGTACAGATGTGAAGCCCTTACTGCTAGTTGTCACTGGCTTTACCATGGAGATAATGGGTGGTGTTGTACTGTACACACAAAAAAATCCCTGAAATTTTATACCAAGAAAACTTGAATTCTGTGATCTTAAATCTTGAATGATGTACATCATTTTACCTCATTTATTCTACAAAATGTATTCTGGTTTTGCTAGCCATGGAAAATGTAATAGTGATAAAGCTATGAAAATCTTATTCAGTCACTTCTTTAGCTTCTGAGAGTAGTCACTGCTTCTATATAGTACTCAAGCATAGCTCTGCTTTCCTAAGAGCAAAGACTTTCTGAATGTTGATTGCTGTACTTTCATATTTTGTCTTTTTTCCAGGACTCCTGCAAACCTCTGTCAAACACACAGCATTATGTTAATAAAGACTCAGATTTTTTAAAAAAAAATAATATCCAGCTCCTATGGCAGGAAGTCTGCACCCTAAGAAAACAGAATTTTGCCACCTATCAATGCTGTAGGCTAGTATACTCTCTTAAAGTATCATTTTCTACAAATGTATAAAGGAGGAATTTAGTTGAAAGCTAGTAGTCAGACCGTTTTTATTAACAAGAACATAAGATGATAGCTATGCTGGAACAGATCAAAAGCCTCTCAAATTCAGGCTCCTGTTTCCCACAGTGGTCAGCTATGAGTCTATGGGAAGCCCACAAGCAGGATGCAAGTACAACTGCACCCTCCCACCCATGTTCTGCTGCAACTGATCCTGGATGTAATATATAGCAAAGACTTAAACCAAAGGGAAGAAATGGTGTTTGGTATGTGGGCCAAAATATGTTGGCACAGAAAGGGGAGGGGAACACCCCCCAAATATCAGCCACTCTCTTGTGGCGAATACTTCCGAAAAATTGAAATAGAAGGCAAAAACAATATAGTAAAGAAGGAAAGTGAAAAGTTTTGGTAAAAACTGGAGTTACTCATACAAACAAGGATATTTTTTAAAAATTCACAGCATTTTGCTAAGAATCATTGTCAGGTTAAGTGCATATGACACATGCTGTTGTTTGCCTTCAAGTCATTTCTGATTTAAGGTGACTCTAAGGTAGTCACCCTATCACAGATTGGTTTTTTTTGGGGGGGGGGGAAAGATTTGTTCAAAGGGGGTTTACCCCTCTCTGAGGTTGAGAGAGTATGACATGCCTAAGGTCACCCAGTGGGTTTCCATGGATGAGCCAGGATTCAAACTTTGGTCTCCAGAATCATAGTATAACACTCAAATCACTACACCATGCTTGCCTCTGTATATGACACATGCAAGTCTATTATCCATCAAAGACTAAGGGCCTTTGCAGACTGCCAGAAATAGTGCAAATTGAGTCCACTTTAAGGGTTAGGGTTAGGGTATCATGGGAACTGTATTTTATTGTGGCACCAGAGCTCTCTGACAGAGAAGGCTCAATGTCTCAGATAAAAAAAAAAACAATTCCCATGATTCCCTAGCACCAGCCCTACCCCTTAAAGTGGACTCAATTTGCACTATTTCTGGCTGTCTGCAAAGGCTCTAAGTATGCTTCCATTCACTAATGTCAATTAAGCATGAACTTAACTTCTTCCCACTGAAGTCAGTAGGAATTAAAGATGATTAATAGATTCTATATTGACTTACATATCTATCCAATTATTTGTCACCTATAATACATAGCTATATGTGATGAAACATTTTACATTATTACTATTCCTCTCATCGCTGGACTATAATTTTTTATTATTTATTTAACAGATTTACATCCTGCCTTTACAGTTCCTTGAGGACCTACTCAAGAAACCTGGCCCTTGGTCAGATGACTAATTGCCTTTGCAGACTGCCAGAAATAGTGCACATTAAATTGAGGCACTGCCCTGGCTCAGTGCTAGGGAATCATGGGAACTGTAATTTATTGTGGCACCAGAGCTCTCTGACAGAGAAGGCTCAATGTCTCAGAAAAAAATACAATTCCCATGACTCCCTAGCACTGAGCCAGGGCTGTGCCTCAATTTAATGTGCACTATTTCTGGCAGTCTGCAAAGGCCCTGAATCTTTCCATACACAGCATCAACATGAAATTTGCCAAACCAAACCGACATAATGTGTTGATCAGACAAAATGCATTCTAAAGCCACTTATGTTTGGATCCAGTCAACCCAAACATAAATTTTATAACTCTAAATCACTTGTTTACAAAAACCAGGCATACAGTCTTACACACACACACAAATCATTTTAAATGTAATGAAGTTTTAAGAATTTCCAGAATCCTAAATACTCTAAAAGGCACCAAATCTTTTCTGATCTTGAAAGCTAAGCAGGGTCAGCGCTGCTTTGTATTTAGATTGGAGGCTGCCAATGAATTTTAGGTGTTTTAGGCTATATTTCAGAGGAAGAAACTGGCCAAAGCACCTCTGAACATTCCTTCACAAGTTCACCATAAACTGATAGGTGACTTGAAGGCACATACACTATATTTCCAAGTCTTTCATGGCACTCAAATCTGCCCCAGAGAATGCCTTGCATTGCCACAAGGGATGAGATCTGGCAGCAGTTGTCTGTGCTCCTCCACTTCCTCCATCTGTGGCTATTGCTGTTCTTTTAAAGAGCTTGTCAAAAAGTACTGAGTTCTTTTGACTTGTACAAAACTCTGCGCACACTACACTACAAACAAAAGAACACCATCAACCCTATAAGGGACTACAAAGGCCTCATACTGGTGGGGAAATGGGATTTCACCAGCACTCGCTCAGTGACCTTGGGCTGACTCCATGCCCACTCATCAGGTGATCCACCTCCAAAGACATTTTGCCAGAAACCACCAGTTTCCTTGTTAAGGCTGAGGAGGAAGCAACACTGGTGTGGATTTTATGATTCACATGGCCAAAGTCATAAACAAGAAAGGTCTTGTTTGTCTTTGTTTGACTATTTAGGTCAGTAATAATGAAATGGACACAAGGAAGTGAAACTTAAGTGCCAGGCCATGCCCTGTCTGCGGTGAGTGAACAACAACATTTTAAATTTGGATTTGGAGACAGCAGAAATTTTTTAAAACACATTTTAGACCCATTTGTGGCACCAGGTGAGCCTGGGAAGTGGACAGAACAAAATTCATACTCTTTTAAACAGGCCTTCTTGAAAAACTGATTTAATACTTTCTGATGCTTCATCTGGGCTTTAAAACCAAGCAACTTATAACAGTATTTATATAGCATTTGTCCCCCAAAATGCAACTAAAGGCATGGACTGGAGTTTGGGTTCTTCCTAAGGAAATAAACTTGAGTTTGAGCTGTCACACTTGAGACTATAGATAAGGGTTCTTATGACTGATTGTTGCCCTGTACAAAGATTTCCTTCCACAAAGAAGACTATATTCTGTGCAGAGGAAGAACTCACACATGGGACTGCAAAGGACAAAAATGAAACATACAGATGACAGTAAGAAAGGTTTTAGTCTAGACATTTTACTGGCATGCTAGCTTTCTATATGTATGAACTGTCAACCATATGCATGAAACAACCTAAGCAATGCTTTACTAATTCAGAGAGAATGCAGTCTCAGGCCCATTTACATTTACTACACAGGTTTCCCTGAAGCCTCTCATTCCTAGTGAATCATGTTATCACCTGCAATTCACACCTGCACTGATGATATAACAATGTCTGCCACATGTAAAATATATTGAGAGGCTATAACTGCAACTTATCTATTACTCATTAAGCTTCAGTTCCTGTTTCTGTTGTGGAGGAAGACCTATGCTTATTTTGCCCAAGAGTTATACAGTGTACCTGCGCCAAGCGCGGGCTTGCCATCCACGGATGGCAAGCCCCAGCTTTTTAAATGGGTACATGTGCATGCAGTGGCACAAGCAAGAGCATACATCCATTGAAAATAATGGGACTTAAGGTCCCATGTTTTTTGCTGTCCGCGGTGTGCATGTGTCTGGAACGAATCCCCCACGGATAGCAAGGGCACACTGTACTCAATTAACATTTCTCACTGGTGGCATGATGAGATTCTCTGTTATACTTCTTAACCACCACAGGACAGCAAGTGTTGATTTTAACAATCGTAAGGGCCTGGATAGGTGGTCCCAGAGGACTCTCTCTTTGTCAATATGTTGTCCCTTATTGCTTTGCTCTGAAAGAGACATACACATTTTCCACACTGGCCACACTGAACTGCAGTGGTTCTTTTTATGGTGAACCAATTATAACAACCCACTTGACAACATCAATGAGCTACTTGGATTTGAATAAAAAGGTAGCCACAGTAAGGTTAGCAGTGTTTGAATCAGTTTCCAATGTGGCTAGAAGGCAACCTTTACATTATTACCAGGAATAGCATACAAATTCATCTGTGATTCAACAAAAGGATCACATGCATGTACTCTACTGTTTTCTACAGATACTGCATAGTGAGTATATTTTGCCACTCACTATGATGAAACTCTATAATAAAATTGATGCTGGCTAGAAGAAAAAAACGTCACACATTCACTCAGGAACACATTCTCAATTAATGGAACACATATATGGAACACATTCACTCAGGAATAGCACTACATATATTTCCTGCATATTACATACAGTCCAGTGGGAAAACATTAGATAAAAAATATTTCTATGGACTGAATGCAATTATTAATTCCAACCAAAGTAAACTTGGCAAATCAACATTTATATAAATCCTACTGATTCAGTGGGTCTACGCCAGCATCAGATGAAATGCTAATTGTTGGGAGACAGGTGGCTGCAGACATACTTGCATTTGCTTTTACACTCTAAAAACTTTATTCTTTTCCTTATGAAGAAAGATATAGGGAAACATTTTACTATACTTCCATTAAAATCTGGTATGACCAACTGTGGGTTGTGGGCTGGCACCAGTTGGCCCTTAGCAGAGGCCAAACATTTGAAACAGTTGTATGGCCATGAAAAATAGATAGCCTCCTCATGTTTTTGTTTGTTTGTTGTATGCCTTCAAATCATTTCTGACTTATAGCAACCCTAAGGTGACTCTATCATGGGGTTTTCTTGGCAAGATTTATTCAGAAGAGGTTTGTCATTGCTTTCCCCTGAAGCTGAGAGAGTGTGACATGCTCAAGATCACCAAATGGGTTTACATGGTCAAGCTGGTAATCCCACCCTGGTCTCCAGAATCACAGTCCAGCACTCCAACCACTGCACCATAGCATCTTTTAATTATTTAATATATTGTGGGTTTTTTGCAGCAACACTAATAATTGTCTTGTACTATGGTAGTATTTTGATGTGACTGCTCAATGCTCAAAGTAAGAAGAAAACAGAAATCACTCCAGTATTAATTTGTAAAGCTAACATTGTGACTGATTGTTAACGAATAAACCTATCAGTTGTTTTATTATCTCATATGGCCATTCACACTGAACTGGTTAGAATGGATATGTACCACAGACCCAATGAAGATTTTAAAAAACCTAAGAGGCAGCATGGTATATTTAGCTGCATGAGTTCCTCTGCCAGGCACCGGATGACAGGAAAGAAGCAGCGTAAGTGAGTCAAAGTACACAAGAAGCGCTCATTACCTGCCTCTGAACACTTGGCACAAAGTGTTTCCCTCACTGCCCAGAGTCTGTGGCTGGAAGTAATCCATAATTAAAACAAAATGCTCCTCCTCAGCTTTTAATTTCTACCAAAAGAAGCCTTTAAAAATGCAAAACTGAAAGCATAATTGCAATAGCTGGAAGAATCTGAGGGGAAGGGATCAAAGGGCAAAACTATTCATCAAGTGCTTGGAGAATACAATAAAACTGAGTCTGAGAGGATGGGGGGGGGGGAATAAAGGGTCCATAAACTCTTTTGGGCCTCCAGTTTTAAATGAAGCAAAGGTGACATGATGATCCTGGTGTCACATAACTAATCAGGGCCTATTCATCTTGGCAACTGGGTAGGCAATCCTGTGTGTGTGTGTGTTGTGTGCCTTCAAGTTGTTTTGACCTTAAGCAAAATCCTGGCAAAACTATCATGGGGTTTTCTTGGCAAGTTTTGTTCAGAGGAGATTTGCCATTGCCTTCCTCCGAGGTTGAGAGATGGGCTTCATGGCTGAGTTGGGAATCAAACCCTGGTCTCCAAAGCTGTAGTCCAACACTCAAACCTCTAATCATCCTGGCTCTGGTTATAACATACCTGCTATAAAAGAAAATAGGAATGAGGTTCTTAGAGATCAGATAGTTTGAGAAGTATGGTGTGGGAGAAAGATAGCTGAATTTCAGTCAGGGAGCCCAGGGTCCAAACCCTTTCTAAGATTATGACTTGGTGACCATGGCCCAGTCTTTAGCCCTCAGCCAACACTATCTTTGCTGTTGTTACTATTGTTGTGTGTCTTCAAGTTGTTTCCAACTTATGGTGACCCTCACTTGGCTTTACTGAGCTAGGATTGATGGTCATTTTAACTCTCAGTGGATACACACTACTATGTTGACCAGTTAGGCATAATGACAAACTCAATCTTCATCAAATTGCTAAATGGCTTGAAAAGCTGAGTCCATAAGGGGAGGGGAGGAGAGGAAAGGAGGTAGCTTGTTCCTGATCCTCCAAAACACTATTTGGAGGAATGAAAATATTACACTGAACCAACTCGCAGAGTAATACACTTACTCTATCCAGTTCTGTATTGCTGAAGTTAACTGAAAAATAGCTTTCCAAGGGTCTTGGTAGAGCAGATATAATTTCCTTTCTTGGATTTGTTTACTGGACAGTCATTGAACCTGGGATATTTTATTTGCAGTGTATAATGTTCTGCTATTAATTAACAGCCCAACGATATTATCTTCCATCAGTGGTTTTCCAAGACATCTACCTTCAGAAAACCTTTGCTACTGATTTGTTTTGCTTATGAGCTCTTAAATTCTGAACATGTTGTTTGTCACAGAGGATTCTGGGTTTTGTATGTTTCAGAACGAGATACACTAGCTCGGCTTGCTGAGCTGAACTAAGGTACAACCCTGGTAACATAACAAATACTCTCCACTAGCAGTACATTATTGGGAATGATTGCTAGTGATAGGAAACCTCTCTTTATTGGAGAAAATTTCCTCTCTTTTGCGGGGGTGGGGGTTTGTCCACCATTGCTGATTTTATCATTGCAGAAATCCTGGTGAAGTTTCGGGGGGGGGGGGAGAGGGTTCTTAAAATGCAATTTAAAAATAATTGTTTCATACAGTTACATGTAGGGTGTCCTTGGAAATAAAATTTAAAATGTATGTAACAGTGAAACACTGCCTGAGCAAATTTTAAGCTTAAAATTCAGCTGATATATTGAGTTTATGACCTCACTAGTCCAGCTAGTCTAATCGTGTTTATTCTAATTTGTAGTGACCCTCCAAAGTTTCAGAGAGCCCTTTCATGGCTCTGCTGTTTTTGGTCTTTTTAATTTGAACTCTGAGAGGATTGATCCTGGAGTATATTCTCCACATGTTTTGCTACTGATCTATATCCCTTGTGGAAATGATGTTTTGCTTTTGTCAAACAGGTGCCTTGATATGAAAGAAAAGAGCCGCACAGCACACTCCAACATTAAAAGGTCCCTTATTTAATTAGAATATTTGCCCCATAGTATAATCATGCTACAATTCAAGCTACAAGAAACCTAAGTTAAATTTCCCCGTCTACCAGTTGTATTGTTTCTCATTGGGTAAGTGAAGCCTTATGTACTGAGCTACTATAACATGACTCTAGAACTGGCTGTAAACCCCATTTATATATTATAATAGAAACAAAACAAATCTAACTTTGTTGCAAACATTAGCTTTATAGGACAACCTGTAGTTTGTTTTAAAAGGCACAACAGAGAAGCATAGTCCATTGGCTATAATGTAATGGATTAACACCCCCCTGCATTTCTTTCAACTGTTCTTTTTTATTCCGCAACATCACAAAACAATTTAGGCAATAGTATATACAAAGAGGCATTTGTCATTACCTTCATCATGGTTCTGATGTAATATGACATCTGACTGAGCATGGATAGAGTTCCCAGGGTGGAAGAAAGGTGAAAAAAGCATATGAGAATTCCTTTGCTTCAAGATATGCTGAAGAAGCTCATACAACACATCACCTGCAAGAGAAATAGCCAGCTCAAGCAAATGAAAAGCTATACAAAGGTAGAAAGAGTTGTTACCCACAATCTGAGCTGCAACTCTTCAGCCTATAGTTGGGAGTTCACATGTGGGAATGCTGTTCCATTACAAAACAAAGAAAGAAATACGCATGGCTGTTTACATTTAACTCATGTACAGTTTGTGTATGTAGATTAGTCTGTATACTAATAAAATCATTTGCATGTAAGAGTAAACATGTTTACATTGTACACAGTTTGCTAATCTGTATACTTTTACAAACATTTGCCTGAACATGTGGATACTATAAGACTATAGCACATGAGAACTCAGATCCAGAACACACTGCAGAAATAATTCAGTTTGAGACCACTTGAACTGCCCTGGCTCAATGCTAGGGAATCCTGGGAACAGTAGTTTTGTGAGACATTTAGCCTTCTCTGTCAGAGAGCTCTGGTGCCACAATAAACTACAATTCCCAAGATCCCCGAGAACTGAGCCAGGGCAGTTAAAGCAGTCTCAAACTGGATTATTTCTGCAGTTGTATTTTGGACCTAAGTCTGCATGCATACATATTCTCACCACTTCGGCCACTCCCTTCCCATGCTGGGCATTTTGAAGAGAGCTCTAGTGAGGTCCAGCTAACTGGTAGTAGGCAAAAACAGAATATTAATATGTATGAGGATGCAGTGGACAGTCTCATTTGTGGGTAGATACTCTAGCCTCACTGAAGCCTCAAATTATTTAATTTGAACTGATAACTGAGCAGCGGCGACACTAGGGGAAGGATACGGACCACACTGGATGATACCTTAGAGGAGGGGTGACACCTAGTTTGGCCTATCCCTTCTTCTCCGCTGCCTGACTCTCCCTCCCCCTGAGGAGGAAGCTGAACAGTAGAGGAAGAGGAGGAGGGGTGAATGCAAGAAAGCTGGGCAGCAGAGCATCCATGGAAGGTGAGTGTTCGCTCCTTCTCTGCTGTTCAGCTTCCTCCGCAGGGAGGAGGAGAAGGGGTGAACACTTGCCCCTCACAGCTGCTTTGAGACACTGATAAGGCCCTCTCCCATGTTTGCAACACATGTTCTTGTGAGGGGTGTGTGTGACAGAGAGAAGGGCCTCCCCATAGGGTCTCAAAACATGGGCAGGCTCATATTGAGAGATACATTCCTTCAGATAACCTCGATTTGTAGGTCACAAGTAACACTTCCTGAAAACACACCGGCAGCCAGTGGAGTTTTGACAAGAGAATTGTGTATTCCCTTTAGCCAACTCTAGTTAACAATCTGGCTGCAGCTCTTTGGACCAGCTAAAGCTTCTGAACACTCTTCATAGAGTGCATGATGGTAATATAAATGGAATATAACTAAAACAGTGTCACCTTGGACAGATCTGTGGTCCAAAGGAATGAGCACAGCTGGCATACAATACTTAACCGTGCAAATGAATTTTTGGCCATTGTCGAAACCTGGGCTTCCAGGCTCAGAGCTGAATCCAAGAGTACACCCAATCTGTGAAGCTGCACATCCAAGACAAGATGAACTTCTATTCCCTGATCTGCCTTTCAGTGAAGCAGGAACACCTCTGTCTTGTCTTGATTAAATTACAAGTTGTTCACACTCATCCAGTCCGTTACTGATGATTGTACTGGTTTAGAACCAAGATAGCTTCCATGGACTACAGAGGAAAGGAATAGTACAACTCTGTGTCATGCACATACAGATAGTACTGGACCCCAAAATTCTGGACAACTTCTCCCAGTAGTTTCATGGAAAAATCAGAACCCTGAGGCAGATGGCTAAGTAACCTTTCTGGGTTAACCCTTCCAGGAAGATATAGAGTAAAACAGTGCCTCCAACTCTCATTCCATGGTTGATGATATTGAAAAATTGCTAAGGGGTCCAGCAGAATACAAAGGGACACACTCCGCTTGTCAGGTTCCTTAAATCAGGGGTAGGCAACCTTTTTGAGCCGGGGGCCGGGTTGCTGTCCCTCAGACAATTGGGGGGGGTCGAAGCACCAAAAATAATAATAAAAAATAATAAAAATAATAAAAAATATGCATGCACACTCTCTCAGCCCCAGAAAAGCCATGGCAAAAACCCTGTGGAGATTTTGCCAAGAAAACCCCAAGAACAAGTAATAACAACAATAATTAATATCATCATGGCGGGGGGCGGCGGCAGGACTGGCCTGGGGCCAGTCCAAAGGCCTCAGGGGGCCGCATCCGGCCCCCGGGCCTTAGGATGCCTACCCCTGCCTTAAATAGTCCATCCACCAAGTTGACCAAAGCACTCTCTGTCCTGTAGTGAGGCCTGAAACTAGACTGAAATGGATCTACATAATCTGTCTCACCCAGAAATCATGGGAGCTGGATGACCACGCTTCAGTACCTTGCTCAATAGTGGACTATTGGAAACTGTTGATGAGATCCAGGGAGGGAATTTTCAACAGTGTTTTTTTAACTGCCTCTTTTAGGTACGATGGAACTCTGCTGTGTTTTGACTTGATTAGATGCTCCTAAGGCAAACCTATCATGGGTTTTTCTTGGCAAGATTTGTTCAGAAGGAGTTTGCCTTTGCTTTCCTCTGAGGCTGAGAGAGTGTGACTTGCAAACCTACCCACATCCTTGGACTGTACAAACAGAAAAGCATCCATTGTTGCTTTACAAGCTATTTAGCTATGCTTCCTTGGCAGCTAAAGAACTTTGGCGTAAAGCTCAAGAACTAAAAACCCTTAAAACCCTTGAACCAAACTTTTTTCCCTTTGTGAAACTACCTGCGTCCCTAGTATATGTGAGAGACAAAACAGATCTAGGAATAATAGGTCATAACTGTTTAGGTCTGATCCATGTAACTTGGGCTGCAGCTGCACTGCAGAGATAATGCAATATGACACCATTTTAACTGCCATGGCTCAATGCTATGGGATTCTGGGATTTGTAGTTTGGTGGGGTACCAGAGCTCTCTGACAGAGAAGGTTAAATATCTCACAAAACTACAAATCACAGGATTCCACAGCATTGAGCCATGGCAATTAAAACAGTGTCAAATTGCTTTATTCCTGCAGTGCAGACAAGGCCTTGGATACATGAGGTGGAATACCAGAGGGTAGGCCATATCCCAAGGTCAAGCTGCATGGTACCCCAGGCTTGACAAATTATTTTGGCAATGGAAATTTCACAAGTACTTCTCTTTGACCAATACACTAGCATCATATTAAAGAATGACAATTTCCCGTCTGCCATGATGTCCCAGATCAGCTGCCTCATGGTGGGACTCAACCTGGGAAGAAGCATTTCACCATGTGAGCCCCATGTATAATTTGAAGACTTTAAGTTTCCCACCTCAGACAGCTATAGCTGTGAACAGTCTCCTGTCCAAGCAATAATCACATCAACTATTCTTTTGTTGAGCTTCTACACTATCAGGTGCTCAGAACTTACTCATTACAGAAAAGAGCATAGCTTGTTTTATGTTTGATACAAGGTATATCCAGACAATTAATGTAAACCATTTTTTACACACGTATTAACTTAATATAGAGATATTACATGTTTATAAAAGAAAGCTAACAGATATTGTTTTGATGTAAAACTTTTTTACTTCACTTAGGGCCTTTGCAGACTGCCAGAAATAATGCAGCTTGAGACCACTTTAACTGCCCTGGCTCAGTGCTAGGGAATCATGGAGACTGTAGTTTATTATGGCACCAGAGCTCTCTGATACAGAAGGCTCAATGTCTCAGAAAAACTATAGTTCCCATGATTCCCTAGCACTGAGCCAGGGCAGTTAAAGTGGACTCAAGCTGCATTATTTCTGGCAGTCTGCAAAGACCCTTAGTTAAACATCCATGGCTGCAGGAAGCTTGAATACAATTGGGCAAAAGTTGGAATCGAGTTATTGAATAACACATCACTATATTGAGATACCCACATTTAAATGACAAGAATTTCAATTTGAACTGCCCATGTTAGTTGTGAATAGCACATGCATGTTTAAATGGCCCAGACTTCCTGCAACGAACACAGAAGTAGTCTGTTTAAATCAGGGGTCAGCAACCTAAGGCCCGCCCAGTCCTAAGGCAACCTAAGGCCCTGCCCAGTCCTGCCACCGCCACCATGCCGCTGCCTTTCGTGGCCGCGGGGGTCCTCCGGGGTGCCATTTTGGAATCCAAAATGACATCCCGGAGGACCCCCGTGGCGGCGCTGGGCCTCTTGGAGGCCCTGCACGGCCAAGGGAGCCCTCCAGGGGGGGCCCTGTGGCGGCGCTGGGCCTCTCGGAGGCCCGGCACGGCTGACAGAAGCCTCCTGAGGGCCCCCGCAGTGGCGCTGGGCCTCTTGGAGGCCCGGCGCAGCCGAGGGAGGCCTCCTGAGGGGCACCCGCCACCGTGCGCATGCGCGCGTGATGCAGGGAGAGTGGCAACCACCACCATTTTGTTTTTCAAAATGGTGTCCCACGTGTGCGGGGGGGGAGCATGCGCTTGCAAGCGCACACATGCTGGCCCCCAGTGCCATTCCACCACCACCACCCTGGCCTGTCGGCAAAAAAAGTTGCTGACCCCTGGTTTAAGTAGGCACAACCTTCTTTTGTTCATATGTATGCATGGCATAAGTAATGCCACTGCACTTACATTTTTCCCATTGAGCTTAGATAACACTCCTGCCACATTTTAAAAGATAAATATTGAATGAGCTCTGTCTCTAATATTTGCCTGGATGAGGTGGCAGTTTGGTAAAAGTTACTGTGGAGAAACTATCAAAAGCCAACAGCAATGGTGAAGGACAGGTTTCATACCTGTAACTTTAGTTCTTTTGTGAACTCACACAAATGGGTTATCCTGTGCCTGTGCAATGCATCTTTCTGAACTTTCTAGAACGTTACATAAGGTGTTTTGGTAACAGCCCCATCCACCTCTAACAGACCTATATAGAGGCCTTCCTACCAAAACCACCAGTTTCATGGATGCCAATTCAGCAGTCTAAAGAACAGGTAGGACATGATAAGGGGAGGGCTGGCAGGATTGTGAAAGTTCACAGACAGCCACTCACAGAACTACAGTTACAGATATGCAACCTGTCCTTCTTAGTCTCTGTGACTCACACAAATGGATGATTACCAAGCTACACAAGGAGGCAGGAGTGTCACTACAAAGAAATCAGAGGTTTACACGATTAAATCAATGCAACACACCAAATTTAGGCATAACACCCCCTACACATGCAAGGTAATATCAATACATAACAAGTTTCAGAAGACAAAATTAATCTGAAACATCAATGGTTGTCGTTGTTGTGTTCCTTCAAGTCATTCACAACTTACAGCAACCCTAAGGCAATCCTATCATGGGGATTTCTGGCCTGAGAGTATGTGACGCAAACATTCATCTTTCTTGGTTGCAATAAAATAAAAGGAGAAGAATCTCCGATGAAGCTGAGGAGGAGGAATGGGTTGCCCCTTTTTGCAAGAGAATTTCCACTTCCTGAAGCAGTATGGTTGAGGGAGGTATGTTACAAAGAATGCCTGAGGGAGGATACATCCAGAATTCGATGGCATGCCCTCTTACAACTATGTTAAGAATCCAAAGTTGAGGTGATGGCAGCCCAGGTAGGGCAGAAGTTCTCGAGCCTGTTGTGAAAAGATGGAAGAGGCATTGGTGATACAGAGGCAGCAATCCTGGAAGAAGTCAAAGGCAGAGTTGCTCTGACACTTCTTGGATTAGGGGATTTGAATTTAGGTGCAGGGCAGCTGGCTTCTGTCCAGCAGAAGAGAGTGGAAAGATATACCAGGTGGGTCTGGACTTAGAACCAACCTGGATTGGGGGACTGAACCTGTACTTTTTTACAGTGGATCACATCTTCTGCATGTGCACCACTTTTGAATCAGTATCAGCATTGAATCAATCCCCATTAACAAAGGACAGGTTTTCAATAATTGAATGTACCCAAACAGAAAGCCTTGAAGACCGAACCAAAGTATGTCTCCATAGTGCTACAGCTACAGCCAGAGCTATACCACTTCAGTCTGCTACATGGTAGGAAGTCATGATCAACAGCTTAGTCAACTTAATGAGCCTCAGACTGAAGCAACGACATTATGCAGGTTACAAATATATAATAATAATAATAATAATAATAATAATAATAATAATAATAATAATAATAATGATGATGATGATGTTATGATCTTCATCTTCCAATTTATCAAGAACAGAGTTTCTCCCAGAGTAGCTAGTCATATGTGCCCATACATGCAAAATAGTTGGAAATTCTACAAATGAGGGCAGCAGAGGAATAAAACTTTCTGCCCATCAAGTTCAAGTGTTTACCCTCTTTGTCAGCCCATGCTGAATGTAACTTCTGGGATGCCTGAGACTGCTTCATCAACAATGACTGAATTAGTTTTCGGGTGCTGATCAACCTAAGGAATGTCAGAATTCTGAATTCTGTAAAGGGCTTATAGCTTGTTAGATGTAGAGTATGGAAGAAGTGGTCGCCTAGATTTGCGGATGAACTGCATAAGATATGGAACCATGGGTAAAGCAGACAAAACAGTAGCCTGAGTCTGGGCACAGTGGAAAACTGGATCATCATTTTATGCTGTTCCATAGATGCCCTCACATCATCCATGGGAGAGGAAGGATCTACTGGACTCAACATCTTTGGAGGAGACTTCCATATTGGAATGATAACTGAGTTAAAATCAGACCCAGAACAAGGTACCGTAGCTCAGAGAAAAGGCTGACGAAGCCTACTCATGTCGGAAACCTCTGTGTGAGCAGATGAAGCAGCAGTCAAAGGCTGGACAGTTTGACAGGAGTGCTTCAATATGGACAGGATTGGTTGTGCTCTAGACAGGAAAAGCTCCTGATGCACCACCAATGGGATCTCCTACAAGGCAACTTCAATGCACTGAATAGTAGGCTGGGTTTCTACGTCCGCTGAAAGACTTTGCCAGTGATGAGTCTGAGAGTGCTTACAGCCCCGTACTGTCGGCAAGCTTCATTCTGATAGTGGTAAGTATGAAGGAACTCGTAACCCTCTAAATAGCGGTAAAGGGAATAGGGTAGAGGGGATAACGGTCTAGCAACAGGTATCCCTGGAGTGGGAGGCTGAATAGACAGAGGCAAAACCAAGATACTCACAACAGAGGAATACTCCAGAGTTTTACCCTTAGATACATGATTGATGTGTAACTGAAACAACCAAAGATGGAGATCCGTTTGAGAAATGGCGTCTTGTGATGTAGGTTGCAGCAGGGACCAATTCAGCAGGAGAAAATAGACCATGAAAAAAAATGACCTCAGCAGCAACTTTTGAGGAGGTCTTAGAGGTAGAGCCCAGAAATTGGTCACTGTCTCCATTTCTACCTCCAGGAATTGGCCAGGTGTAAGAGGGCATGAACACACCACCTGACTGCTGGAGTTCGAATGTGCAATCTACAATAGGATGGAGACCAACTCTGCCAATTAATGCTTGACTGCAAGACAAATGGAGGAGCCAGAAGCTGGGGTCGACACTGAGGTGGTCTCAGAAGATGGTGTCTCCCTGGTCCCATACTGACCAATTATAAAGGCTTGAGAAGAGAGCAATTGAGGCCTCAGGACCTGCCATCAAATGCAATTCTCTATTCTGTCTCTCCTGAGGCATAACGGCCACAAGTGGACACAAGAGCCAACCATATAAGCTTCAGCAAGGCAGAGAAGACACCTCAGGTATTCATTCCTTTCTGGTATCCTAACGGCACAGGAGATGCATTTCTTGAAGGACAGCAATGGAAATAATAATCCAAAGGGCGAGTACAGCCATGAATGCCAGTGCCACAAAAACTGAAGAGGAACTAGGGTATTCCAGGGATCAGGCAGGCCAAAGAAAGTAAATGAAAATAAAGGTCAAGCCAAAATATGTACCGTATTTTCCGGTGTATAAGACGACCCACGTATAAGACGACCCCCCCATTTTCCCAGTCAAAATATAGAGTTTTAGCACCTCTATCCTCATTATCCTTATATCCGGCGTATAAGATGACCCCCCCACTTTAGCCACAGATTTGGCAGGTAAAAAAGTAGTCTTATACGCAGGAAAATAAGGTAGTTTCTATTGATGCTGCTGCAGCAACAGACAAAAAGGAACTGATGGGTTTGGCAGGAAGGCCCCTATATAGGGCTGCTAGAGGTAGGTTACAGGCTACTGCCAAAACATGTATGTAATGCTTTAGAAAATTCTGAAAGATGTACTGTGAAGGTACAGTACAGTGGGACCTTGGTATCCATGGATTTGCCATCCGCAGATGAGCATCCGCAGACGGCAAGCCCACTTTGCCCCCAGTGGCAGCATGTGCACGCAACCATGCCATCATTGGGGACAACTGCACTGTAATTCTCCCTCTCTCCTTCCCTCCCCTCTCCCTCCCTCTCCAAGGCTTCTTCCTTGGCCTTGGCTTGGAGGAGGTTTGGAGGCAGAGGCTGGAGTCCCGTCAGCTGAAGGGAGCTGGAGCCGGAGCCAGAGCCAGAGCCAGGGCCAGGGCTTGGGACTCGGAGCCTGGAGGGTCTGTCCCAGGTGTTGGGCCTGGGGAGGGGGGCTCCAAGACCCTAGCCCCAGCCCCCTCTGGCTGATGGGGCTCCAGCCTCCACCTCTAAACTGCCCCCAAAGTGAAGCCCAGAGCAGAAGCCTTGGAGAGAAAGGGAAGGGGGAAAGAGAAAGAATGGAAGGACGGAAGGGGGAGGGAGGGAGGGAAGGAGGGAGGGAGGGAGGACTTCAGTGCATTTGTCCCTAATGGTAGTGTGACCACATGGCCGTGCTGCTATTGGGGCAATGGGACTTGAGCATCCGTGGATTTTGGTATCTGTGGGGTGTGTGTGTGTGTGTGTGTGTGAGTGAGAATGGATCCCCCGTGGATACCGAGGGCTGACTGTATAATCCATTTGTGTGAGTCACAGAGACCATGGAGAAAAAACAAAAACAGCAAACCCTCAGCAATGATATCAATTTCCTTTAAATTCATTCAAAGTGGCTGCTACCTTGAAAGGAATCAGACATATTAAGCACATTGTTACATACATAAGGTACACATCCTTATAGGCTTGCCAGCCACAGCGGCAATGGTAACAATAACACATATGTTATAACAGTGAAGAGCTTTATGTCATTCATAGAAGAATCCAGACATTTATCTCCCTTACATCTGGAAACCCAAGAAGACAGAATCTACACATCTGTACATCTCTCTGATTTACTTCCAGATTCTTTAATGAGAAAGACAAATGTATTTTTAAAAGCTATATTGATAATAATTATTTCTGTCAGTGGCATCAGGATAAATGTAAATGCTGAAAGCATTCAAATGTCATGCTAAAACATTTTAGTGAGAACAAAATGAATCTAGCCTCCTCCAAGACTTACACACTTCTCCAATGACGTTGCAAGGAAGAGGCTGGAAGCTTCCCCCTCATCCATTCTTGCTGAAACCCAATTTGTGCTGTCACCCAATCCACCAAAATTTAGTTACTGTTAACCAAATTATATTTCTTAGACCTAAACCAACTTCAAACAGTTTACAACACAAACTGAAAAAATATTACAGGATTATCCCTTCCGTAGTACATGAACAACTCACCTGAATGTGGAGACCTATATCGAAAATCCTCTTTGGTAAGAAGCAAGAGTGCTTTGCCGTTCATCTCAAAAGTGTTGCTGTCAATGGGTCTCAATGAGAACTCCTTTTCAGCCCACTTCAGCCACTGGGCCACATCATCCCTGCTCCAGTAAATGGGCTGTAAGCCTGCAAACAATGAGATAATAATCACACACTGAAGAAATCAAGATGTTCCAAAAACAGCCAGGAAGACCATGTGTCAAGACTAGAACTGGCATCCTGCTATATGCCATATAAAGCAGCTATATATATAAATGGCATGGAGGCACCCTCTTTCATGTGTCTGTATCAAATTGTGTGTGTGCCTTTTCATTTTGAGGTAAAAGTTTCCCAAGGAGCAGAGGAGAAAGATTCTTCTCTTTACTTGTGTTCTGTGAGAAAAAAATTGAGATCATGGGTGAAGTGTTGCATGATATGTTTCCATTTATAAGGAAGAGTAAAATGACACTGAGTAGTGTGTCAAACCTTTCTATTCAACTTGTAACTTTAAAAAAATATTTTAATCTTTCTAAAATTATCTTTTAATTTCGTATTTTTAAAAAATATTTTAAAATTATATTTTAAAATTCTCCATGAAAATATAAACATGAGTGGCAATCATGGTTTGCATATTTTACTCCTACATTTTGGGGTGCAATCACCATTTTAATGATAAATTACATTAAATTCAAAATTATTTTAATATTTAAGTGTGAACCCACAAAAGTTCCTCCCTTCCCTCTTGTCCTTCTTCTTGTTTATCCTTCCTTCCCTCTTCTCATTTTTCTTGTTTAGCTTTTATTATGTGAGAATTCAACAATAACAACCAAATCAATCCATTCCACCCAATCCTCTCCAAATTAACAAGTACAATGTCAAATAGAATCATGTACATACATTACCAAATCATCAATAAATATTCTATCTGCCCATCCATCCTTCAATCTATCTATCCTTCGATCTATCCATCTATATAATACATTATAGAAACAGAGCAATTTTCTATAATGTATTAATATCTGTGCTGTTTAAAATACAGTTGATTAGTCAGGAATCCTTTCTTCCAAGCCCCACCTGATCTATCTAAGGAGATCTATGCATGGAAGAAATTCCAAGATTGGGAACTGTAGGCATAAATGAGAGTATGGCTGCTATGCATTTAAACTACTTTTGACAAGATACATATCAAGACTGTGAATATGAATACATTCCTAAATGAACTGTAGTGCAGATGTTCACATCTGCAACAGGAGCTGAAGAACCTGGAAGTAACTTGTTGCTTAAAAGTTATAACTTAAAAGATATAAATGCATTATATTATAACTGCAATCACTCCTTTTGTAACTTTCATGTTACTTTTACAGACTTTAAAGACAAAGCAGTGTTAGTTTGGATCAATATACAAAGGGATATTGTAGCATCTTTGAAACTAACATAGAGAAAGAAGATGGTAGCTTAAGCTTATATAGACTTCAGTCTACTTCATCAGACGCATCAGATCAGGTACTTTTATAGTTATGGCACTACAGCCTCACTAAACATTAAGGGGAAATATCACATGGTTCAATAGTTGCGTACTGCTATGTCTTGTGTGAGCACACAGACTAGAGAACCTGGCTCCAAGGTATGCAGACCAGACCCTGTGAATCCAGCAGGAAAGTACCTTGCATGGATAGAGTAACCATAACAGATCCCCTCTGGGCTCAGAGAATGCATTCCTGAGGCCAAAAGGTTTTCAGAGAATAATTCATCCTATCCACATTTCCCTTTATATGGCAAATAGGCAATGTGTGTGTGTATGTGCCTTCAAGATGTCGGCCAACTTATGGCGACCCCATGGATTTCATAGGCTTTTCTTAAGCCAAGAATACTCAGAGGTGGTTTTGCCAAGTTTCTTCTTCTGAAATGTTGCCTACAGCACCTGACTGATTGGCTGACCCTGCTTAGCTTCCAAAATCAGACAGGATCTGGTGCCTATAGAATATTTAGGCTGCAAATAGGTGGTCCTCCTTAGTTTTTAAAAGATCCCTGATATGTGTGTATGATGCAGCAGATAGTGTTGAACTAAGGCTAAGAAAACATAGGTTAGAATCCTATGCTGGCATAGGTAGTGATGGCACTGTTTCACTTATCAGTCTTTCTGGAAATGTTCACCTCCAGGCAGGCAGACTTAAAGTAAGAGACAAGGGACGTTTTCACACTTGTCCTCCTAAAGCCGGGTGGAGCCATTCCGGAACGGGTCGTGCAGCCGATTCCGGAATGGCTCCGCCGCCGAAAGGCTAATTCCTGTTGACAGCCGGAATTACCTTTCCGCCGCTTCAGCCGGAGTTATCATTGTTTCGTCCGGAGTGACGCCGGACTTAGGGCTCCGTGTGTCTGAACACACGGAGCGAAAAGCCGGCCGGACGCAGGGATGACACCGGAAGGGGCGGGGTTTGCCGCCGCGCGTGTGTGAACACACGGAAAATGGAGCCGGAGTGAGGCCGGCGGGAGGCCGGCTAGCGTCCTCCTTTTGCCCCGTGTGAAAACGTCCAAGAACTCGTACACATCCAACAGCTGATCTGACAGTCTGCTAAAATAAAAAAGAGGTTTTCATTTTGCCTGTTGTACTGAGCAATTGCAGGCAGTATCTGTACCTGCAATATGGGAAAGGTGTAGTCATCAGACAACAAGGCAACAGACACAACATGCTGAATGGTGGAAAACTGCAAAGAGTCTGTTGCAGAGGGAAAGAGGCAGCATGGAAGAATTACTATTAGTAACACTACTGAACATATTAATCCATCTTGTTCTTTGTGCAATAAAACAAGGCACAACAAGAAAAACTATTAATTCATTCATTCATTCTCATAGTAACAGCACTTACTGAGTACTAACAGTCAGGAAAATGTGTCTATCATTTTTCTACAGAATAAGACTTCCAGTAAGCCTGGGAGATCTTCAGTGGTCCTGCACAGTTGCATGATCCTGTCATATGACTAGCAAAGTGGGAATAAATTACAGAAAAGTATAATGGCAGGATATATTTCCAGAACAGGGGTACTCATGCAAATTTGTTCAGTTTGCTTAATTTATAAATATTACAGCATTAATTTTGTTTCTGATACTGAATGTTGACTTTCTGGCTAAAGAACTGATTTTTTGTTTGTTTGTTTATTTGCTCCCTTGTTTGTTTTGCTTAAAGCACAGAATACAGACAGCTCTGTTCAAAGTGACCTACATAGGTTACCTTGGCAACTTTTACAGGGTGAGACACTACTATCCTCATATTGCAGGTGCAGGTTGGGAAAGGGAAGTTGTAGCTGCAAGATTGCCTAAGACCATTTAGGGAGTATATAAGGAAAAACAAAAGTTGGACCTCATTCATTAACTGCAAGTAATCAAAGCAAAATTTATGGACCTTTTAAAAATGTATGCCTATGTTTTCACATGGAGAGAAGGCAATATGTTGAACACATGCTTGGATTCCAAGAACATATCTGGCTAGAACTCAACAGTTTTCTGGAAACAATAAACTCTACCATTATTAATTTTTTTTGCATCCCTTCTTGAAATTACACATTGTTTTCCTTGTTGTGTTGTAAGAATAGTTTCATGTAGTGCATATGAGAACAGCTCTCTGATCTTTAGAAAGTCTCCTTGGAGGTCTTTAAGCAGAGGCTGAATGGCCATCTGTCGGGGATGCTTTAATTGGGAGTTCCTGCATGGCAGGGGGGGTTGGACTGGATGGCCCTTGTGGTCTCTTCCAACTCTATAATTCTATGATTCTATGATTCTTCACTGATGGTGACTGAAACCTTATTCTACTTCAGTGGATCACTCTTCCCTCTTCCTTTCCCATACTGAAAGTGGCCAGCGATGCCACCATTGAATCTTCTGTTCCTGTGTATACAAATGTTCTATGTGAAACAAGTCAACAGACATTGAGGCCTTTCCTTAGAAGCCATGTTAACATGAATGGCTGCTGCTTTTTAACTGCTTATCCCATAAAAACTGCTTAGCTGAATTAGATGACAGGGCCAACTAGCCTAGTCTTCAACAGTAAGCAGCCAGATGCTTCTGAAAAGCAGGAAACAAAAGGTGACAATTTTATGTCCCAAGTTCCTAGTACTCAGAGGTATATTGCCTCTGAGCATGGTCGGTTCATTAATTGTCCTTCCGTTAGCAAGCTAAAACATTTTTATTCAGACAGGCTTTTAAAAAGAACTGGACGGGGGGTTTCATACTGTTTTAATGGTATTGTTTCTAAGTGCTTTCATTTTATTAACTGCATTTTATCCTTTTAATAAGTAATGTGTCTTAAAACTGTATCAGGTTAATTCTATGTTCACTGTGTATGCTTTTAATTGTGCTTTTTTAAAACTGTGGGCCACTTTGAGTTCCAGCTTTGGAGAAAAAGCAGAAAATAATAATAATAATAATAATAATAATAATAATAATAATAATAATAATAATAATAATAATAATAGCCTTTGAATTGCTCTATCCTGTTGTAGAGAATTCTACATGACAGCTAGGTTCCTTTCATTTAAGTATGTGTTACACTCCATTCTCAGTTATGGTTATCTCATAGCTAAGGAGCCAAAACTCACAGAAAGAAAGCATGAGATTTGCTCAGAACAAGTCCTAGACACAACCTCCAATACCTTCAAATTAAAAAGATTCCTAGCTAGTCAGGATGGCCAGACAACCAATAGTCTCACTTGGTATACAGCAGTTTCTAATTCTGCTTCGCCATGAAAACTCACTGGGTGACAAGTCATACTCTCTATGCTTCAGACAGGGGTAGGCAACCTAAGGCCCGGGGGCCGGATGCGGCCCAGCAAGGCCTTTGGACCAGCCCCAAACCGGTCCTGCCGCCACTGCCCCCCCCGCCGCCGCCGCCCCCCCCATGATGATATTGATTATTGTTGTTATTACTTGTTCTTGGGGTTTTCTTGGCAAAATCTTCACAGGGGTTTTGCCATGGCTTTTCTGGGGCTGAGAGAGTGTGCATGCATTTTTAAAATTTTTAAATTCTTTTTTAATTTTAATATTTATTTATTTATTTATTTATTTATTTATTTATTTATTTTTGGTGCTTCGGCCCGTCAATTGTCTGAGGGACAGCAACCCGGCCCCCGGCTCAAAAAGGTTGCCTACCCCTGCTTCAGAGGATGCCAATGGCAAACCCTCTCTGAAGAAACTTGCCAAGAAAATCCTGTGATAGGTTTGCCTTGAGGTCACCATAAATCAGAAATGACTTAGATAGAATCATAGAATTGGAAGAGACCTCAAGGGCCATCCAGTCCAAACCCCTGCCATGTAGGAACACATAATCAAAGCATCCCCAATAAATGGCCATCCAGCCTCTGTTTAAAGACCTTCAAAGAAGGAGACTACACCACTCTCCGGAGGAGTGTGTTTCACAGTCAGACATGAAGGCACACAACACACATAATTCTTCTGGGTAATTAAATGCAAGATTTTCTACCAAATAGCATATTTATCTCTACTCTTGAACTGCTTACTTGCAAATATGTTATTACTAAGAGGCTCACACTGTCTTACATGGTTACCTCTACCCATCAAATCCCAGAATTTATCTGTGTGGATGAATGAATTTCAAACTATGCTCTAGGGAAGTCTGTGATTCTTCAGAAGTGTAATGGGAGGTTCAGCAGCTTCATGTTTCCCAGAAAGAAAGTTTGACCACCACTGCAGAATTTCTTTTGCAATTTCCAGTTGCAGGACCCTGGTGGAGGTGTTCTAGGGGACACTCTCGGTTCATGAAAGCATCATGCTGTACCTAAAACCTGCCGTGCCTTTCACTAATTATGTTTTCATGAACTGAGAGTGTGCCCTTAGAACAGCTCCACCAGGTTTCTGCAACTGCAAATTGCAAAGGAAATTCCGATGGATGAATTAAGTGCGCACTGCTAAAGACTTTCCTCTTCAAATCATCTACAGTTGAGACAGGATGATATTGAAGATTATTGAGTTACCTAAGGAGGGGACTGGAAGTCACAACTTAAGACAGAGTTGAGCAAAGAGAATTCCAGGGATATCTTCAGTGGACAAAACGAATCCTCTGGAGATAAATATGGGAATGTATCCCAGAATATAAAATGCTACTGGTCAGAGAGACTGTTGCTGAGGAACCAGATTAAATGTGCCAAACACCTTAATATGGTGAGGGGAAGGTACAGAGTAACAGCAGTGGCAATAGTGTGTGTGTGTGTGTGGCAGGGGAAGGTGGTGACACTGGCAGGGGATCTTTTTAAACCAATAGTAGGGATGCCAGCCACAGAAGCTGGTGAAACGTCAGAAAGAAACTCTTCTAGAACATGGCCACACAGCCCAAAAAACCCACAAAAAACTATGGATGCTAGCCATGAACGCCTACGACTTCACAATAATAGGGATGTTATAAGACCAACAGAGGAACACATTACATGATTTGCTCAGAACAAGTCCTAGACACAACCTCCAACACCTTCAAAATAAAAAGATTCCTAGCTAGTCAGGATGGCCAGACAACCAATAGTCTCACTTAGTATACAGCAGTTTCTAATTCTATGAGGCATAGAAAGAAAAAGACAACAGAAGCACAGAAGCAATGCACTGGAAAACTATATACTGTACAAGAGATGAAAGGATGACAGATTCCTTCAAGGAACTGCATACTAGTATAGTATTTCGAGCTATAGAGAGAGAAGTCATTCAGATTCCTGCAAAAAAAAACAAAAACCTGCCCACAAATATGGGGAAAAACCAACAATGGCCCACACACTGAAACACTCAATATACATTCTACATTCTAATAATTCTAATCACCAAGAAAGGGGATGCTACAATGAGGGCTGTAGCAACAACCAGGCCATTGCACTAATCTCCTATGCAACTAATGAGATTTTACACCAAAGAATTTGACCATATGCGGAGTGGGAAATGGCAGATATCCAAGCTGGGTTCAGAAAAGGAAGAGACGCTCGGCTTCGTATTAGAAATTTACATTGGCCAAAGCATTTCAGAAGTAGTAAATCAACCTTTGCTTTAAAGATTATACCAAAACCTTTGCTTGTAGAGATCTTGAAAAATCACAAGTTGCTCTAAAAGAAATGCCATGGTATTTGACTACCCTGATGTACAACTTACAAATATCCACTATCGGGTTACAATATGGAGAAATAAAATGGTTCTCAGTTAGCAAGGCTAAGTTCTACTACTCTATCTGTTTAATTTATATGCAGATCATATGAAAGGTGGGAATAGACTCGGAGGAAGGAGGTTTGAAAACTGGGGGAAGGAGCATCAACAGTTTAAAACATGCAGATGATACCATATTACTAGCTAAAAACACCAAAGACTACCAATGCTATTGATGAAATTTAAGGAAGGATGTGAAAAAGCATGGTTACAGCTGAATAATAAGAAAACAAAAATAGACCTCAGATTATTTACAAAACATAATACATAACATAAGACATCAAAATAAATATTTTCTATATCTTGGCTCAGTTCTCAATAAAAATGGGAGACTAGTCAAGAAATCAGAAGATAAATAAGATTTGGAAAGGCAGCTATGATGGACCTAGATAAGACCCTCAAGTGCAAAGATATATCAGTAGATAACAATGTTAGGATCATCCATCATATTTCTAATTTCTATGTATGTTTGTGAAACCTAGACAGTGAAAAAATATGACAGAAAGAGAGTAAACTTTCTGAAACAAGATACTGGAGGAGAGTTCAGCAGATACCAGAGTCAGCAGATACCATAATTGCAAAAAGACAAATGAATGGTTCCTAGAGAAAATCAAACCTAAACAAATCCTAGCAAGCAAAAAAACAAAATCTGAGACCATCATACTTTGGACATGTCATGAGCTGAGATGACTCATTGCAAAGACAATAAAGCAAAGTGGGAGGCAGAAGGGAGAGAGAGATCACATTCGAGATGAATTGTTCAAAGAAGCCACAGCCCTGAGTTTGCAAGACCTGACAGGGCTGTTGATGACTGAAATCTTGGATGTCACCATAAATTGAAGCAGATTTGATGATAAATAACAACAAAATAAAGTGTGAGAAAGTTAAAAAAAGGAAAAACTTCTAAAAGGCCTTTACAGAAGCTCATGTTATTTTTGATGATATCAAAGTACTGAGGAAGATTAGTAAATGGGTTATTCTAATTAAAAATAAGCATCATTTAACTAGTGCTAAGTTAGTTACTAGGTAAAGGTATTCCCCATTGACAAGGTTGTCAAGTCGTGTCCGACCATAAGGGATGGTGCTCAGCTCCGTTACTAAGCTGAAGATCCAATGTTGTCAGAGACTATTCTGTGATCATATGGCCAGCATGATTGCACAGAA
>CM034708.1:110841876-110859375 GCA_020142125.1 Phrynosoma platyrhinos
TTGGTGGGGGTCATTGTCGTCGACCCCTGGCTTAGTGCAATGTTGCCGACCCCTGGCTTAGTGCAAAGGAAGTGTTCTTGGATAAATTTTCTCCCTGGACAAAGGCAAAACAATCAATGCCTTAAAAAGTCCCCATAGCCTGATGACCATCCATTATAGAAGAATTCCAGGCTTTACTTCATTTTAGGACAGATGACACACAACAGTCCCTAATTCTGTATCATACGAGAGAGGCATCTGCAATGCAAATCAAGCAACTGTCCCAGGGTAGTGTCCGTACCCTATCTCACATACTGTGCCCTCTTTTTTGTTCCTTTATGGACTCAACTACAGTGTAGTATTAGAAATGTGTTAATGTTAACCAGAATTAACTCAACCTGAAGTTTACAACTCAGCCCAACTCAACCTCAGAATCTACCAGTTGCACCAGATTTAATTTCAAAGAATGAAGGAGGGTAGATTCACAAGTAGACAGACAGAAGGCAGGGGTGTATTTGATGTTGGCAGGCAAGTAATTATTATTTTTGTTTATTCACAAGTATGTTTTTACAAAACAATTCAAACACAATATGTTATACTAAAACAAGAATTATCATGACCATTATCCAATTGAAGCTGATTAACAATCTGAGCGCCATAAAAACAGTAGCAAAACAACAATCATTTAGTAGACTCTTGATTGGTAACTCCTGAGGGGGCTCGATTATATAGGAATCTTGAGGTCCAATCTTGCTAGAAGTTTTTTTTACTGGGAGAGACCTTCAGCTTGCCTAGTCTTGTCTTTGGACGGGGGTGTGTGCTGAGGTCCAGTCCTCCCTACTCCAGGGTCCACAGCAAGAAGAGGGAGTGAGGGAGCCTTCTAGACCCCTGATATATTAGACAGCATCACAGAAATGTCTAATAATCTGGCTGTTCAAAATCTCCTTGATGCTGTCTGTACCTTTCTGTCTGAATTCCTCGGCCCAGTCAAAGTTCCCCTCTAAAGCACTAGGAGATATAAATCACTCATGTGAGGTTGGGGCACTGCACAAAGGAAGAATGAGTGCCAAAAAGCACAAACCATACTGAGCTGTTTCACGGAAGGGCATATAAACTAACCAATTATGCTGTGGGGACTTGATGTTAAATCCAAAACCACAGCTGGTTTGCCATTTCAGGGCTCTTAAGCTGGAAGTTCTAGAATCAGAGCCAGCACAAACTTTACACTGATTGTTCAGTGGATGGTATGAAGGTGGAAAGGCAAGAGAGTAGATGTAAGAAGTGGGAGAAGATGGTGCCAATGAGAGAGAAAAAAAGACAATAGCAACATAGGTCTAGGAAGCCACTAAAACCCTGAAGATCAGCAGTAGGGTAGGTGGCTACAAGGCATGAAAGTGACTGAAGGGGAGAATCATTATTTCTTCCAGAGGAACCTCATTTCGGCTAATGCCTTTTTGTCGATGTTACTAACAAAGTTTAGAAAAAGAATACATTCTAAAATAACACTAAGAATCTCCTAGCCAGCAAGCAGGAGTATATAGATCCAGTTTAATTGCATATTCTTGCCAAACTTAGATGGCAAAAGGAGTGGGAATATGAACATACAAAGTTGTCCATGTACCTCCAGACCTCCAAGCAATTGTCTGTTTGACTAACAATGGCTCTGTGAGGTCTCAGGCAGAGGCCCATTCCAGAGAGAATGGCAGCCTACTGCAGCTAAAGCATTGAGCTCTTGTCCCTTCTCCAAAGCTTTCTAGGATAGGTGCACCTGCATTTCTTTCGGGGAAAGGAATGCAAGGCTTGAACTCCTAATCTCAATGACAAACACTAAAATAGACTGATTGCCACCCTTTTCCAAGGGTAGTTATCTCTTTTACTCATTTTTGAGTGAAACAGTCTAGGGCTTAAACTCAGCTGGAGTGAATTAGGACTTAGTCCCAAGATCTGTATTGTCAATGCTGGAATTGTTAAACAACAGCACAGCACATAAGAGTGTGCCTCCCTTCAGTGCATTTCTGCTAGTCCTAGCCGACAGACTACTATTCCTGGAAAAAGATGCAGAGATTTTAAGAAACCCTCCTGATGGAAATGAAGAGCTGCAATGTCCAATTTTGTTGTTGTTGTTGTGTGCCATTGAGTAATTTCTGACTAAGGCAAATCTTTCATGGGATTTTCTTGACAAGGTTGAAGTCCCATGAGGCTGAGAGTGTATGGTTTATCCAGGATTAACCATTGGGTTCCAATGACTGGGTGGAGATTTGAAAACCGGTCTCCCAGAGTCCTAGTCCAACACTCAAACCACTATACCAGGGGTAGGCAACCTTTCCCCTTTAAGGGCCAAGGGACTTCCGCTCCCAGAAGCCTCAGCCATGTTGGCCAATAGTCCTATGTTGGCCAATAGCTCCTGGGATTCTGGGAGCTGAAGTCCCTCGGCCCTTAAAGGGGAAAGGTTGCCTACCCCTGCACTATATTATCCTGTCTCTCATGGTTTATTTCATAATTACCTAAATTCTCTTTTAGTAATGACCAGAGGAGATCTATTAGACTTATTTATGTGCTTATTCACCATTCAACAATTGGTTGAATGGCTCAACTCTAGTTGGAACTAACCAATCTTGCAACATGATAAACTAATCACTCTGTTCTATACTGATAAAAATAACTAGGTATCAGATAGACAGGTATACAGAGTACTGGCCTGTGTTTAGTGGCAGTACAAGGGTACTCAATAAGATATAAGCACTAGACCAGGGGTGGGTAAAATGGAGCCTGTGAAACAGATGAGGCTACAGGAGCCCATTTTGCTGTCCTGAAGACACTCAAAGCCCCCAGGCTCCAAAACATTTTAAAATTGTCTGAAACACAGCAAAGGAACACTCAAACTATCACAAAAATGTGGCAGTTTCACCCCTTGCCCATCACAATCTTCAAATCCTGCAATGCAGAAATTGGACATGTTTCAGCCATTTCCTGGAAACTTTGCCTCCTCTGTGGTTGCCCACGTCTACTTTAAACATTTGTCTGGTTTTTAAATTTTATTGTCTGGTGTGAAAGATATCAAGAGAATCAGTCAGAATTGTGCTGCTCACTGGGACTCAAGTCTGTAGGGGTACCCAATTATCTGCTTTGGCAGGACATTGCTCACGGAGTGGGGAATGCACTTTGCACTTTGCTTTGTATCTCTTCTGTTAAATGGGCATGGGCACAGGAATGAGGGGCTGAAAGTGAGAATCCTAAGGCTACAAGATCAAGACCAACAACACTTCTGAAAGGGCTCCCAACCCATTTATGCTACTTCCTGCAGTGTATTTCTTGTGACAGGAACAGAGTGAATGGAGAAAGTTGACTGATGGAGCCAAAGAAACAAAAAAACAAACCCAAATTTGTTGGAGTACTTCAGTAGGTAGAGGATGGACAGAACGTGTTAGTAGTGGGCAAAGTATGAAACAAGAATACCCCCAAGGCAAGTCCTGCACATCATAAAAAGAAAAAAGCAACCATCTCTAATTACAGCATCAGGAGTCTGCCCAGCCACACAATCCTGGCAAAAACATACCAGCTTTGAAACTGAAGCCAAGAAGGAAGGGCATGGGGCACTTCAGAATAGAAGATCAGAATAAAGGAAAGTGGGCTGTTTTGCAAGCCACAGACATTCAAAACTATGAGCCAAACATTGTGCACCCTCTAAATGAACAGAATGACTTGAGAGCAAGGAATTACTAATAGATTGAGTGAATTATTATTGCTCTTTTTCTTGCTTTAGATTTAGCACACCATGGCATCATTTTAAAGATTTTATTAGCACTATAATGGCTGAAAACTTTTGAAAACAATGAAATTTTATTAATGTTTCCTTTAAGGAGTTTGCTACGTTTTTAGTTCCAAAATCTTTAGATTACACGATTACAGATGCATTCTAAAATCTTTATCTGCAGCCACTAGTGATTACATTAATGGTCTGCCCAGTCAAACACTGGGAGGCCCAAGAAGCAAGATTTTTCTGGGCTCTATTTTGACTAATCAGACAATATCAGTTATCTGCCAGATTCAGCATGAGCTCCTCCCTATTCTGTTCAGAAACTCTCCTAGTGTTTTCTTCCTGGTCCTGCAAATTCCATCCATTTCTGCTCATAACTGTCACCAGATCCCTGTACATTTCACCTGTTCTGTCTTTGTTCCACTTTACCTTGCTTAGTGTGGTATTCCATCACCTAACAAAATAACTAAGTAATTGAGCACACCTCAATTAACAAAGCAGATATGTTCCTCCTGGGCATTACTACAGAAAATGTGATACCAGAGGCAAAAATTGTATGGAAGAATAGCAATAAATTCCTGCTTCATAAAAAGAGGAGCAATCAAACATGTTTCAACAAACCTTTTACCCAAAGCTAATAATGTGCACATGTGAAATTAAACAACCAGGCCAAGTAAGCCTTCCACAACTAAACAAACATTTTGAACCTTGTAGAGACCAAACAAAATCTTCTTCCAATATGCATTCAGGGATTACTTTTCTTCAAAAATCTCTAGTTTTCTTATAATTTGCATTTATAGACCGAGAACCAGAAGAACTATGATCTGCATAATAAAAGAAGAAAGCCGACAGACACTTTAACTTGGCAAAATGAAAGAGAAGAAACCATGGATGATAGATAAAATAATATAAGCAATAAAGGAAAGAAGAGAAGCTAAACAAAAAGGAAATGCAGTGGTACAATGGCTAGTGTGAAAATATAAAGAATACTACTACAATGACCAATGCAGAGAAACAGAAGACAACAACAACAACAACAAAGAAAGAACAAGAGACCTATTACACAAGATCCGGGAAATCAAAGGAAAGTTCAAATCAAGGACCAGAACACTCTATGACAATAAAAATAACATTATTCAAGACCAGGAATGAATAAAAAGCCTTTGGATGCAATACACAGGAGGGTTATATAAAACAGATGACAAAATGAAGGGCACATGGAATGAAGAGCCATATGAAGATGAACCCCAAATTGTAAAAAGCAAGGTGGAAGCTGCGATAAGAGAAATGGCAAGAAACAAATCACCAAGAACAGATGATAATCCAATAGAACTGCTGCAATCCACATTGACATATGTCAACAGATATGTAAAACAAAACAAGAGCCCTGGTGGCACAGTGGTTAAACGCCTGTACTGCAGCCACTCACTCATAAACCACAAGGTTGTGAGTTCAATACGAGCCAGGGGCTCAGGCTTGCCTCACATTTGCATCCTTTCGAGGTCGCTAAAATGAATACCCCAGCTTGTTGGGGAAATTAGCTTCTACATTGTAAACCGCCTAGGGAGTGCTTAAGTGCATTGATAAGTGGTATAGAAATGTACTTGCTTTTGCTTTTGCTAAAACAATGGCCAACAGATTGGAGATGATCAATATATATCCCCATCCACAAAAAAGGAAACACAAAAGACTGCAGCAACTATAGGGCATAGCACTAATCTCCTATGCAAGCAACACAGACTCCAACCATACATGGAGAGTGAAATCCCAGAGGTCCAAACAGGGTTCAAGAAAGGAAGAAGCACTAGGGACCACAATGCAAACATATGATGGATAATGGAGTGCACCAGGGAATTCCAAAAGAAAATCAGCATGTGCTTTATAGACTATAGCAAAGCCTTTGACTGCCTAGATCATAAAAGATTATGGAACGCTTTTGAACACATGGGAGTGCCAGGACATTTTATAGTCCTGACGAGGAATCTGTACTCAGGACAAGAGGCTACTGTCACAACAGAACATGGAGAAAAAGAAGGGTTCCCAATTTGCAAAGAGATCAGACAAGGCTGCACCTTATCACCTACTTGTTCAACTTATATGCAGAACATACTGAAGAAAGCATGCTTGGACACAGAAGAGGCAGGAGTGAAAACAGGAGGAAGGAATATCAACAATTTAAGATATATAGACGACATCAAAGTACTAACAGAAAACCTCACAGACCTGGAACAACTATTAAGGAAGATCAAGGAAGAAAGTGCAAAGGCAGTCTTACTACTGAAAATAAATAAAACAAAAATAATAACCACAGAGAATTTACACAAATTTAGCCTAGACAATAAGGAAATAGAAACAGTAAAAGAATTCTCATACCTGGAATCAAAAATTGATAGGAATAGGGACCGCAGCCAAGAAATCAGAAGAAGTTTAAGAATGGGGTGGGTGGCTATGAAAGAACTAGAAAACATCCTAAAATGCAAAGGTATACAACTGAGCTCAAAAGTGAGAATCATGCAAACCATTGCATACCCAATTACCATGTATGGATGTGAGAGCTGAACAGTTAAGAAAGAAGATATGAAGAAAATCAATTCATTTGAGATGATGTGATGCTGGAGAAGAGTGCTGAGGATTCCGTGGACAGCCAAAAAGACAAACAGAAATCTCCCTGGAAGCCAAGATGACAAAACTCAGGCTGTTGTACTCTGGACACATCATGAGAAGGCAGGACTCATTAGAAAGGCAGGACTCATTAGAAAAAACAATAATGAGAAGGCAGGACTCATTAGAAAAAACAATAATGTTGGGAAAGGTGGAAAGAAGTAGAAAGAGATGAAGACCGCATGCTACATGGAGAGTCTATCAAGGAGGTCTCAAGTATGAGTTTGCAGGAACTGAGCAGTGCAGTGGAGGACAGGGAGTCTTGGAGATGTCCAATCCACAGGGTTGCCATGGGTCGAAATTGACTTGAGGGTGATTAATGACAACAAGGCCAAACTTACACATCTATAGGTTGTTGTTTTTTTTAACATGCTGATGGTAGCAGGCTCCTCTGCTTTCCCTGTTTCTCTCTCTTTTGCTGTTCATGGATGCTCAGTAAGAGATACTGGAGGCATCTGCTGTTTACTTTTGCCTACTGTAGGCAGACAGGCACAGCAACCATATGATTGGCTAGAGAAGAATCCCATCCTTTTCAAGCGTGGGCTTGACTGTATTGTTTATTGCAGACACACCACTGCATCTACAACCTTCCATTCCAGTACTATCTTTCCCATGCCTGTGCTGCTAAGCAATATATAGCTAGAAAGATGACATGAAAGAAAAGAGGTGTGTGTGTGTAAAGATTTTGTAAAAAGGAGCATTTTTGCCGGAGGATTTGTCAACTGAGGTATGTCTGTATTACTAAATATTAAGTTAATACTCTGTACCATACACACACACAGACAGACACCATCCTCACTAAGCAGTTTTTAATTTCTAAAGTTTCTAGCACTGTGGGAGCTAATCCTCTTGTTCAGGATCCATTTTAACACACACACCCTCCGCAGGGAAGTTTAACATTTGGCTCTCTTAAGAATTCTACTCATATTGCTTCCAATGGAGATACATCTGGATGATGCCAATATAAATTCAGTTAGAAATTAAGCAAACAACATATCTCCCTATTTTTAAAAAGCATGCACTCAGTTGAAAAGACCTGAAAAAAGGATATTGTTTGGAAAAAAAGCTTGAAGCCTCAGAGCCCTTGCTACAAGGAAATAAATCTTCCCAGCTCCAGAAGCAGAGCCAAGTTCAGCTTCCTGGAAGCAAGGACTGCCCCTTTCTGGAACCAGGGTGAAAATCCCATGTTTCATCAACTCCCCCAACTTGCTGACATAACACATGGCTTGGATTTGCTGATCAAGTATACAAGCTGGACTCGAAATTAGCTTACTGAACAGAGATTGCCTGCTGATTAATGAAGGCTAAGAATGTCACCAACTTTAAAGAG
Source organism: Phrynosoma platyrhinos (assembly GCA_020142125.1). Classification (NCBI taxonomy): domain Eukaryota; kingdom Metazoa; phylum Chordata; class Lepidosauria; order Squamata; family Phrynosomatidae; genus Phrynosoma; species Phrynosoma platyrhinos. The sequence goes on from CM034708.1 coordinate 110,849,604, forward strand.
AGAAAGAGAGAAATTTGGAAGACCAGGAATTAAAACTTCCTCTCACTTAATTTCCCCCTTCTGAAATTAGTTAAACAAAGAGTGTGCTCTCCATTTGGAATTTCTTAAAAGGACCAAATTTGCAGTAGAAGGAACCCATCTTCTTCCACGTTCACAATGAAATACAGAATCCTATTTGGAAAATGTTATAGTGATAGAGACAAGAAAAATGACAAATTTCCGAGGTGTAACCATGATACGATTGTTGCAGTAAAACCAGCAAACTTGTGGCAGATGTTTCCACAGATGCAGTCAGATGCGGTTATTCTCGGACCAAACTAAGGGCTGATGCAGACCGATACAAAGGGCTGGCCTAGAGGTGGAGTTGGAGCAGGACAGCTGCACGCTGGCTGCCCCAACTCCACTCCGACGCTGCACGCCCGTCCGCACAGCGTCAGGATGCCCTCCTGGTCCAGCGTGCACACACGCTGCACCAAAAGGGCGCAAAAGAGCCGCGACGCCAGCTCTAAGGGCGGGCTTTTGCCACCCCCAAAAGGAGCGGCATTTTGTCCCAAACGGTCCAACTGTATCAGCCCTTCATCAGAGAACTGGCTGTGGATAAGGCCATAAACACAATGGAAACCTACACATACCGTAGCTATTATTCATGGCCCCCAGTACCAGAAGAGCATGCCTCTGTATACATGTTTTGGGGGATGTAAGAAACAGGATGCTATCATATTCCCATCCTTTTTGTGAGCTTCCCAGAGGCCTCTGGGTTGCCCACTGTGGAACAGAATATTGGGCCAAACAGAATGGATGGCGGTCCATACTTATGTGCAGATGCCTGACTCCCAGCATTCCTCACCATTGTCTGTTCTCACTGGGAGTTGCAATACAACAATTTTTGGAGGGCCACAGAATCCCCACCGTGAGGTAGACCAAATAACAACCCTTAACTCCAAGTTAGGGAGAACTGACTATTATATTATTAGTAGTACAGTATTGTTATTATTCAGTTCCTATTGGGAATGCTATATGGATTTTCTGTTTCAGGTATCAAACTATCTAGAGTTCCACATATCAGGGGTTGGGGGGGGGGCTTTGGACTTGGTTTTCCTAAAAGTCTTTCTTCCACCTGCTTCATCTGCATGGGAGTCCTTTGTTCAAAGAAAAAGCAAACAAATTGAAATCAAATATTTTGATCCTGATGATCAAGATTCCTAAGATCAATATTTTCTGGACTGGTGCAGATGGACAACAAACTGGCTACTATTAGATGTCTACTCAAAGCACTGAAGGTGCTCAAAGCATTCAAGTGGCTACTTCTGATTTGGGATATGATAGTTTCCATTCAAAAGAAGTAACCATGAGCAAATTTCCTCAAGAATAGCTGTTAGAGACTTAACAATACAGCAGTTCTTTTAGTACAGTTGCATCATTTGACTTTGCATCTTCACCAAAAGGAAGAAGCAGGCCTGAGCACTTCTGGGGGAATGCTTTTGGTATGATTATATAAGAAATCAAGCTCCATCAGGTCCAGCATTTTGCTTCCAAGAACATTGGAACATTGGGAAGTTCTGAAGGAGGGCATGAAGGTCTTTTTCTGTTTGTTCCTAGCTTCTGCTGTCCAGAGGCATACAAGAGTATACCTTGATTGTGTATTCCTCCAAGACACATGCCACATTACCGCACTACACTCTTATAGTGCTGCTATTTCACTATTACTGCCTTGTCTGCCTCCTGTTGCATTTTGGAGCTTGTAGTTCACTGAGGCCTAAGAGATCTTTGGCTGAGATTTCTAAATGCCTTTCCCTAAACTGCAAACCCCAGAATGCAACAGGAGGCAGACAGAACAGTTGAAGTGGAATAGCAGCGCTATAGGAGTGTAGTGCGGTAATCTACCTTGTCTAGAAGGCCGTGTGCCACAGAAATATAATTATATTCAATAAGACATCTGCCAGATTGCAGTACTCAGGAAAGGAGGAGTTCACTTAGGTTCATAGTAACCCTTTGTTGTCCAACTCATGCTATGCTGTGACTGTATATAAGAAGAGGAGATAACCATGTGATTTGCATTTGGGCAGCCATGTGTAGGAAACAGCTGCCTACAACAAGATGGACCCCTGGTGACACTGTGGTTAAATGCTGGTACTGCAGCCACAAGGTTGTGAGTTCAATCCCAGGGCTCCAAGGTTGACTGAGCCTTCCATCCTTTTGTAGGTTGGTAAAATGAGGACCCAGTTTTTTTTTTTTGGGGGGGGGCAATCAAATTACAACAGGGGTAGGCAACCTTTCCCTTTTAAGGGCCAAGGGACTTCAGCTCCCAGAAGCCTCAGCCATGTTGGCCAATAGTCCCATGTTGGCCAATAGCTCCTGGGATTCTGGGAGCTGAAGTCCCTCGGCCCTTAAAGGGAAAAGGTTGCCTACCCCTGACTTACAGATTTTAAACAGCTTAGAGAGTGCTGAGTTCACTATTGAGCAGTACAGAAATGTAAATGTTGCTCTTGCTAAGATGGGGGAAGGGAGAAATCTGGTTGCCGCTGGTCCTAGTTACAAGCTTAATCCACCCCTGGTTCTCTTCCAACCAGTTTTCTTTGCTTATTTCCAAGTCTTAGGCTATGTCTTGCCTTTCCCTGATAAGACAGTATAAAACCTCATTTTAGTTGTTTTCCTTGTGTTAAGCAAGTAACAAATACTGCTAGCACTGGTCTTCTAACTCCAATTCCTCAAGGCTCATTTAACTCCATCTTTCCAATCTCTGGCCATCTTTTCTTTGTTAAAGAAATGGATGGATCATACAACATATACAGGTTGAGTATCCTTTATCTGAAATGCTTGGGACTAGAAGCATTTCGGAACTGGGATTTTTTTGGATTTTGGAATACACAAGTAGCATTGTACATACCTCTACTGTATTTGTGAGGCTGGAGAGAGATGCAAGGCTGGAGACAGAAGTGAGAATCTGTGAAATGGGGGGAGGTGTGGATTCACGCCAAACACTACACTTGGATTCTCGCCATTTTACATATCCTTAGTCTCTCTCCAGCCTCGGTGGGGTTTTTTTACCATCAGCTGCATGCTTTTGCTTTTGCTTTTGAGACAGCAGCTGGTGCACTTCTTCTTGTTCATCTGTCTCCAGCATTGCATCTCTATACAGCCTCACATCTTGTCTATTTGCTACCTGAGATGTGTGGCTAAAGAGAGACTGAGGATCTGAGAGGCAAGTGAGCAGGAGTGTTTCAACTGCCCTCTAAAAGGTGGAAGCAGGCAGTTGTTGGCAAAATATTTTGATTTTTGAAGGTTTTTTGATTTTAGATTTCTGGATTTCTCTCTGCTGGGTTAGATTATGGAGTTTTGCAATCTTTATTTATTTATTTATTTATTTATTTATTTATTTATTGTGTCTTTGTTTGCAAACATTTGCACAGAAAGCATTGGGAGCTTTTTGGTTATAAAACCCAAAATTTTAATGCAGGAAAAAATGGGGTTTCCCCCCTTAAAAATATGCCCTCTTCTGTGCAACCCCCCTCCACATTCCTTTGCACATTTTTGCACTCCCCAACCCCCACACCTCATGGCAATTGACCATTTTTTGATGGGATGTATTAATGTATCAAGATACCTTTTGCCACAGAGGACAAGAAAACACATGAGTTTTCTTTACATTTCTAGCCTGGACAAAAGGCAATTATGAGGAAACTAAGTTTAAAAGCAGTCTTCAAATATCTGAAGGGCTGTCATGCAGAAAACAGAACAGACTTGTTGTTCCTGTTGCTCCAGAAGGCAGGAAGCTGCAGGAAGGGGTTGTAGGTGACAGAGAGTTTGACTAAACATTACGGGAAACGTCTTAACAGTAAAAGTTGTTTAACGTTGGAACAGAAGGCTTGAAGGGGCGGTAGGTCTTCTCAACTTAAGGAGTTTGAGCCGAGGCTGAGTGGTCATCTTTCATGGACAGTTGCAGCCCCCACTGCTAGAGCCTGCATTAAACAAGCTGATATACTGAAAGACTGCCAAAGTTTCTTCCATCTTTATGGTTCTGTGTTCTAATACAATATTCCTATCATGGGTATAAAAAACAAAAGTGGAGCACACACTGATAGCCTTTAGTCAGCCCCCATATTTCCCTTTCTCTTTTTGAGAACTTAAAATAATACCAAATGCAGTTTTTTAAAGTGTACATGTGTGTGGTTATTTGCTCATACTTGACACCATTTCACTTCTCATTTTAAAATATTTTAAATGAGCATATAGTTAAGTGAGAGGGCAATCTTACCACTCCCTACCCCACCAACTAGTGTTGCGTTGTCCTGCGTCACATAGTCAAAAAGAAATAGCAGCACTAGTGTGGTGTTCCCAGAAGCTGGGAAAGTTTATAGACTGCAACAAGTCTGGGGCAGGTGGAAGGGGAGGTCTGAGAGTTTTTATTCCAAAAAGTAACTTTTCCCCATCCCTGTTCTCACCTACACAGATGATTTATAGTAGTAGTAGTTAACCGCCTTCGCATCGTTCTCAAACCATGGGGACTCTATGGATGAGACATCTCCAGGCTCCCCTGTCCTCTAACAGAAAAAATAAATCCCTGAAGTGAGTTTGTCCATCACTGGAAGTCCTTTCTCCAAGTGACAGATCATCACCAGCAGACACTTCAAGGGTTTGACTGGGCAAAGGGACCCACAGGCCAGACAAGACAACGTGGTAAGTCTCCTCCCATGCAAACTTATCCATTCACTCAGCCTTTGCTTTCTGTTGCAGTTCTATCAATGGGAGGTTCTGAACTCCAAAATTCTCACCTGTGTGTATTTGTGTATGTACATACATGCACATGTTCGATGCTCACTAAAGATGTCGCTTTTTTAGAGACTATTATGACCTGGCAGCAACTGAATCTATACTTATTTTCATCATTAGCCCTGTATTTTTATCTCCCTGCATGCAGATTTTGACCTATTCACTGTAGTTTTGATTAGTTTTTATTGCTTTTCTTTACAGTATTGTTGGCTACCATAGGAGTCCCTGGAAATAGGAAGGTGGGATCAAGCAATGACCTTGATTAGATAGGCAGTTATTTTATTAAACAGGTACTTTTTATCTAACATCTATTTATTTGCTAAATCTGTCTAATGAAATACAATAAAATTCGAAAATAGCAATATAGTCGCCCTTCTGTTTTCACGGACTTTGAGTCCGCATTGCTCATCCATTCACGGGCAGCAAATGGAGGCCACGCACCACTATTCAAGACAATGGGGCTTGGATATTGGTGATTTTCTGTTTTTGCGGGGTGTATGTGTCTCGAACGGATCCCTCGTGAAAACGGAGGAACAACTGTAGTAGTTTTCTTCTTGTTGTTAACTGCCCTTGAGTCATCCCCAATTCATGGCGAACCTATGGATAAGCCATCTCCAAGCCTGCCCCTGTCCTCCACTGTTCTGCTTAAGTCTTGTAGATTCATGCCTATGACCTTCCTGATTGAGACTATCCATCTGGTATGTTGTCTCCCTCTATTTCTGCTGCCCTCCACCTTCCTAGCACTATTATCTTTTCTAATCATGCTTTCTCATGATGTCACCAAAGTATGAGAGTCTTAATTTGGTTATCTTGGCTTCCAGGGAAATGGTGGCTTCTGCTCAATAATCCACTTGTTTGTCTTTTTGGATGTCCATAGTATCCTCAGCACTCTTCTCCAGCACATCTCGAAAGATTTAAGTTTCTTCTTGTCTGCTTTCTTCACTGTCCAGCTCTTGCATCAGTACATGGTGATGGGGAATACAATGGATGTTAATCGCCCTAAGTGATATGCAAGCAGCAGCAGGGTTGGATGTCATTTTTTTAAAAAAACAACAACACGTGCCTCTTTAAAACTTGCCTGTCCCACTCCCCCCAGCTTAGCTGCAATACTCAGAGAAGCTGGAGAGATATCATGGGTTTTATTTCAAGAAATAATATATGGGGAGCTAATCCTACTGTAATGTAAAATATTTTAAGGTGAGTTGGTGTTGAATGGGAAATTAATATCCATTAACCTTACATAAAACCTGCTTCTGGAGGAGATGAAAACTGGTAGTTTCACAATATGGATCAATCCAGTTCCTCCATTTTGGATTCTCCTTCGAAGCATGGCACTCAGGCTTCCATGATGAGTATCAAACTTCAAAATTTTCCATTACATGCCTGTGTGCTTTAAAATTCACTCAGATTATGTGATGGATTATGATAATTACTGAAGGACATATTGTCATACTTCCTCCCCCTTAGTTTGGCCTTGCACCTCCAAAATGATTCACATTATCATCCTGCAAAAAACATCTGTACCAGAACTTGCCAACTGCTTGAATATCCTTTTATTCTTGGGATATCATTAGATATCCTTTTGAGTTTATTTTCATCCAGCAACCAGTTTAATTCTATCAAGAATAATAACTCTGCCCCAGTGCAATGATTTCCAGAAACAACTTTTGCAACAGACTAGAAAGGAAACTATGGGAAATGCCTCTTAGCAATGAACCACAACACACAAGTGGAAAAGCAGAAGATGAAAAAAGAACAGTACCTTAAGGTAATTTCAACTGGCTGTAATGTTTTATTTGCAGTCTCCTTTCTCTTCCACTTTCAATATATGAACAGGGATAACCACTGCACTAGCTAAATGTGTTTACTGCTGATTTCAATGAGACTTGCCCATGTGTGGTCAAGACAAATGCCTCAGCACTTCCAGTACATTACACGCATCATGACTGCAGAAACTAGCACAACTGTTCTGTAAGGTAGGCAGGTATAATGTTCCCAATATTGCAAATGGGGGTCTAAGTCATGCCTAGGATCACTGTACAAGTTCATGGCCAAGAAGACTTTTACAGCAGGGACTTCCCAGATCACACACTTAGCCAGAAAAAAAAAAAGAAAGAAAGGAGGAAACAAAGCAGAGGAATGGAGAAATGAAAGAGAGAGCAAAGAATAAGGAAGAAGGAAATGGTAAAGGCATTAACTGCAAAGGAGAGTGAGGAAGAAACACGAAGGTTTTAAAACTTGAAATACTACTCTTTGGTTTGTTCTGCTCCAACTGTCTTCACTAGCCATTACTTTGATATGGAGGAAGATTTGGGGGTTGGGATCCCTCTTCCTCCAAAAGCTAAGAATTATCTAATGCAGATTTTATGGGCTTTCAGTTCTCCAGACAATGACAGAACATGGGGAAGGAGAACACTGTTTTGCCACACAAACTGACAACCTTCAGAGGCAGTCAGGCTCCATAATTAAATTAGTGCCATCTTGTGGCAAAGACTTCCCAGCTATTTCCTTAAAGCATTTACTTAATGGACAATCATATACAAATCTATAAATTAACAGATCACACATAGTTAACTGCAAAACATAAAAAAGAAAGAGATTTGTCTTTAAAGTAAGGAATATTTGCATTTCTTAGAAATTAAAGACACCATTCTTTAGAAGCAGAACAGTTGATGAAAATTTGTAAGAGCTACCAGTGCCTAGATTTGGTCCGCATGCTGACAGATGCCCCCAGAGCCTGTGACCGTGAGAAATTTGGCAGTGGTTTCCTCTATCACAGCATAGCAGCAGAGCATAAATAAATAAATAAAGTTTATCTACTGAGTTTTTATACACAAATGCTATTCTCTCTTTTGGTTGACACCTGCCATTTCAAAAAGCCACTATAAATCATTCGAGAGATATCTGAACACACTCCCTTGGAGAGTGATGGAGTCTCCTCCTTTGGAGGTCTTTAAACAGAGGCTGGATGGCCATCTGTCGGGGATGGCTTGATTGGGAGTTCCTGCATGGCAGGGAGTTGGACTGGATGGCCCTTGGGGTCTCTTCCAATCCTATGATTCTATGAAATATTAAGTTGTTATTAGCTTGGGAGAAAAGGTGCTTTAAATCCTTGTAAAGTGATTAGGTTCTTGTTTTCTTGCCTTCAAATACCAGTATTCTAACTCGTTAAATATTCTGTTAACTCCTATGCACTTTACCAATTCTTTATTTAAAAGCATGACCGTGTAAGCCATAAAAGGTAAAGGTAGTCCCTTGACATGAGTGTCTAGTCGTAACTGACTGTAGGGGGCATTACTTATCTCCATTATTAAGCTGAAGAGCCAGTGTTATCCGAGGACTGCTCTGGTGGTCATGTGGCCAGCATGACTGCACCAAATGCTATTACTTTCCCACCAAAGTGGTACCTATTTATCTACTTGCATTTGCATGCTTTCAAACTGCTAGGTTGGCAGAAGCTGGGATTAATTACAGGAGTTCACCCCATCATGCAGCACCCGGGCCTCGAACTGCCAACGTTTTGATCTTCCAATCATCAGAATTGGCATCTTAACCACTGAGCCACCGCATCCCATATGTAAGCCATAACCCAGAAATAAAATTCCTCCTTCATTATCTGTCTGGAATGTTATAGGGGGTTGCTAAAAAGCCCCAAGGAACACAACTATGGGCCCTTGCAGACTGCTAGAAATAGTGCAATTTGATTCCACTTTAACTGCCCTGGCTCAGTGCTAGGGAATCATGGGAATTTTATTTTTTCCTGAGACATTGAGCCTTCTCTGTCAGAGAGATCTGGTGCCACAATAAACTACAGTTCCCTTGATTCTGAATCAGGGCAGTTCAAGTGGACTGAATTTGCACTATTTCTGGCAGTCTGCAAAGGCCCCATGTCTCTGTTTAAACTAAACTAGTGGCATCTCCTTGCATAATATCATTTCCCAAATTGTTAAAAGGAAAATACATTAAAATTAGAGATACAGGTCTTTCATATGCAGGTAAAGCATCCCTAATCTGGAAATCCAAAAATTCTCCCTTCAAGACAGTGTCTGTGGCATTCCTGTTCATTTGTCTCTCAGATCCTCAGTCTCTCTCCAGTCTCGCATTTCATACACAACACAAGTAGTGAACAAAGGAGATGTGGGGCTGGAGAGAAATGTGAAGATCTCTGAAATGTGGATTTCTGCCATTTCACAGATCTTTAGTCTCTCTTTCCAGCCTCACAGATACAGTACATACTATAGTACTATCTGTGTGTTGTGCAGTACAGAGTGTCCAAATATCTGCAAAAGAGGACAGGGCGCCGCAAAATGTAGGGCATTACAAAATAAAAGCTAGAAACACTAACATAAATGTAAATACATGCTTTTTAGTCATGCTCAAAATGGAGGCTATTTTCAAATTCCTCCTGGATAGAAGGTTGAAATGTAGGGAAAGAAGGATATCTGTACGTATATGCAAATACAGGAAGCTCCGACCTATCTGATGGATTAGGCCAGGGACTTAGGAACTGGGTGACTAACTGAAGGTGGAATTGGTTGAAAAGTGGAACCCAGATCTTTCTAGGTTGTACATGCATTTTGGCCACTGAAAACATAAACAATGCATTATATATCAATTTTAAATGGATGCAAAAGCTAAATTAACACACTATAGATACACAAAAGTGCATTTAAGTAGTCCCAAGTGAGCCTCTTAAAGTAAGAAGCCCTTGTGGTCTCTTCCAACTCTATAATTCTATAATTCTATGAATTGATGAAACAGCAAGACTCCTGCTGAATTAATGGAATTTGTCTGTAGTTTGCTAGCATTGAAAGAGCAAGGTGTTGGAAAACACGGCTTCAAAAGGCAGAGGACGCCTGTATAGGCATTCCAAAAAAAAATTTTAAAAAATCTAACACACTTCTGGACCCAAGAATTTTGAATAAGGAGTACGCAGCCTATACTTGCAAACAGAGTAAAAAAAGTGAATTGGAAATCCTTCAGAGGAGCCTATCACCCAATT
>CM034708.1:110866652-110878864 GCA_020142125.1 Phrynosoma platyrhinos
ATATCCAGGCCACGGCTGTTAGTCCCAACTAGAGAAGAGTTAGTTCCAGCTAGAGAAGCGGTGTGTGTGCGTGTGTGTGTCTTGAATGCTTTTGAAGAAAACAGATTTAGGCCGGGGTTTTCTGCAGATGGAATTGTATTTGTTTATTTGTGGGATTTTATTTCCCACCTCTCTTCCAAAATGTGCTTAAAATGGGGGGGGGGCTGTTTCACACACACACCACAGCTGTTAATCCCAACTAGAGAAGATACCTTATTTTGGACAGTGTGTGTATGTCTTGTTCATAGAATCCTAGAGTGGGAAGAGACCACAAGGGCCATCCAGTCCAATCTCCCTGCCATGCAGGAACTCAAAATCAAACCATAAATGTTTGAGAGCTGAGCACTTAAAGCAGTTGGGATTTAGGCCAGTGGTTTTCTATAGATGGAATTTTATTTTTTCATTTATTTATAGGATTTATATCCCACCTTTCTCCAAAAATAGGTTTTAAATGGGGTCCTGTTTCACTCAGTGGCCCTATTTGTTTGTCTTCAAAATCTTTTCCTGTCTGTCTGTATGTCACAGACACACACCATGGCTTAGTCCCCACTAGAGAAAATGCCTTGTCTCAGTGAAGATCTTGTTAAATATTTTTGAGGGGTGGGCACCCAACAGTTGGGATTTAGGCCAGTATTTTCTGCAGGCGGGATTTAATTTACTTATTTCTGGGATTTATATCCCGCCTCTCCCCCAAAATGGGCTTTAAAGGGGGGGTTCACTCAATGCCCTATTTGTTTTGAAATATCTCCTACACATACACACACACACACACACACACACACACACACACACACTTAGTTCCAACTAGAGAAGAGTCTTTGTCTCAGTGATGGTCTTGTTTAATTAATGCAGGGACCGGCAACCTACGGCCCGGGCGCCGGTTAAGGCCCCGGGCCCTGGACTTACCGGCCCAGGCCGAAGGTTGCTGCCGCGCGCTTATGCGCGCCGCCGTCTAGGCACGTTTTCGGCCGCACTCGTCACGGCACCATTTTGGAAGTCAAAATGGCGGTCGTGACGCATTTGCGCATGCACAGTACTCTTGTGCATGTGCAAACGCATCGCTGCCACCATTTTGACTTCAAAAATGGTGGCTGTGACACGCGCCATGGCGGCTGTGGCTGTGCACGCTGCGGTGGCGGCAGCGGGCGCGGCGGGTGCGAGCGCAGGGGGGGGTCTCATGAGGTGGAGGAGGGTGCGCGTGCGCGCATGAGCGTGCACGCCGCCATTCCCCCCTCCCCACCTCAGCCCAGCCGAGAGGCAACACTTTTGAGACCGGCCCAGGTCTCAAAATGGTTGCCTGTCCCTGAATTAATGTTTTTGAGGGGTGGACACCTAACAGTTGGGATTTGGGACCAGGTTTTCTGTAAACCCATGCTATGCCATGGTGAAATGTTATTTATTGGAATTAGTAATAAATATTTCTCAACATATAATTACATATTGTTTTTATGATTAATCACTATGTTTAAATTATATTTGATTTGTAGCAATGAGAATACATAATGCATATCAGGTATTTACATTCTAAATAATAACTGTAGCAAAATTACAGTTTTGAAGTAGTCACCAAAACTTTTTTTTTGGTTTGGGGTCACCACAACATGAGGAATTGTATTGCGGGGTCACGGCATTAGAAAGGTTGAGAACCACTGTCCTAGAGCTTTGAGACTTAGAAACGTCATAATTTCCATTCATGTAGGAACAGTTGCAATATAAACATATTTGGTTTTATTTCTTCTCCTCAATGTTTTATCCCATCCATATCCTTCTTTCCAAAGTGTTCAAAATAACGTAGCATCAGAATATATTGTGAAGTAGCTTAGATGAAGAGATGCTGACTGGCTTAAAAACACTCAGTGACCTCATTGATAAATTGAGGATTTGAATTCAAATCTAAGCCAAACACTTTTTATTACACCACATTCTGTGACTGTTCTCTTCAGCCTTGTAATGACAGCTAATTTCAAGGTTTTTTTTAAAATGTTGTTTTTAAAATAACGACTTAAAGATAAACAAATTTCCCCAGGAACCTCTATACAGAAGAGAAATGGTATTTAAGGATAAATAGGTACCTTATCAAGATCTTTTGATGTTGGAAGAGTGGCATTACAAAATGAAAACAAATGAGGATTTGGAGTCAAGAGGGATAGAAATTTCAGTGGTTCCTTTACAGAGAATTATTTCAGAGATTTAAGATGGACAGGAACGTACAGTGGGGTCTTGCCATTCGTGGATCTGAGCATCTGTGGACGGCAAGTCCCACTGTTTTCAATGGAGGTGTGTGCACAACACACTGCCAATTGGGAACAATGAGACTTGAGGTCCGACATTTTTTCTTATCCACAATGGGGCCTGGAACACAATGGGGCCCAGATATGAAGGACTAAATGTATATAGGTTGGTATATGGGTTGGAAGTAACAAAAACAGAATTTGAAACTCAGTTGTGCACAGATGATGAACATTTAATCAATCAAATGTATAAACCACTCTTAAGAATTGAAATGGAACATCAACAGTTTAAAGAATGTATGCTAAAATGAGCTCAGAATATAAGACATAAAATTGCAGATGGATCAATGGAAGGGAATGTGGACAAAGGATCTAAATTTACCTTAAGTTATGATCTTAAGGAGAAGTTTTATAAAATGATTATCAAAGATATTTGATACCAGAGATGTATAAAAGTCCAAGATGTATAAAGGTTCCACAAATATATATTGGAAATGTAACTAAAAGTAGGGAACTCTTTATCATATCTAATGGACTTGTATCAAGGCAAGAAAACAGAAGTTATTTTGAAATTCAGATTTCAGTTAGACCCAGAACTTGTTTTTTATTTCTTCTCCACCTGCTTATTCATGAGTCTGTATAAAAAAGGAAATAATTATCCAATATATGGTTACAGCAGCTAATACTTCAGGAACAAAAATGGAAGGACAAGGATATCCCTTAACAGGAAGAATGGTTGCATGACCTTGCAGAAATGGACAAACTGACTAATTTAATTGAATAGTTTTCTAAAAAAGTGGGAATTGATTATTTATGTTATGACAAAATATGGTAGGAAACTAGCAATATTAGCATTTGAATAATAGTGAAATGGAGTAAGAGAGCTATGATATAGTGGTTTGAGCATTGGACTAGGACTATGGAGACCAGGGATCGATTACCCACTCAGCCATAAAATCCACTGGGTGATCTTGGCCAAGGCACACACTCACAACCTCAGAGGAGGGTAATGGCAAACCTCCTCTGAACAAATCTTGGCAGGAAAACCCCATGATAGGCTTGCCTTCTCCATAAATTGGAAATGACTTGAAGCCATACAACAACAACAGCAACAACAAGAAGAATGGAATAACAGGTAGAAATGCATCATATATGTGTATCTAGAGACAAGCATTCAATCAAAGTTGTGGGTTTGTGGTAAAAGTTGCTCATACACGGGAAGTGAGAAAACTGGTTTGTAGCTGTAGCTAGATTATTGTGCCTGTGAAAGAACCAAAGGGTGTAAAGCAGGGGTAGGCAACCTTTCCCCTTTAAGGGCCGAGGGACTTCAGCTCCCAGAATCCCAGGAGCTATTAGCCAACATGGGACTATTGGCCAACATGGCTGAGGCTTCTGGGAGATGAAGTCCCTTGGCCTTTAAAGGGGTAAGATTGCCTACTGCTGATCTAGAGGAAGTAGAATAATTTGACAATTACAGCTGGCCCTTCATGTCAGGAGGCTAGCCATTCATGGACTGAAGCACTGCTATGCAGCCACGCCAACACAGCCACATGCATGTGGATTCCATTGAAGATAATGGGACTTAAGGTCCCACAATTTTTAGTATGGGGGGGGCAGTGGTGCACCCCGACTTGGTGTCACTCAATGCACGGGATTCTGGGGGCGGGGCTTCCAGCATGTGCATTACATGGGAGTGCATGCATGCACACCAGAAATCACACTTGCAGCCCCGCAGCAGCCCAGAAAGCTCCATGGCAGCTGGGAGAGCACACCCCAGAAAGCCCTGTGGCGGCTGGGAGAGTAGGCCGAAGGCCCCAGGAAGTCCCCACAAGGATTGGGGGACTGTCACCCCCTTCCACACACCCCACACCCCCTCAGTGATGCTACTGGGGAAAAGGGTCCAGAACCGTATCCTCACCTATGCAGAGGGCTGGCTGTACAACTGTCAGCTAGTAAGTTACAAGTCTTCTGTTTTTTTCCATTTTTTTTTGTTTGTTTGTGTGTGTTTGTTAATTGGTATTATGTGTAGTTTTTAGGTGTAGTTTCCCTTATATGTTGTTTTATATTACAAAAATTGTGTTAATAAAGATATTTTTTAAAAAAACTAAAGATCAACAAATTTCTGGTGGCCATGAGGCATGAAATTGTCTCAAAATTGTCTTTCACAGACTATTATGTGAGAGAAGTAAAACCTTTACACCAGGGGTACACAACCTTTCCCCTTTAAGGGCCAAGGGACTTCAGCTCCCAGAAGCCTCAGCCATGTTGGCCAAAAGTTCCATGTTGGCCAATGGCTCCTGGGATTCTGGGAGCTGAAGTCCCTCGGCCCTTAAAGGGGAAAAGTTGCCTGCCCCTGCTTTACACCCTTTGGTTCTTTCACAGGCACAATAATCTAGCTACAGCTACAAACCAGTTTTCTCACTTCCCGTGTATGAGCAACTTTTACCACAAACCCACAACTTTGATTGAATGCTTGTCTCTACAGCATTGAGAAGGGGGGGAGGGAAGAAAGGAGGGGAACTGTACATATTTCATACTCCATTTCTGAGTTGTCTTATGGCAAACATCTGATAATAACCTAACCTTCCTTCCACCCAGTAAACTGCAGCTGTGGTAAGGAAGCTCTTGCCAATAGTCCCACAATGCATTCTTCCACAGGAAGTTCCATAGATCTCTTCCTGCACAGGAAATTTCCTGTGGCCCAACAGTCATTACTCCAAGTATTATCACCATGTTACATTTGTTTTGGTACATATCTGCTCTTAAGTAAGAAAAGAAAAAAAAAACAACCCAGAAAGATCTTGGGATGGGATGATATATAACTAGCCTACCTTTTCCCACCCTAAATTTGTGAGCTTTACTGCAGAGGGAGATTTTTTTACAAAGGAATTGCTGCTTATGTCTACTGAATACACATGCAGTATAATTACAGGTTGTACAGCTGTATCTTGGGACTGTGTATGTGTTAAAATGAGTGCCTGCAATCCAAAATAGGCTACAAGAGGGCTCACAAACCTAACTAATATGGAGAGCACAGAAGCTAAGGATTTTTCTGGTTCAAATCTTGATTCTCCCAGAGTTTCAATATTTTGTTGGTCTTCCTTCTGCCTCATTCTCCACCATGGAATCAGAATACAACAGCAATCTCTGAGAAATTTATTTTAAGAATGAGTAGAATGTCACATCAAAGACATTCATATGTGAAAAGTGGTAGAGGGATGCTTCCCTTTCCTTAGGGGAAAAGTACCTGAAGACCTACCTTCTCCCATATGAGCCCGCCTACCTTCTCCTTAAGAACTTCAGAGGCCTGCTCAGCGGTACAAGATGCAGCCTAAAACAACAGCAGAAGCATTCTGAACTTGGAAGCATTAAGGCTAGCCCTTTACTTGCTACTTCATGCTCTCATTAATGCCATATGGCACTCCTTAACTGGCCTCTTTAAATACATTGACACCCCTATTTTCTTTTACCAGGCCATTTGGCTAAGTCTAAAACTTGATCTGTCTGCATATTCACATTACAATCACTGCCCTCCTCCTTTACGCTGAATGCAGTATATCAACAATACTCATAGCAACAGACAGATTTGGAAAGGACCAGAAGACTTATCTGCACACATGGAAGCACAGTTCCATACTTGTTTACAAAGTCCTTAGGGGTATTTTATTCTCCAATAGGGCATTGTTTACCATACTGCCGTTTCTTGGCTATTCATTCTTTCCATTCCTTTGAGTTTTTCAGCATTGTTTCTTCACTGGCAAGTCACTCTGTCATCTTCCCCCATTATCAGACAGCAAAGTGAAAAGGCACTGTTCTCTGCCTAAGAAAGGGGCAGTTAGCTTTGCACAGGGCAAGAACATCATGGATCTCAAGGGAGACAAAATGTAGGCCTGTGACTCTATCATCGTCACTTTTCTTCTTCTATATGTTTTTTTAACTTCTTTCCTGACGAAAAAAGTCACTTTTGATAGGACTCCTCCAAAGGCATGTGCCCAGCTTGCTTTGCTCAGCTGCGTACGCATGAAAATGAATAAAACATTAAAGGCAGTTTGTTGGGGTGTGTGTGTGTTAAACCCACTTGTCAGAGACTGCAGAAGCAATGGGTCTGTTTGTCAAGCACCTGGCTGGCCAAAGCATTGTTGAACTACATTTAGTTTGGTGGAATGCAAGCCTGTGCTTAGATCAGTACTGTTGATATTATGTATCTGCTGTAGGATTTAAAGAAATATATCATGTTACTGAAATGAATATAGTAATGGAAGGATATAACCCATTCCGAAGAAATAGACCAAATATGAAAGGAACAGCAGTAGCATTACATGTAAAGGATATGAAGACCTGTGAGGAGATCCATGACTTAGAGCATGGAAAATAGATTGAGCACCTTTGGGTAAAAATTAAGAGGGAGAGAAACAATAGCAACCTTATTTTGGGTGTTTACTATAGGCCCCCAAGCCAGATTGAAGATCTGGATGATGCATTTCTAAACAACTGATCAAATGTTCAAAAAGGAGAGATATACAGTCACCCCCTCCATTTTCATGGGGGATCCATTCCCCCCCCCGCGAAAATGGAAAGTCACAGATATTCAAGCCCCATTGGTTTGAATGGCCGCGCACCATTTTAGCCAGTGGGGCTTGCTGGTTTGTGAAGGACCAAGACTATGGACTCAAAGTCTGTAAAAATAGAGGGGCAACTGTACTAGTGGAGACTCCAATAACCCTGATATTTATTAGAAGTCACACGCTGCCAAAACTGCAAGGTCCAACAAATTCTTCACTAGCCTTGCAGACAGTTTCATTATAGAAAAAGGTGGAGAAAGCACCAAGATCAGCTATTTTGGATTCACATATTTTGTGACTTCACATATTTTGGATTTGATTCTAATCAACAGAGTGGAGTGGAAATGGGGGCATGGAATGATGTAGAAATAGGAAGAGTCACCAAGTCCTCTTGGGATTTGTTATACAGAGGAAATGGGAAGCCAAACATAGTCACACACTCACTTTGGACTTCAAGAAATCCAAGTTTAGTAAGCTTAGGGAAACAGTGAGTGAAATCCTCTGGTCAGAAATGCTCAAAGGGAAGTAAGTTCATAGTGCATGGGCATTTCTTAGTGGTGACATGTTGAAGACATAGCTCTAAAAAATTCCAAGGAGGAAGAAAGTGTGAGGGGTCTAAAGAAACCAAGGTGGATGTACAGAGAACTTTTAGATGAGCTGAGATTAAAAAGAGACATACACAGGCCGAGTCTCCCTTATATAGAATTCCAAAATCTAAAATATTCCAAAATCCAAAATCATCCACATGAGTGGCTAAGAAAGTGAAACTTACTTCTAGTAAGTACCATCAGTAATACTTTGGGGAAAGCATGTACAGAATTGCATGCTAGCTCTCTCTTCCACCAACGCATCATTCACACAACTGTCTTAATAGCAAGCAAAATGTTGCATGATAATTATCATAGCCACTCTGTTTATTATCATTACTATATTATTATTTAAGCAACACCAGCAGGCAACTTTTAATTGTGAGTTTACTGTTTAGAAAAAGCAAAAAGGCATATTGCGTTTTATGCTGTTCGTTGTTGTTTGGGTTTTAGAATTATGAGCTTGTGAGTGTTTTGGAAAAGGAAACTAATGGTAAGTTTCCTTACAGACTTTTTCAGAATCCAGCGCAGAATAAGCTATGGCTGAATAAATAAATAAAACATATTACCAGTAAAGAATGTCCAAGGTGTGTAACTGTGATAGCAGGATACTCAGAAAGAGAGATCCTTGATGTGAGAAAAGGATGACCTACAAGCTCTTAACAGTGTTCCTGTATTTCTCTGTGAAATGCTGAATGTTATGTTATTAACTTTGGAAAGCACCAGACAATCCCCATGCTTCTAAGTCAAGATCTCAGTGTGAACAAAATACCTTCAGGTTCTAGTAATTATTGGTGGAAATTTCAGCCACAACAAAATTCAGAAGCAACACTGAAAAATGTTTTGTGCTGTTAAATTTTAGAAAATTATCTATTGGTTTGACTATCCAGCTAATATGCACAGTACAGATACTAGGAACGCTCTTTGTTACCTTTGACAAAACCACACTGTTCTCTCGGTGTTCCATTAATCTTCCTAAATACATGGAATTAATAATACTTGCTTACTTTATGATGAGTTTGAACTGTGTAGACTGTGGGCTGCTTGTGGCCCATTAGGGCCACTTGGTGGTCCCTAGAACACTCCACCCAGAGCTGAAATAAACCATAAGCAAAGAGAGAAGGAAGGGGAGAGAGATAATTGTTCCCACAGAAGCTTCTAGGGGACATCATTCTCTTATTAAAAGTTATTTGGGGCCCTCTTGTACCTTGTTTTATTCCCAAACAGTGCAGTGGGACATCGGTATCTGCAAGGGATCTGTTCTGGACCTCCCTTTACACGGATACCAAAATCTGTGGGACTTCAAATCCCACTATCCTCAATGGCAACAAATGCATGTGAAGTCCTATTGTAATGACGGTGTGACCGTATGCATGCACTGCCACTGGGGACAATAACGGCTTGCTGTTCCTGGATGCTGAAATCCGTAGACAAGGAGGCCCCACTGTATTTTCAGAAACTTTGAAGGGACCAGAAAGTCTAGATTCTAGATTCATTAGAAAGTATGTGTGTGCACTGCAGGGCTCCAAGAAGAGTGAGGTGGAAAATGTGGCAGAGGCAGCACCCAGCTGCTCTGCAGCTGCCCACCCTACTTCACAGGTTGTAAAGACTGCTGGAATAAGTTATGTTAAGTGCCCTGTTCACTTGAGATATATAAAATAGCAAATTATTACTTCTTATGATCAGTGTGTTTAATGTAGCGTCACCTTAGGATGCTTCCATAACAAGAAATAACATTTACAGGCCCTGAGACAATACTTGGGAATTTACAAAGTTCTTTCCTTCACTGGATGATTATCCCTAACACTCTGCTGCTTCACAGGAACTATCTGCTGATAAATATCACAGCAGCTAAAATCTTAGTCATATGCTTGAGGATTCCCAAAAGGTGTGGATTCCAAAAAGAGTTCTTAATTCAGGATGTATTCCATCAGCATCCAAATTCATAATACTGCCCTTTCTACTACAGAAGGATGTAATACTACTACTACTACTACTACTACTACTAATAATAATAATAATAATAATAATAATAATAATAACCATCATCATAATCTCTATATTTTATTTCCACTGACAACTTTTAAAAAGTATTCTCCTCCCCATCTACATGGATACATGCCAATCTGACACAAGCACAAGTGAGGTAGATACAAACCTTGCCTAAAAAGTGTTTAAGTGACTTTATAACCCTTATTATTTATATTATCAATTATTAAATCATTAAACAAAAGTGGACATTAGGAATATTTATATTCCATGATAGGTAGTTAAACTCCACATACTATTGTCTCTCCTCTTCAGCATCAGAACTTCGGTTTAGAACACTTTCATTCCCTGTGTGATGGGACAATTATAGAATCATAGAGTTGGAAAAGACCTCAAAGGGCCATCCAGTCCAACCCCCTACCATGCAGGAACACAGAATCAAAGCACCCTTAACAGATTGCCATCCAGCCTCCTGCCTCCAAAGAAGGGGACTCCACCACTCTCCAAGGCAGCATATTACTCTGTCAAATAGCTCTTAATGTCAGGAAGTTCTTCCTAATTTGAAGTGGAATCTCTTTCCTGTAGCTTGCATCTATTGTTCTGGGTTCTATTCTCTGGAGCAGCAGAAAACAGGCTTGTTCCCTCCTCAATATGACATCCCTTAAAATATTTAAACAGGGCTATCATATCACCTCTTAACCTTCTATTCTCCAGGCTAAATGTATTCAGCTACATCAATGACCTCCCAACTGCGTTGCTGCTGGTGCAGTTCCAATATTGGCTGTCACAAGATGTCACAGTCTCCTCCTGTTCCTCCTCCCCCTCGCTTTTCCCAAGTAGGTTGGCTTCATTTATTTATTTTCTACTTCTTTTTTTTTTAAATAAAAGCTTAAAGCTGAACTCAGTATATTTCCTGTTTTTTTAACTGATATGATTGCTGTGTGAACAGGCTTGTGTGGTAATGTCCTAGGACTCTGGGAGAGCACAGCTCAAATCTTTGCATGGCCATGGAAACAACTGGGTGACCGTGGGCAGGTCACACTCTCTCAGAAGAAGACAAGGGCAAGCCCCCTCTGAAGAAATCATATAAACACCATGACAGGATTGTTATAAGTCAGAAACCATGTGAAGGCACACAACAACAAAGTTAGCTCCTGCCTATCTTAAAATGTTGATGTTCCTTCCTCCAATTTTCATATTTCTTTTCTCATAGTCTCACTTTCCATGTGTCATGTAAAATATGTTCTAACACTATAAACTCTCTATTGTAGATACTCTGCCTCACTCGGCAGCAAGCTAAGATAAGCATTATTATAAATCAAATGAAGCAGATTTACTTATTTTGTCATTTTGTGTCTTCAAGTTGTTTCGTATCTATGTTGTCTTCAAGTTGTTTTGGACCTATGGCAACCCTAAGGCAAACCTAAACCTATATAGAGTTTTCTTTGCACAATTTGTTTAGAGGAGGTTTGCCTTTGCATTCCTCTGAAGCTGCTCAATGTTACCCAGTGGGATTCCATGGGTGAGCGGGGATTTGAATCCTGGTCTTCAGAGTCCTAGTCCAACACCTGGCTCTATAGATTTTCTTTAAAAAGGTAAAGGTATTCCCCACTGACTAGGCTGTCAGTGCTCATCTCCATTATAAGCCGAAGAGCCAGCATTGTCAGATACTACTCTGTGATCACGTGGCCAGCATGACTACACCAAACACTGTTACCTTCCCACCAAAGTGGTACCTATTTATCTACTTGCATTTGCATGATTTTGAACTGCTAGGTTGGCAGAAGCTGGGACTAGTGATGAGAGCTCACCCCATCATGCAGCACCTGGGCTCAAACTGCCAACCTGTCGATCTTGTAATCAATAGAGTCAGCATCTTAACCACTTAAGCCACTGCATCCCTAGATACTATAAGCTTAATTACTCTCTCTCTCTCTCTCTCTATATATATATATATATATACACACACACACACATAATCACATACATTACTATATAACCTAATTGCAGTTAAGACAGTTACGTGCCAATAAAAGAATCCTTACAAATGTGGAAGATGTGCTTTATTTATATAAAACATGTTAGATTTGTATGTGCTGAGAAGGCCTGGAAAAAGTGGAGGTGTGTTAACTTTTGTTCTAAAAAAAAGTTGGCCCCTCAAACTTGAGTCACCTTGACTATGTGCAAAGTACTGTATATACACATATATACGTCTAGAAATTTTAGTCAAAAAATTGATTAAAAAAAAAAAAGGATCGACATATCCACAGGTCAGTGTAAGTACTCTGTACTTGAACTCGTGTCAAAAAAGAAACCACCACCATTCTCTGAGTAGAGTGGCGAAAGGCAGGAGCTTAGTCTTTCTTGGGAGCACATAAAAGAAGCACTAACCTTCTTCACTCTCTCTGCCATGGCGCTGCTTCTGACCTTTTTGAATGCCTGGGTGGGAAAATGGCAGCACTGACAGCTCTTTGGTGCTTCCCTACAAAGGAGTGCCAAGAGGAATCAGCCTTTGAAGAATTTGAACAAGACATCTGTGTATGTTTGTCTACATTTCTGGTTTAAAATCAGGCAAAGCTAACATGTTAAAATTAAAGGCTGTAATCATTACTAATACACTCATCCCTTGCCACTTGAGGTCTTGCCATTCGCATCCCTCGCTCCTTCGTGGACAGCAAGCCATGAGGGACAAAATGGTACATGTGCACCGTGCTGTGTGCAGGAGCGTGCCCCCATTGGAATCAATGGGGCTCCAATATTGGTGATTTGCCCAATTCGCGGTGTGTGTCCTGGAACAGATCCCC
>CM034708.1:110891309-110910621 GCA_020142125.1 Phrynosoma platyrhinos
GTCTGCAAAGGCCTTGAGTCAGGCTTGCTCACTGGCTGGAACAACTAGGATTGATCTTCCTAGCTACTGATTATCTTTGACTTGCCATGCTCCCAGGTCCAGAGAAAGTTTGTCTGAGTGTATCAATCTTTTGTAGCCCTGCTGCAACATATTCTTTAAAAGTTTAAAAAGTCAATACTAAAAAGAAAGAATAATTGAAACATAGAGATGGAAGATACCACGTGGGCTATGTAGTCCAACCCTCTGCCATGCAGGAATATATAATCAACAGATGGCCACTCAGCTTGGATTTTAAAAACTCCAAAAGAGGAGATCTCTCTTTTTCTGTTGAATCCATTGCTCTGTGTCTATTCTCTGGAGTAGCAGAAAACAAGCTTGCTCCATTCTCAATATCACCTCTTAACTTTCTCTTTTTCAGGCTAAACATACCCAGCTCCCAAAGCCGTTCCTCATAGGGCATGGTTTCCAGACCTTTTACCATTTTCGTTGCCCTCCTTTGGATATGTTCCAGCTTGTCAATATCCTCCTTGGACTGTGGTACCCAGAAATGGACACAGTATTCCAGGTGAGGTTGGACCAAAGCAGAATAGAGTGGTACTATTGTCATCCCTTCACTGACTCCCCCTCCCTTTCCGTATTCAGTATAAGTTTCTGTTGTTGACTTTTAAAGCCCTGCATCGGTTGGCCCCTCCTTATTTATCAAAGCTTCTTTCCCATTACCGTCCCACTCATGCCCTCTGTCCTGGTAGTCAAAGGTCCGCTGTCTCAGCCTAGGATTTTTACTGCTCTGTCCCAGATTCGTCCCTTTTCACTTGCTGCCGCTCATTTCTGAAACCTCTTTCCCCCACGAGCACGGGGCATCACTTCTTTGACCAGATTCAAAGCTGAATTAAAGACTATATTGTTCAGGGAAGCGTTCGCAGGCACTGCATGATTATTATTTGATCTTTTAATTTGTTGTCTCCTTTGTATTAATATGCATTATTTTATTATTTTGTAGAATGTACACCATTGGCAGGCTTATTTTTATCTATTTTTATGTATTTTACTGATTGTATATACAGCACTGTGTAAATCTACAGTGCAATATAAATAAAGCGTAATAATAATAATAATAATAATAATAATAATACTTCCCTTGATCTCCCATTGATGCAGCCTAGAACTGCATTGGCTTTTTAGTTGCCACATCACACTGCTGATTCATGTTCAGCTTGTGGTCTATTAAGACTCCCAGATCCCTTTTACATCTAGTGTCATCAAGCCAGGTGTCCCCCATCCTTTATCTGTGCATTTTCATTTTTTCTGCCTCAGTGAAATAACTTATATTTTTCCCTGTTGAAATTAATTTTGTTGGTTTTGACCTAGCTCTCAAATATGATAGGATCATTCTGAATTCTGATCCTATTATCTAGGGCAGGAGTTCCCAACCTTTTTGACTTGCGGAGCCCTAAAGGCTCCAAGGAGCATAGCTTGCAAACCCCTGATCTAGGGAATTAGCTAGGAAGGCCACATGCTAGATGGATGGACTCTATTAAGGAGGTCACAGGTATGGTGTTGCAGAATTTAAGTAGAGCAGTGAAGCACAAAGGGTCTTGGAGATGTCTCATTCATAGGGTCGCCATGAGTCGAGAACAACAAACCTAGTCTGGTATCATCTGCAAATTTGATAAGCATGCTTTCTATACTATCATCCAACTCATTGATAAAGATGTTGAATAGCCCTGGCCTAGGACAGAACCCTATGGCACTCCACTAGTCACTTCTCTTCAGGATGAAAAGGACCCATTGCTCAGCCAACCGATTACAAACCCACCTTCATTTACCAATCTTGCAATTCTATAAAAAAAGAGAGAGATGATTAATCTTGTGTGACTTGTTTTTGAGAAACCCATGTTGACTTTTAGTGATCATGACATTCCTTTCTAAGTGCTTACAGACTGTTTGTTTAATGATCTGCTCTAGAATCTCTCTGTCAGAGCAAATTCAGGAACTTTCTGTATCAATAAGTCCAGTATGTTGAACCTCTGTATCAATACGTTCAGTGCGTTGAACCAACAAAAGAGTTTATTAAGAACAGAGTTTATTCAGAAATTCACCAGTCAGCGTTTAAGCCAGAACTGCCCCCCTCCAAGCCAAACAATATCTTAAAACCCCCAAACCTTTAAACTCCTCTCAACACCCTTGGCGCCAAATCCACCACCCGCCTCTAATTCCCATGTCTATTTCCCTCCAAAGCCCCCCTTTTCCAAACCACCTCACCATTCCTATCTCTCTTCAACTCAGGTATTTCCACCCATTACCCCTCCTTTCAGTTACATTCAGACACCAGCTCTCCGCATCGCTTACATATTCTGAGGGCCCACCTTTCTCAAGACTAGCCAGCTACAATTATTCTCAAACCCCTATACCAGCTAACCTATTTGCTATTACCATGTTTCCCCAAAAATAAGACACTGTCTTATATTTATTTTTTCTCAGGAAGACACAGTATGGCTTATTTTCAGGGGATGTCTTATTTGTCCTGACTCCGCCTTGCGCCCATCCGCAGGGCGCGCAGTGTCAGGGCGCCCTCATGGCACAGCGTGCATACACGCTGCACCAAAAGGGTGCAAAAGAGCTGCTGTGGTGGCTCAAAGGCCAGCTTTTTGCCACCCTCAAAAGGAGCGGCCCTTTGAGCCACTCCTTTGGGGGTTGCAAAAAACAGGATCATGACTGTTACCCTTTGAGCCGCAGTCACAGCTCTTTTCTGGGCTGCCCCTGGAAGCGGTGAATCTGCCGCTCCTAGGGGCAGCCCAGAAAAGAGCTGCGGCTGCAGCTTAAAGGCCAGCTCTTTGCCGCCCCCGAAAGGAGTAGCCCTTTGAGCCACTCTTTTGGGGGCAGCAAAGAAGAGGATCAATGCCATGGCCCTTTGAGCCCTGATCCGCCGCTCCCAGGAGCAGCCCAGAAAAGCCGCCCGGTCTGCACCAGCCCTATGTCTTATTTTCGGGGTATGGCTTATATTTTGCAAATGTGTACAAATCCTGCTATGGCTTATTTTATGGGTATGTCTTATTTTCGGGGAAACATGGTACTACTAGCTTACTTCATTTCTTCTTGCTGGAATTCATATCAGAAGTTATAGTCCATGCTCCACAATGTGGCTTAAGGGTAAATGCAATGCTACCTTTCAAAGACACAGTCATCTCCACCTCCATTGGGCACAATGGAATACATAGACACTGTCAGTGTTTCCCAAGTGGCTTGTTCTGTTTCACCAAAACTATACTCATCTTTATTGTGACAGAGACACTCTATGAAACTGTACTGATATAAGGTGTAAGCAAATATTACTTGTGTGATGTTTCCAAATTCCTTAAGATATGTTATAAACATATAACTATCTATATAAATAAAGCAGTGCAAGAAATTGACCTAGGTTTCTGATTAGGATAATCTGGGAACTACTGATGTGGACTTGTACTTTGAAAACTATGTAAAACCCATCATAAAACTATACCTTTAAAAACAAAACAAAAATAAAACCAGCAAATAAAATTAAGATTCTGGTTTACTTTTTTTGTATTTTTTTAAAGCTATCCATATACAGATCCACATAAACTACTGGCTCATACGCAGACTGTTTATCACTTTAAGGCAGCCCAGATAGTTGTTGGGAGTATTTTTTAACTGGAAAATAGGGCAAGAGAAGTAGAAAAACAGAGGTAGAGTATATGCATATATACAGCATTACAGTGAAAGTGCGCCAGTGTTGCACTGGGTTTTAGATCTTAAGAACCTGAAGACTTTGGAGGCTACACGGTAATGGTGTACCTAACTTCACAATGCTGGGTTTGACTGAAGAGGTCTGGGTTCAGTTCCTTCTCACTCATGAGACTCACTGGACAGCCTTGAACAATCACTACTTCTTATCTTATTTCACAAGTAAAATGGGATAGTCCCAATCAGCCCTTGAGCTGTCTGGGGAAAAGGCAGCAATACAGATGTTTCAATTGCAATTTTATTATGAGCACATTTTCTGAGGAGCTTCACACCCTCACTCTGAAGACCGCCATTCTGCCTCAACTTTCTAATGGGAATAAAAACCCATTCATGCCTAAAATTAACTGGTACCATATAGAAGTGCTGTCATAATGACAGTTCAGGCAACATACAATCTTGTAAAATTTGTAAAATATGACATCCACGCCTAATCTCAATGTTCATTCTCTAAAATATCAATAAAGCATAACTCTTGAGTCCATGATCAGCCACCAGTTTGACTGCTTTTCTTTTTCTTTTGTTTAATTCAAGCATTTTGCTAGTAAAATTACAAAAACACAATGGTTATTACTCACAAAATGGTCAATTGCCAGTGAAGAGATTTTTCCAGAATATTTTGAACTGGGATTGAAAAACAGAGTATTAACTGATTTAGAATGTCTGTCTGTTTAATGTTTACTAACTATAACAAATTTAGTCCCAACAGCCCATTAACAGTACAACTAAAATACTTGATTGATTTTTTTAAAATGCCATTTAATGTGGTTTAATCATTATGGACAAACAAATTTAAAGCTTTATATGAAAATTATTCTTGTTAAAATGATTACCTTTACATTTTCACAACTTGTACTTCTTTTACATTATTTTTTTGGTTACATTTAAGGGAAAAGGTACTGAAAACTATTAATATGCTAATTTTAGCTCAATGATAAACTTTGATTGGCCATTCATATATATCTACATTACAGTTTGTCTTTCATGCACTGTAACTGGTACAACACCAGTTTCATAGTTACTGTCTGTAGAATCACTTTCACTACTGTAGAATCGCTTGCCTAATGTAAACACACATTCATTGTTCTTGTGAATTTTATGAAGCAAGTCTTCTACAACAAAAGTAAAGTATACTTTTCCAAGAAGATTTTCCCCACTTTGGAATATTTCCAATTACGTCGTCGTCATCCCCATCAATGTCTATCACAATTCTGCTGAGTATCTGGGAGTTTCAGACAATTGGGATCTTACAAATTTAACAATGCGAGTCATTCTGATGTTTGTACATGGGTGAATTAGCCAACAAACATTAAAAAAAATAACAAGACTTGAGCAATAAGGAAGATTGTTTTCAATAGCAAAGGCTAAAATGTCTCCCTTGGGCAACTTTTTTCAAGGCAAGGTTCATTTCCTCTTCACCAGCAAAACTCATAAATAGTTGTAAGGTAAAACTGTAATTAACATAGAACGGTGCATTAATCTATCTAAAACTTTGCAGTCATATTTAGACTGATCCAAAAGGTATAACATTCTTTGTAGTTATCACCGATGGAGAGAAGGCAGGCCTTATGTAAGCCGCCTTGATTGCCTTGCAAAAGGCAGGGTATAATATATTATTATTATTATTATTATTATTATTATTATTATTATTATTATTAGGGAGGATGGCATAATGAACCATGAAGATTGGAGGTAAGTCAGGGCTTCAGAAAGTGCAGATTTGCACTAAATCTTCCGTTTGTGTAGTGGAAACAAATTAGGAACCTGACATTTAATGGTCAGGGGGACAACTGGTGGAGAGATTTATCCTGACCTGTTCTAATTTACTTTTATAGAAAAAGTGCTTCAGGAAAGACAAATGAGAGATGTTGTTTATATCAGTAAGATGTTTAGTTGCCAACAAGACAGGGATGGTATAACCATGATAAACCAGCAGTAATTGCTAAAGAGATAAACTGAAACTCTGGCTGAGGAGCATCTGTGGGAAGGATCTGCTCCTTGCTCCACAGTGAATCCTGTCAGGAAGCAGTTTATTTTCATCCTGCGCGGGAGTGGAATGGTACATGCACTGAGATCATTTGATAGCTGTTTTGAAGGGAACTGAGCTGGTATGTCTTTAATTTGTCATTCCATTATGAACTCTTTTCCCATCCAAGAAGCCTTCAAGTCAGGAAGCTACATCTGCCCACACAGGAAATTCCTTTGCAGCAACTTCCCCAAAAAGGAAATTTCCCTCAGAAGTGTGGCCTTTGAGCGGAGGCAGCTTAAAGAGGTTTTTTTCCCTCCCCTCTCTTTCTTTTTTTGGCAACCTCTTCATTTTGCCACTGCTTCTGCAGCCAGGATTTGGGGGATCAACAAGTCCTCTTTCAAGGCAAGCGGACATCCCAACCCCCATGATTTTATACCCACAAACTTCTCCCTTTCTTCACAGACACCAGACAATTTCTGAACCAAATCCAGTTCAAACTCTTTCCCTCTGGAAAAGTGCATGCACAGATTGTTGGCTGGGATTTCAGTGAAGTGAGGGAGGGGAGGAAAGAACAGAAACGGCAAGGGAAGGGGGAAACTGACCCTCCACTAATCTTCCACTTTGAAATCAAGAACAAAGAAACCAGTTAGCACACTTACAAATTGATCATAACATATGGAGAGATAAATTAAGG
Organism: Phrynosoma platyrhinos; assembly: GCA_020142125.1. Taxonomy (NCBI): domain Eukaryota; kingdom Metazoa; phylum Chordata; class Lepidosauria; order Squamata; family Phrynosomatidae; genus Phrynosoma; species Phrynosoma platyrhinos. Next base: position 110,897,732 of record CM034708.1, read on the forward strand.
GTTAGGGGCAAACATTTCCATTACCTCTTCTTACATCTTGTTGGAAAATAGTTTGGAACCAGCCTTCACTTTCTGCATGTTTACAAAATATTGTCCAGTGTGGTTTATTTTAAATAAACTTTCATACAGAAAAACTTCATTTAAAAAAATACAAGGGGGTTAGAGAAAGGAGTGCAATTTATAAAAATTAATCTCACAGACATCTTCTGAATCATTAAGTGGGCGAGAGCCAAGTTTCAGTGAAAAACAGACGACATTTTATAAAGCACCTTAACAATTGGGATATGATCAGATATGCTGCCAGGCTCACAATCAGTCTGCAATTTCCTCATTTCAAATCAGATCACAAAAGTGTGTGTGTATGAACGACACAAAGGAAAGAAATCCTGATGCTTATTCTCTAGGATTTTTTTAAAGCAGCTAGATAGGCATGTTATGTGCAGTGGGACAAATATGGAGAGAAAAACGTATGAGGAGAAGCTTAACATGTCGCCCATCCATCCACAGCCATTCCAGAACATCTCCAAAGTTCATGTGCCACCTTTCTCCTGCACGGGACCCAAGGCAGCTGACATCATTTAAAATCAAAGTAGCCAAAAAAATCTATTTCATACAAATGTTTTAAAAATCTAAAAACAAAAGTTTTATTAAAATACTAAACTATAACAGTTAATAAAAAACACTGTAAAATGAGTGTAATACACTCCATTAAAAAGATATTTTTGTCACAATAACTTAAAAGCCTGCCTAAATAAAAAGGTCACTGTCTGCCACAGAAAGAGAATAGTCAGGGGACCAACTGAGCCTTCAGTTGGAGGTAATTCCACAAGTTGGGACCAACCACTCAGAAGGCTGTCTCCTCGTCCTCACCAAATGTACCCAGGTTGGTGGCAGGATGGAGAAAAAGCCTTTTCTTGAAGATCTTAAAAGTTGGGCAGGCTCATAGAAGGAAAAACAGGCATTTAGACAAATCTGGAAACAAGTCATATTGGAATATTTGCAAGATTTCTAGGTAGTCAGGGCATTATGCATGTTCCCTTTTCTGCAATCAGTCCTTTTCTTCATAAATCTTCTCTAATGCCTTCATCTCAGACTGTTAACACATTTGGTTGAAACATGGTTCCTTCCCTCCCGTCTCCCACTCTTACACAGCAATGTTGTCTACTGCTTCCTTTACATGCAATACTTTTTGTGCCCTACACTTGCTTTCTTATAAAAAATTTCTAAACACCTCCTCAACTGGGGGAAATCAGAAAGTAAATTGTGGGGTTCTTTTATCCAAACATATACACCATATATGATTCACAGTGCAACATAAATAAGTATTTACTTGAAACGTGTGTGTTGATCAATACTAGTCTTTTTTCAAGGATACATTTGATAACTCTCAGGGTGAGAAGGTTGCTTTTTTAAAAAAAGAAACAGAACCGGTCAGACTCTGAATTCTACCATCTATTTTGCGCTGTGTGTCTGTTTCTGCAGAACCAAAGCAAGCCATGCATATACCCAAGTTATCTTTTCCTCATTAAATGTGATCATGAATTACCTTGTTATTGCCACTCATATATAAAATTAAGTTTGAGCTCAAAACATGTCACAGAAGATCTTTTATTTAAAAAAAAGCTAGAAACTGAGTCCACCGCCATTTGTGTATGGGGAAAAAGAGGGAAGAAGAAACAAGATATATACGGGGAATTTTGGCATGATGTCTCTGCCAGCCATTTCAGAGAACTGAAAACCAACAAAAAGTTAAATATTGAAAGGGGTAGTTGGTTTCAAGGAAATGAAAGAGACAGTTGCTTGGTATCCTTACAAATCAAGAAATATATTTTAATTTGAAAATATACTCATAAGACATCCATTCTCTTTCATATGTTCCTCTATTGGCATAACTGACATTGATGTTTTATTGCTGTGATGTTTTATGACTGTAAGCCGCCCCAATAGCGTTGCAGAGGGGTGGGATAGAAATATTATTATTATTATTGTTGTTGTTGTTGTTGTTGTTGTTGTTGTTTCATCTAAGCACTTAATTCCATTGGCACAACAGCCAATAACACAAAGGTGTTACAAATGCAGGACCTTGCTGTAGTTGTATCACAGCAGTGGAAAACCCTATCCACACTGATCTCTGCTAAGTTTTCTGTGGCTCCTTCCTTTTAAGACAAGATGTTGGATTGCAACTTCAAAAAGCAGCTTATACAGTTAGATTGTTATTTTAATTTATTTTGTAGGATGAAAAGAACTCAAGATCTTCCTTGTTCCCACAGAAAATAAGGAACTGGTAAGAGGAAATGTAATACATGAGGGACTTCCATTGAGGAGACACTATATGTTTAGCTTGTAATATGGCTGCTGATCTTTTCTATGCCCCCACCAGTAGTTTTACTGTTTAAACATGCATGACCTTAAGTACTTTAAGTGATTATTATTTTAAAAACACACATGCACAGAAGCATTAACACAGAGATCCGCAACAAAACTGCTGTGTATTTTTAGTTCCCAACAGGTTTAGCATTCCAGCTATTCTGTTTCAGATATAGAGATTATAACTTTGTTCCTTTCCTGTTGTGCTATATCAAAGTGGAAAATGTTCTGGAGCCTGGCAGGTTGTTGTTGTTATTAACTGTCCTCGAGTTGGGTCTCGACTCATGGCAACCCTGCAAATGAGCCACCTCCAAGCCCCTCTTTCCTCAACTGGTCCTGCAAGCTCATGACCATGGTCTCCTTAAGTAAGTCTATCCATCTGGTATATGGCCATCCACTCTTTCTTCTGCTCTCTACCTTTCCTAGCATTATAGTCTTTTCTAGTGAATCATCTCTTCTCATCATGAAGCCAAAGTATGACAACCTCAATTCAGGCATCTTGGCTTCCAGGGAGAGTTCAGGTCTGATCTGTTCTTGGATCTATTTTTTTTTTTCGTCTTTTTGGCTGTCCATGGGATCCTCAGCACTCTTCTCCAGCACCTCATTTCAAATGAGTTGATTTTCTTTCTATCAGCTTTCTTCACTGTCCAGCCCTCACATCCATACATGGTGAGGGAAGTATGATGGTATGGACAATGCTACCTTTGGTATTCAGCTTGATATTTTTGCATGTAAAGATCTTGTGTAGTTCTTTCACAGCTACCCTTCCCAATCCTAGTATTCTGATTTCCCATTCTGATCAATGATTGATCCAAGATATGGGGAATCCTGAACTATTTAAGGTTACCCAGTGCCATTTCAGTCTTCTGTAGAATGGAAGCCTGCTGTGGTTACCATTTTGGGTAACTCCCTTTGGTCCTTTTAAAGAGGTCTGGCTGCCTGGCATGGGAACCAAATAATCACTAAGCGGTCAAAGGATTTGGGGGGCTATGGTTGATATCTCTATGAAAATGTCAACAAAGTGTGCAGCAGCTATAAAAAGAAATGGCAGATTCCATATTAGGCATAATCAGAGAAACACACAGAAATGAAACTGACAATATCATACCACCCTTATACAAACCCAAGATGCAAGCACATCTGGAATATGTGCATTTCTCATTACTGTCCTTAAAAAAGGATAGGATAGATATGAAAAAGGTATAGAAAAAACCCCCAACAAAATGGATAAACTCACTTTTTAAGGGCAGGTTGCAATGCTTGGGGCTGTTTATCTTAGCAACAAGATGGGGAAGACATGATAGATTCAGGACAGATAAAAGGATGTACTGTACATAGTTTAAAGTGTGGAATTCACTGACACAAAACGCTGGCAGTCATCTTGAATAATTGCAGAATAAATTTTAAAAGGATGTGACCACTGATGGCTAATAGTGAGATTGGCTATATGTTACCTCTACTATCAGGCAGTAAACTTCAGTGTATCAGTTAATAAGAAGCACAAGATGGGGGTACATTCGCTTATGTAATAGATTAATGGACTGTATAGAACCACGACCCTGGTGCTTCTTTGGACTTTTGGAACAGGGATCAGCTCTTGTGTATCTATTTAGGAATTGTCCATAAGATTTGTCTGTATATTTCTGCTATTGGTGCCTTGTTAGTTTTTGTCTTGTTAGTTCTTTGAAATAAACAAAAATGATTTTGAGCGGGGAAAAGATGGGGTGCAGTTGCACTCATGAAAAGTCCTCCCATTCCAATTGCCATTTCTGTGGCTTCTAGAGGGGGACAAGAACAGAGAGGCATAGTGAACATCTGTCCCTTGGCCCAACAGCAGCTTAAAAAGCCATTAAAAAGCCATTCCAACTGCAAAGCCGCCCCAGACAGAGAAGAGGAGGAGAAGGAGTAAGCAGTATCTGTTGGACTTCATCTCCCCTCTCCCACCTCGCTATTCCCTTTTCCTTGTGTGCCATTTCTTGTACACTTGAGACCAAGACACTTCAAATTAACAATTTGCAAGCTGCTCTGGGAACCTGTTAGGCTGAAGGCTGGATATAAACACTACAAACAAATAAAGACTGAAACTGTGTGAACAGACCATTGCAAAACGGCTCTACCTTCTAATCCAGCATGCAGCAAAAGATGGACTTCCCTCTCTTTTCTGAGAGAGATTGCATATGTTCCTAACTGAAAACAAAAATAAAATCTGCCAATAGGCCAAAGGAAAAAAAGGGGGGAAGGAAAAAAGGAACCCTATCTGTAGGTTCCTTGCTCATCTAGAACCTTTATATAATGGATGGGGAGTGGGCTCCAAACCCACTCCTTGACAGACCAGCAAAGCTATGTGAACCACCCAATCGTATTGTTTTCCAGCTGATGTGCAATTCAAGAAACAACTTCTGGGGAAATTGTATGTTTGGGATAGTAATCTAATAAAGGTGTTGAATCACATTAAATCTGTATGGCTGTTGAAACAGTTTGAGATAATAAGAAAAACATCAGTATGTCTCTGTGCATGTATATATTTAGTTTGTAACTTTGCTTTGCATTTTAAAACATTAAAAATGTGCTGTAGGATCAAAAGAAAGCCTAATGGGAAGCTTTTCTCATGGGGATTAAGTATTCTTTCTTCTTCTCTCCAGAGCTGCCCACATACCCTTCAACATACATCTGTTCATTTTGCAATAAAGACTAATGGGTTCACCATTTATAGAAAGACCCTGATTTTTTAAATCCAGTATTTTTATTTTCTTTAAAAAGAAGGACTCCAAGTCTCATATATTATAAACCCTATAAAAAGAGGTAATTTTAAATATCACTCCATGCTCTGTTGGCTAGAGATGATGGAAACGGTCTTTAAAGCTCAACATCAAAGCATTTACTTCATAAACTGGAAAACCTTGATTCCTATGCCAGTGGCAATCTCTTCTCATAATTAATTAATTAGTATATTAATTGTGCTTGTTCCATGGGATAGCAGCTGAAATACTGAATGAAGAGCTGTCTACACAGCTACTCAAAAAGTTCAGAAAGATTTTTTAAAAGAAAAGAAAAATGTAAGAGAACAGTCTATGTTCTCAAAATGATTGGTATAATAAATCTGTTAAGAAGCACTCACATAAAAAGTAAGACTATATCTTTCTCAGGACCAAGCAAAAATCATAAACAGTGAACAAACTTTCAAGATCACCAGATCTCTTTTTAAAGCTAGATGTTAAAACAGAGGGGTAACTTCATGTGTGATGGTAGTTCCAATCTGCATTTTTAATAATCTTGCTCTCAAAGGAATGGAAGGGTGTTTAAGCAAACTATGGTTAGCATTAAAGGCAGAGATGACATGGCTGCTCTCCTTTGAAAGTATAATTCAGGGGTAGGCAACCTTTCCCCTTTAAGGGCCGAGGGACTTCAGCTCCCAGAATCCCAGGAGCTATTGGCCAACATGGGACTATTGGCCAACATGGCTGAGGCTTCTGGGAGCTGAAAGGGGAAAGGTTGCCTACCCCTGGTATAGTTAAATGAGATGTAGTAAGCTTATGCAGAAGATACAGACAAAGGATTACAAGTGAAATAACAAAAAGAAGAATCACATCTGTAAAATAGGAAGGACATGTTGTATAATTGTAGAGAAGAATTAATGCTGTAGTGACATAGAATTACACATTTAAATTAGGGAAGGTCAACATAGCCTTCGGATCTAATACCCACAGGAGGAGGGTAGAAGAGGGAAATTACTAAGAAAAAGTGGTAAGAGCAAGTGGAAGAAAGTAGAGAGGAGGTTGGGGGGAGAGAGAGAGAGAGAGAGGAAAGAGGTTAACAGGTGTTTTAAAAAAAGAAAAGGGGAATGGACTGATTAGAGGACATAGGGGGAAGATGGAGCAGAATAGGTTTAGAGAAAAATAGAGAGAAGGAGAAAGGAGGAAATTAGGGGAAAAACAAAAAATGGAAAGAATGGGAGAGATCCGAAGGTAAATTTGACATATAGATTTTTAATTTTTTTAATATGTGTAGATTATGAATGTTTTATTTGTCTAATTGTCTTATATGTTTGTTGCATATTTTATGTCTGTCTTACATAATTGTACAATAAAATCAATAAAAAAGAAAGTATAAACACCAAGTTATCTTAAATCTGCATATGGGACTAACCAGAACTCATAGGTCTCTTGTAAGGCAAGAGAGCAGAAAAAAAGAAAATTGTGTCTCCCTCCCAACCCTTCCACCAAAAAAAGGTTAATAGCTGAATCCTCAGATGGCATCTTAGCAACTAATACAAGCAGCTGCACAGTTGTGAAATGTGTGTTTGGCCTCAAGGCCAGCCCAGAATCTACCCCAAGGGCCAAGAGGGCTATTTATCTCAGTAGCAAAATAGTTCTTTATCAGAACTTTATGTCTGAAAGACCTTCAGAAGTTGACTATAGGAGAAGGTCAGTTCTTTGACACCTCACATTCAGACAAAGCTGTTGGTGTTGGAATGGGTCTAATAATTCCCATCCAGAGGCTCAAAGATTCAGGCTGGTTTTGTTAGACATTTCTGCTGCTAGAGTTATTTAAACTGCATTATATAGCATGCCATCAGTTTTTAAATGTGTCTTACAATCAGGCATCTTAAGAAGAGTATTAATAGTGGAAGACAACCTTCCTTGAGAAAAATTCACCCACAACTGAACTTCTGTTTGCAGATTAACTTACGGGAGGTAGGGTATGTGTGTGTTTTTAGATCATCTCTGTCCATATGAACCAGTCATAATTCTCGACAGGTTCGGTTGGTTTAGATGTGGCTCAGAACCTCTGCAATATACACAGGGCCTGCACTACATAAGAAGATTTCTCTATCCCAGGAGGGCCTACCATACACAGTTCGTGAGCTACATCTGACAAATCATAGGTTGTACAGATCAGACCAAAGTGACATTATGTTGAAAACATTTGAATAACACTTCCCATAATATAACATCACCAAAACCTAGGAAGGTACTGAGGTCATATATGAGGGCACATGGAAAAGGGAGAAGTGGATCTGACTCTTCTCAGTCTAGAAGCTTATAGGGCAGGGATAGCCAATCCAGGTCTCCTGAACCTTGAAAAGAGGCAAATAAAAGAAAATTTCACCAAATACAGCCTTTCCCCTTCACGAATTTTGAGATGAGAAAAACTGAAATGTGAAATTCTCAGACTCCTTGGAGTCTATTGTGGCTTCAATAAACAGGTTGATAATGACACCTGTTTCTCAGCTACTGCTACTGCAGACTAAAGCAAAAGTTCAAAAGGGGAAAAAAAATGGTAAACTCAACAGTAACCTATTACAGAAAGCAAAGCAAAAGGAATTCCAGATTAATAATGCTAGTATTTAACATCAATATAGTTATTTCTAAATTGCGTCACAATGTATTATCTCAATGTCAAAGGAGATTGAAGTGTGAGAAACAGCAAGTTGCCTAAAGCCATGTAGTAACTTCATTACTCAGTTTAAGATTTTGTTGAAGGCCTTCCCAGCTTAAAGCTCACAAACAGGGACTCCTCTGAACCAGTGCATCTCAGACAGGTTGGCAGAGTGAGGAAGCCCAGGAAGCAATTCAAAACACCTCTTTTTGTGGATTGCCTGGGACTGAAAGACCTAAGTGTTGCCACCTGGCAAGCCACAATACATGGTTAGTGGATTGCAAAGTTCAGGTCTCTCTTCCAACAGGCTCACAAAAGCCACTTCTGCTATGTGCTTCCTCTGACGGTATTTCCTTTCTAGCTTTTAGATCAAACATCTTGAGTGTAAACTATTTGCTTTCTATTCCCCTTAGATATATCATTTGGTGATGAATACCAAATTGTTTTGAGATTGGCCCAGCTCCTTTAACCATCAACCTCCAGAATATTTGTTGTTCACTGGCAGCACAGATTTGACAGGGTGGTATCTTAAGATTTTTTTTGTGTGGTTTTTAAACTAAATTTATTTTACACAAAGGACATTTTACTTCAGTACATGTACTGAAAAAAACACCCTATTGAACACCACTTCCTTCCCTCTCCGCAGTCCAATTTACAAGGTTTCTCTTCCCATGGAAGAAAATACCATTTCCCTTCTTAAAAAAACCCTCTCCTCCAGCACCTGGGAATTGGTGTTATGTGATTGGGAGAGGTCCAGAGAAGGAGAAGAAGGGACAGAAGTGGTATTTTCCCCTTTCCATCCTTTGTCATAGCCCCCTAAGTTTTACCCTTAACTTATCCATGGGTCCTATCAAAATCCATGATTTTGACCCTGAAACCTTCCATCAACTTATACATGATGCCGACTTGCACATGAGTATATACGGTAGACTCAGATAATTTTCAGTCTTAATCAAGATTGCAGGATTATATTTTGCTTGCTAATGCCATATATGTTATGAATTCTAATAACTGCCACTATGCAGACCTAGTTAGGGACTATGGCAGTGACAGGAACTAATGAAAGTCAATCAGGGGGCAAGCAGATCCCTCTTTGCATCGGCTTCAGGATGGCTTCAGAGGGCAATGTTTAGACACCACCCTGCATGCCCAACCAATTTGGGGCAGCTTTGCAATGCCCCTGCAGTGTACTGTGTTTACAAACTGCAGGAGCGCTGCACAGGCACAGCGGCACTGGAAAAGCCAGCTTTTTGCCAGTGCAAAAAGCTGCAATTTGTCATTTGTGCTGGCAAAAAGCTGGATTGGGGCTATGCCATACGGTCCCACGGCCCCAACCCAGTGTTCAAAGGGGCAGCTTTAAGCCCCCCCTTCAGGGTGGTTTGTTCCGCCCCTAAATTAGATGTTTTCTAACAAAAAAAATGCCAACAATTAAATGTATTTTTAACTTAACTGTGTATTCAGTTCAATTTTCTCCTCTTCAATCCTCGCCGCAGCCGCTACTGTTTGTTTCTTTGTTATTGTAATTTATTTTAACTATGTTTTATATTGCTTTATTGTTTAATATCATTTTAAGGGGGGGTGTTATGGGACATATATCGTATTTTTATTGTAATTTTAAATGTTGTAAGCCGCCCCGGTTGCGTTTGCAGAGGGGCAGGATAAAAGTAAATTATTATTATGATCATTATTATTACCTATACCCAAAAACCTGTATGTTCCGCAATTACTTTTCCTGCGTATAAGACTACTTTTTCTGTGGTTAAAGTGGGGGGGGTCGTCTTATACGCCAGGTATAAGGGTAAGGAGGATAGAGGTGCTAAAACTCTATATTTTGACTGGAAAAATGGGGGGTTGTCTTATACGCCGGGTCGTTTTATACGCCGGAAAATACGGTACTCTTTTTGTATACCTAACTGGGTATACATTAAAATAATGTAAAGAACAGTATGGAGGAAGAAAAAAATATAAGATGCTCTGAAATTCCATTTTAAAAAAAGCCATTTGTGCCTGAAAGATATATGGTTCATTCTACTTGCATATATCGTTCTAGCAATATGTCACTGAGGAAGATAAGTAAGGACTTTATCACAAGGGGAAAATCTTGTGAAGAAATAGGATTTAAAAGTTGGGGAAAACTCCCAAAAGCAGGTTGATTTTCACACACATCACAGTTAAACTGTTGTTAACCCGAACAGAAAGTAGTAAAAAGCCACTCCTTTTTAATTTCGGGATTTTCCGAAAGTAAAAAGAAGTAGCTTTTGCCGACTTTCAGTTCGGGTTAACAACAGTTTAACATCGATGTGTGTGAAAATGAACCCACTTATGCGGGGCTTTCCCAATTTAAAATCCTGTTTTTGCAGAGGATTTCCTCCATGTGATAAAGTCCTATGTTGGAAGTGAGGTCTGTTGAAGGGAGATATACAAACGTAACTGTGTGAATTGTTCACAAACAACTGAATTTGAATGTGATAACTGTACACTTTATTTTCTTGCCAAAAGAACTACAGATTGAAAGACAACGTGTTCAAATTTAGATAGTTGACTGTTTTATAATATTGAAGCTTAGAGAAGCATACAGTTAGAAAGTGCATTATATTATTTATCCATTGGGGGGAAAAGAGAAAAATTCTAGTGTTCAGTGTTGTCCTGCAACATATTTTCCCAAAGTTTTAGATATTAATCACTGGAGCCAGGATCCTGTTAGTGTACCACACTGGTGTTACAGTCTGCCATGTTGTTGTAGTTCACTTTTTTTCATGGTTGCATTCTGTGGGAAGGAGGCAGAGAAAGTCTGTCTGTGTCTGGAGGGAAAGCTCCCAGCTCCTAAGTAGCCAACTTTCTCAGTGCCTAGGTCCTTGAAGCTATAGACACTCTTGGAACACTATCTCAGAAAACTGACTGATTTTTCAAGGCAGCAGTGAGGAAGCAAATTGCTCAGGAGCCAACAGTTCTCTTTCTGAACGGAGCTGAAGAAGCCTTTTTCTGCCTCCTTTCCCATCATTGCTGTGCCCTTTTTACTCCGCTGCTGTGACACTGGCATAGCTTGCCAGCCAACAGGATCTCATCCAATGTTTTATGATTTTGAGTAAAGAAATTTCATGTTGCGTTCATATTATGGCTCCTGCTAACAAGCTTCCCCCTTGAATCACCTGCCCCACTATGACCTACAGTTGAAGACAATAGTCTACCATCACGCACAGTTATGTCCCCAAAGCAGCTGAGATGGGCAGGAAAAGAGTGGACAAATAGATCTGCAGCAGCACTTCACTTCAAAAAGCAAAAAGTTAAAAATAAATTTACTAATGTCTCAGTTCTGTGTGGGAGCAAGTGGCTTAAAAAACAGATCAAGAGGACTGTCCCTAGTACCTCTTCTCCCTACTTTGCATCTACAGTGGAGCGATGAGTGAGGGAATGGGCATTTAATGAGATCTAGCACAAAAACTAGCATTAAATCACACGCCAAATTTTATGTTACTTGGTTTATTTGACTTGGCAAGGAAAAGAACAAAATAAATGGGATCATAATGAGAACTAGAATGGGCAGCAAACCTATGTTTCTGATCCAAAGCCATTCTCTTTTTAGGAAAAGTAAGTAAATAATGCTCTATCTCTCATCCTCTCTTTCCCTCACTCTCTCTCCACTTTTAAAATTAAAAAGTAGCTATTTATAGCTGCCTTTACTGGAGCAACTTCCTTATCAGGAAGCATGAAGCTGGTTACTGGTGTCTGCCTTCCTTGGAAATTCTTTCCAGAGACACAGAAACCCAAAAAGGAAAATTTCAAAAATACAGTGATGTTTTTGTTTCTGTTAGCTTTAAAAAAATCAGAATAAGGAAAGGGGAGGATAGCATTTTATATTAAACTGTAGCTTTTCAAGAGGAGCACAGGGTATTACAACTTTAAATAAAACAAAAGAAACTGGTCCAACTGTGCCACTTTGAAATCAAAGGGCCCTCAAAATACTTAGCTTTGGCAGGCTTGTTCCTATGAATGTTTCTATGACAGCTCCTACATCATATTTAATTGTACAATGGAGTTTCAGAACTTAAGAACATTTTAGGGAAAGGTAAATTAACACAACTTACGGTAATAGTGGCAGTTTCTGGAAACAAGATGGATGTTGCAAGTTGTGTTTTTTTAAATATCCTACCAAGCCAGCATCCCCTGCCCCCACCTGTCCATTGTCTGGTAGGTGTAACTTTTCTTTCTCCATAAAATTGTCAGTTGGGTTTTATCTCAGGATTAATAGATAGATAGATATGTCTATCAGCCTCACTTAAGTAGGTTTTATAGAATGAGAGCCTAAATATCTATGCAACTACTTTTACATACAAGTAAACTATGAACAATCTAACATAATCCTTTAATTCAGTATATTGGATGGAATATACTTCAATATATAGGGGATAACTGGTACTTTCAAACAAGTCTTTGATGCTTATTGATATTGGAAGGTCACTTTAGAAATAAATTAGAAGCCCAGCATGGAATAATCTTTACACTCCATTTTTTAAAATAGAAATATATTCCAGCCTTACAAAACCTATATCTTTTATATATCTTTTACAAAACCGATTAATATTTATATATATTAGAAATTACATGAATATATATTTTTTTGTAATATGCATTCATATAATTTATAATAGAATATAAAGGACTTCGGTCTAGATGTCAGCAAGTATAATCCAATGTTGTAATTCAAAATGATAACCCAATGGTAATCCAGCATGTAACAGAGACATATGGGCAGCTAAACCAAAAATTGGAATGACAAAACAACACTGTATAAAGTTCACAAAAAGTCCAAATAGTAGCCAGTTTGCAAGGGACGGCTAAGAGGTCCAGAGCAACTTTTGCCTTTGAATCAGCTGCAAAGAGCTATATTTCTCAATAAGATTGTAAAGTTCTTCCATCCACTTCTCAGAGCCAAACTACACAGGAATTAGTAGGCAGATTTTTAAATTTCTGCATCTGTATCGTTGTGGGATGATAAGGGATGTTTCTGGAATGGAGCTTTCAAGGAGCACACTGACTGCACAGTTTTCAGTCTGTCCCAGAGCACACAATGTCCTGTCTGAAAATCTTTGTTTCCAGTTGTTTTAGTATAGAGCAGGGGTAGGCAACCTTTTTGAACTGGGGGC
>CM034708.1:110920599-110946207 GCA_020142125.1 Phrynosoma platyrhinos
ACTCTTCTCCAAATACCACATTTCAAATGAGTTGATTTTCTTCCTATGAGTTTTCTTCCACATTCAGCTTTCACAATCAAACAGAAAAATTGGAAATAGGATTGCATGGACGATCCTAACTCTAGAATTCAATCATATATCTTGTCACTTCAGGATTGTGCCTAGTTCTTCATCCTGATTAGTGACTGAGCCAAAGTATGGAAAATTTTGAACTATTTCAATATCTTCATTGTCTACTTCAAAGTTATGCAAATCATCTGTGGTCATTATTTTTGATTTCTCAATATTGAACTGTAAATCTGTCACAGCATTTTCTTGCTTGACTTTCTTTAGCAATCATTCCAAGTCTTTGCTATTTTCTGCTAGTACTTTGATGTCATCTGTATATCTTAAATTGTTGATTTTCTTTCCTCCAATTTTCACACCTCCTTCTTCTGAGTCCAATCCTCTTTTACGTATATGTTCAGCGTACAAGTTAAACAGATAGGGTAATAAAATACAGCCTTGCCTGATCCTCTTGACAACTGGCAATCATTCAATCATTCAATTTCACTCTTGTCCTGAGTGCAGGTTCTTGTCATGAGTGCATCAGGACAATCAAATGCTGCGGTACACCCATGACTGTGCTGGGAATTGAACCTTGATCTTCACAATCCTAATCTTTTTTGGCAAGATTTCTTCAGACGAGGTTTCCAATTGCCTTCCCCTGAGGTGAGATTATGTGACTTGCCCAAGGTCACCCTGGGGCTAAACATTAAGAGCCGGCTCTGAGGTGCTGTGGGGGTGTCCCCACGCCCCAACTCTGCCCCAATCCAGCATCACACCACCCGCCTGAACAGACGGCAGGCAATGTTGAGGTGTTTTTGCAGCACAGTGTTTACACACGCTATACCACAGAAACGCAAAAACCCCGCCACTGCAGTGGCATACGCACCCTTTTCCCAGCACAAAAAAGAGTGGCCATTTGTTTCCCCCCCCCCCCCATGGATTTTATGGCCAAGAGGAAAATCAAACTCTGGTCTCTTGAGTCATAGTCCAACACTCAAACCACTATGTATTTGAAGCTGCCATATTTACTTCTGGACAATATTGGAAAACAATCTATTAATGTATGTAATAGTTAACCTATTTATTTGCTTTGGAGGAAGACAACTAACAGAAATAATTTCCTGGGGCATGAAGCAAAATTTTAGCTCAAACCCCAAAATGCAAATGAAGACTTCTAAAAGAAGAAAACAAAGTGATTGTGCAGCTTGAACTCTGAACCACTGGTGTTTAAATTAACTGATCTTTGGTCATTTTTTTTAAATTGATTCATACATCAGTTTGCCTCAGATATTATTGTAGGCCCAATTAAAACACTTGTAGCAAATAAAGAACTTTTAAAAACAAAAGAAAAACACACCTCTTTGGAACAGACCCCAATGCAAAGCTGTATTCGGAAAAAGATTAGCATCTCATTTCCTGAACACAGGGAGCCAAGATTGTTTTATGGACCTTAGTGATTTCATGGAGTTCATTTCCTCCCCCACCTCCCTTTGGACAGAATTTGAATCTCAAAACACCAAGGCAAGAGAAACTCTTTATTTCTCTTTCCCTACTGGCACAAATTCTCCAGGCAAATGAGAACTATGAAGCTTTCAGTTTATTTCTCACAACTGAAAGGAAAAATACGATATCCCAAGTGCTCTATAAAAAGTTTTCTAATACATTTCCAAGAGTTATCAGTTAGGGCTACAATGCGTAGTTAAGTTAATAATCTTTTGAGTGAATGAAATGGTGCCCAGACTAACCAGACAACAGAGCTATTTTTTAGATTGAATTATTTTAAAAGTTATGATTATTTAGACTGAACAGAAACTTTCTCTTCAGTCTTGTCACTTTTCACATGAGGAAAGCACTGATGGAAAGTGAAGGTGGTGATGAGGGAGGCACTAAGATGACTTTGCTTGGGCTATCTTATCAAAGTGCTTCCTTTTCTTTCGAATAGTATGCCATGGTTTCAGGGAACTTCCTTTCCAGAAAATAAGCTGACAGGTCTAGAGTCTAATCCTGCAAAATTGGAAGAGCAGACATGATTTGAAACAATGTGAAACTAGTTCCAAAAGAAAAAAAACAAAGTGTCAAATACATATCCAATGAAAAGTTTTATTTCTCTTCCCTGTTATTTTTATTAACCTATTATAATGCACTATTATATCAGAAACGTTGGCAGGCCTCATTTTTTCTAGTCTAGGAAAGTGGAAATTATAAGTAGCTGAAAATATTTTGGGAACATTGTTACTAACTCGTACACGTCTTAGTTTGTCTTGTACCATCCAGTTATATTATCTCTCACTTTCGCCTTGTTAATGCTGTCCTTCACGAGTTTCTAAAAATTCTTAAAGGGTCCATAACTAAAGTTATAAAAATTTCCTCTTATAACTTCAGGAAAGCAGTACTGAAGAGGATGGGTCTAGGACAGGGGCCGGCAACCTACGGCCCCCAGGCCAGTTCCAGCCCAGGTCGCCGGACTTACCGGCCCAGGCGGACCCCTGCCACTGCTGCCGCTGCTGTGCACCACTGCTGCGTGTTTTGGCCTCCGTGCAGCCGCCACTCATTTGCACATGCACAAACGCATCATGGCTGCCATTTTGGAAATCAAAATGGCGGGCGTGACATTCGTGGCGGCGGTGGCACACGCAGGGGGGGTTGCACGCGGCGGCGGGGGGTGAGCGCACGTGCCGCCATTCCCCCCCCCCCTCAGCCCGGCAGAGACCAGGACTTCAGGGGACCGACCCAGGTCTCAAAAAGGTTGCCTACCCCTGGTCTAGGAACTCTGCTCTTTGTTCTCTGAAACTGTGAAGCTAACACCTAAACAGAGGTTTGAGTAGGCAAATTGTTGTGTGGCTTCAAGTATTTCCCAACTTTTGGAGACTATGGGGGACTTATGGAAACAAAGGCAGACTTATAGAGACAAAGGGAGGAGGGGGAGAGATCATAGGGTTTTCTTTGCAAGATTTTTTAAAGATGGTTTGTCTTTGTCTTCCTCTGAGATTGAGAGAATGGGTTGCACAGACAAATTCTTTATGTCAATTCAGAAGTGGAACCAACTGAATTCAATAGGCACACCTCCTATCAACTTGAGTATAAGATTGCATCAAACAGTAATACACTCTGTGTAAATATTATTATTATTATTATTATTATTATTATTATTATTATTATTATTATTATTATTAATCTATACCCCACCCCTCTGCAGAGCGATCAGGGCACCTTACAACATTAAAATTTACATGAATACAATCCCCGTCCCTCTGCAGTTTCTTCTCACCTGTCCTATCATTACGCTTACATACTTGTCCAGTGTTGTTCTCATCAAAAAGAGGTAATCTTCTACTTAATGTTCCACAGAAATGTTCACCTTTTGAGGAATAGAGGGGGAGGAAACAACTGAGTGCAAGAGAATATGGATTCACCCAAAAGCCAGAACACTGACAGTCACTAGGAATTTATCCTCCCTCCTTTTCCAAGTAAAACCAGTTTTCTGTATGACTTGGTCTAAAAGGTTCAGCCTATTGTAAAGCTGCTTTTGGAACTCTTGAAGAACTCTTAATTTCTCAGTCCAGGGTGAGCAATTTCCAGGATTGTAGGACGTCACATTGGCCAACCCTAGGACCCATCTACCAAATTTGTGGCTGCCACTGCAGATGCCATTGACATCCATTCACATTGGAGCAGAAGGGTAGCAGGATGCTTTCCCCACACCACAGAGTACTGTGAAAATGGAGGATTTTATAAGTTTTCTGAAATCTAGAGACAATGCACTGCTCCATTTTTTCAGCAGTTTATTCAATGGAGGCTCTAAAACAAGGGAAAGGTTCACATTAGACCAGTGGTCCCCCAAACCTATTTGGTCTACTGCCCCTTTTCTTCTTAGGCAACAATCCTAATGCCTCCAATGTCTATTTCTTGATATTAGGTCTATTGTTCTATGCAAATTCAAAAAGTCTCAATTATTGCTCCCTCTTCACCCAGTCATATATGGAGCAGCAACTGAGCAGGTGGCTGGGCAGCATCCAAGAAGCCTCTCCTCTGTGCTGGTCATGCAGCAAATGTTGGTGTGGAGGCTTCTTGATCACTGCTTGATCAGCTGCTCAGTTGCTGCTCCCAAGGTGACTGGGTGCAAAGGGAGAAGCTTCTCCCCAACAAGGAAGGACTCTCAATCCTTCTTCTCCAGGGTAGAGAACACTCAGCTGGCTTCCACTTTTTTCCTGGTAAGAAAGGACACTCAATCCAAGAGAGGCAAAGGACTCTTTCAAAGAATCAACCCCAGATTCTCCTTCCTCTCCTTCCTTAGAGAAGTGCCTTCCCCACAGAGTTTCAAGTCTCTCTCTCTCTCTCACACACACACACACACACACACTTTCTTCTGCTACCTCTTCTCCCACCTGTCCAACAACAGCACAACAACAAAAAAGCAGGAGCAGCAGTGCAGCTCCAACCTGCCAGATAAGCCCCAGAAAAGCTCAAAAGTTTTTAAGCAGTGTCCCAAATGTGAAGCTAATTTTTGCCACTGCTTCTCCCCTAGCACCACAAGCTCTAACTCATCTCTCCAGTCAGTCCATCTGTCCCAAAATGGCACCATGGGAGTGAGTTCATGTTCAGAGATTTAAGGTTCTTGAACATATCAAGCTTGAAATCTCCTTAGAAGCTAAGATGATCAAACTGAGGCTGTTCTACTTTGGACACATAGTGAGAAGGGACTGAGCAGTTGAAAAGACAATAATGCTAGGAAAGGTAGATGAACACTGTACGCCAAATGGATAGACTCAATCAGGGAGGTTACAGATATGAATTTGCAGGAACTAAACAGAGCAGTGGAGAATAGGGGATCTTGGAGATGTCTCATCCACAGGGTCGCCAAGAGTCAGGGATGACTTGAGGGCAGTTAACAACAACAACAACAATTGGGCCTCACCTCAGCTTATATAAACTAGGAATTTGGCCTTGTATTCATTGACTACAAGTAGCTCCCCTAAGTCTCCCAGAGTCTCAAGTCCTTTCCAATCTTGTTTCCTGAGATCCTTACATTGGAGTAGTGGCATATGTATAGTTAGAGGAAGAAACAATCACAATTCTAGCACTATACATTGTCTTTGTTGTTGTTGTGTGCCTTCAAGTTGTTTCCAACTTGAAGGTCATGGGGTTTTCTTGTCAAGTCTCTTCATAAGAGACAATCATAATTCTAGTATGTAATATAGGCAACTTACTATACACCCACTATACACTGTATCATAACTTGGCCCAGTGGTTCTCAAGCTTTTTACCCCTGTGATCCCCTTTACATTTGCATGCATATGTGATGTCCCCCACCCACCCCACTAGACATGGTATATGAACAAAAAATATTTTGTTTCTTTAGTGTGAATATTATCATTCACACACACACACACACACACACACACACACACATATATATTCTTATTTTAAAATTTAATAAGGAAACATCATTCAAAGTAGATTATTTTTAAAAAATTAAGTCAATACCTAAATTCAATACCTTCTCTCCATCTCTTTCCTCACCAACAACCCCTGCCCGTACCCCTATTTCCTGCCTTGGCACCATGATATCTCCGTCTTGCTCCTCTGCATCTCTGTTGCCGCTGCTACCATTCTACAAGCCTTCCCCTCCTGCCTCCCCCATGCTACCCAGAAACAGGTGCTGCAGCTGCTGGAGAGGTCTCATTTAGTGTTGTCATCCTTCTCTTCCTTCTTCTTCCAGGATGACAATGAAAGGAGTTTTCTTGAGTATCCCTTCAGCAACTAATGTGCCCCCAGAGGGCTGTACCCCATAGTTTGAGAACCACTGATTTAGCCCAATCTGGTTCAGTCCCAGTTCAGTCCCAGTTTCACAGCCTCCAGGACTTTATATAATTTAAACTTTAGCAAATTAACAATTAGATGTTGCAACTTAATAATGCTGAAGAATAAGATCAGAATCATTATTTACATGTTCATTTATTTCTCTAGGTTCAGTGAAAACTATTTCACCTATTTTTGTTCTGTTTTTACTTCTGTGAGTGGGGACCCGTGAATCTAACCCATAACAAACTTTCCTTACAGAGTCAGGATACTGGCAGAGGCTTCGAGCTTTATCAAATGAGAAAAGAAAGTCAAAATGGGGTGGGAGGGTGTTAGCTTTCTCCATGCCTCTCCGCATGCTGTTGTAGCACTTCCATTCTCTTCCTGAGGGAGACCATCATAAAAACGTGCCTTTTGTCACACTGAAAAAATACGTTCAACAACTATCCCCCTTGGGAAGAAAAAGTAACTGCTAAGATGACATACAGAAAAGCACAGAGAAAACCACCACTTTCCTGCTTCGTTTCAGCTTTCTTTTCTCATGTGATAAGGATCTTCACCTTCACACCATATCACTATCCTAATGTCATCAAGAATCATAAAATTGCTACTGAATAAAGTCTGAAAGCAGCTGTAACACCATCTTGTTCCTTGTGCCCCATCTATACCATCTCAAGAAACAAAATGCCTAAATTTGGAAATTCTAGTCTTCATGTAAATGTAATCTCACTATCTGTATCTACAGTCTAATATGGATCTGCCAGCCTGGAGTGACGTTCTCACAAGTGAACAAATGAAACTTGAGATAGTTGTGCATTACATAGCGTATATACTCGACTATCAGTTGACCTCATGTATAAGTCGATGGTAGGTTTTGGGGCCAAAATTATGGATTTTGATATGGCCCATGGATAAGTCGAGGAGCATGTAACAAACCAAAGTTTCCAGCAGGAAAGCAAAGGAAAATGCCAAAGAACTTACAAAATTTCAGCAGGCATGTTTGTGCTTATACTAAAGGCAGAATGGATGAGAGAATAGAGGGGGAGTCAGTGATTCCAGAACAGATTATTCTCTTACCTTTTACCAGGAATTGGTTCCTTCTTTTGGTAAGAGTTAAAGTACAGTATTTACACTAACCCATGGATAAGTCAACTCAGGTTTTTTTGGGTCAAATTTTGACTAAAATTTCTAGACTTATACATGAGTATATACAGCAATTGTCTTGGCTATGACAACATTTAATTTTGCTTTGTGTAATTTGCAGGAAGTAATGCAACCTTGCCATAAACAAGACAATCTTGTGCAAAATAATGAAGTCTGATTGTAACCAAGAGCTTTGCAATGACTAATAGTGTTTGGGGGCAAGAGAAGCATCCTATTTTGCATGGGATTCTCACTTCTCTGAATGCTTTTTTATCATCCAGTAGGAGAAAGAGTCCCCTTAATTAACTTTGTCTGCCTGTGTCCACAGACTTAGCATTAAAATCTTGTGCTCAGTGCCTTAATTATTTTCAAGGAGGCTTAAACTAGGGTTACCATATGGTCTTTTTTCAGACATGTTCTATTCTCCAGAGCTAAAATGTCTGTATGGGTAGATTTTTTTTAAAAATCTGGAGATTTTTAAAATGTCTCCTGCTGCCTTTCCTCTTTGCTGCTTCCTCATTGCTGTCTCCCTCAAGAGCTCCACTAGGAGAAGGAACAGAGGCCAGGCCGGCAGAGCATGAGAGATTCCCAAACTATGAGGAAGAGAGAGTGAGCACAAGGAGGGAACAAAGGAAAACAGACCCAGAGGGGAAAGCCAAAAAAACTGAGTGAGTCAGCTGAGGGAGCCCCTGGCCATACAGGGATGATAGAACAGGGTGGCTTGATGAAGCTATCAGAAGAAGAAGGGAAGGAGGAAAAGAAATGCAAAATTGTTGTTACTTAAATACAATGAAGGTTAGAAATATTTCTAGAAGCAGTTTTCACTACTTATGTGGTACAGGTATTTAAAGTAAGAGTTGTCATAGCAATCAGTATTTGAAGCAGTCAGTCAGCTGCTTTTCAAAAGATGGTGGGTGAGTGTATGTGTACCTTCACATACTCTGTCCCCTTACAGTGACACTATGAATTTCATATGGTTTTCTTAGGCAAGGAGTACTCAGAAATAGTGTTGCCAGTTCCATCCAATGGAATACAGCCTACAGCACCCGGTATTTATTAGCAGTCTCCCATCCAAGTACTAACCAGGGCTGATCTAAGTTGGTGCAGAAGTTGGTGCCTTTAGGGTACTTCTACATAAACCTTCTTTCTTTCTACTTGGGCTCCTATAACAGCTCCTGGTTAACAAGTTGTCCTTGTTACTTTCAGTAGATTTCTCACACAACCATTGTATTCTGCTGCCCACATATACACAGCAACAATTATATGGGTCTCCAACAGTCAGAAACACGAGGGGAGCCATGATGACTAAATACAAGGCCCAGTTCTCATTGACATGGTACATTTGTGTCATTGATAAGGACTAAATGTTGGTGACAAGTTGCTCCCATGCCAGTGGGGCAGTCACTCTGCTCCAGATTTCAATCCAAACTTAAAAGGTGCTACCCAAGGTGCTGAATCTATTTTGGTTCTATAGAGTTCAGCACCTTGGATAACTCTAATAATGGATTCCCTGCTAATATTTAGTCCTTATGGTCTTAGTACACAATACAAGCTAATGAAATGGGTGGAGTGTAGAGAGAAATTAAGTCTAGGGGATAAGATTACACAATTGGAGCACCACCAGAAACTCAGAACCTAAATTGTTTTGTCTCCCATGGGACCGTGAGCTCTCTCAGATGGTACACAGTCAATACAATGCTTCAAAGTTAGCCAAGTTGGCTATAAATACCAGGAGCCCGGCCTTCTGTCTTTCCTTTGCTTTAAACTTCAGCTCAAGTCCTCCAATGGCCTAAGTTCTCATTCTAGTATTGTTCTAAAGAATGCAGTTCCACTTCTGCAGGCTGAAATTCTTCACTGTAAAGAATTTCTACTTGTTATTGAAGTCATTTTCACATACATTAACAGAAATAATGACTGGAGGATGTTACTTCCTACTGAGATGCTCAGCTCTTTCACTCCAAATGCCAAATTTTGATGTTGGGGGACTAGAATGGCTTGTGATTAACCTGCTGAAAAATACCTCTTCTCAACCTATCTCAATATGCCATCCAAATCTACCTCCATCTGGGCCTGAGTCCCTGCTACTCCTCACTTCACTCCTTCTCAAATCTTGTCACATATTGAATTATGTGTTGGCTACAACTATAGATATAGGCTGGTGTTGACACAATAAGCATGTATCACAATCATAACACTTCAGACGTGGAGGAGGGGAAGGGGAAGTTCAGACAATTGGATGTTCCTTCATACAACTTTCTGGGGTAATATTATTATTCAATTTAGAGTTAATTTTTGCTTCTGCATAGAGATTTTCTTCCTTTCTTTTGGAGAGGAGACAACAGTCTCCTGATAGCAAATTTATGTTAGTAATGTTTATATGATAAATGAATACATCCTTCTACTACTATGAAGACATATCACATTTATGTATGTGCCTTTATTTCATTTCTTTTTTAAAGGAAATTTCCCAGAGCATAAAATCTAGCATTTCAGGTAAAAATTGTCTTGGCCCCATTCACACTACCGAAATAACCAGGTGTGAAACTGGGTTACTTCCGCAATGTTCCCACTGGCTCCGAATGCACCCAGTGCCATTTCCAGAGGGGGGGGCATGAAAAAACCCACTTAACCTGGTGTATTCAACACCGGGTCCTTAAGCGCATCTTTTTTAAAGATCTGGAGTGATCTGGATCTTCGGTAGCGAGAATATGCTATCAAATTGATCTGGATCGTGGGGATTATTCCCAGACATGGAGTCACCTCCATGTTGAAGCAAAGTGGTACATGTGTGAATGCCAGAGAGGATTTAAATGTCTCAGAGAGATTTAGGGCCTTTGCAGACTGCCAGAAATAGTACAAATTGAGTCCACTTTAACTGCCCTGAATCAGTGCTAGGGAATCATGGGAACTGTAATTTATTGTGGCACCAGAGCTCTCTGACAGAGAAGGCTCAGTGTCTCAGAAAAAAATACAGTTCCCATGATTCCCTAGCACTGATTCAGGGCAGTTAAAGTGGACTCAATTTGCACTATTTCTAGCAGTCTGCAAAGGCCCTTAGTCTCATTAAATGTAGTGGGAACATCAATCCTGTATTGCATCACCACGGAGATACAGAGATATGCAGGACAAAAACCTAAGTGTGAATGCCCCCCTAGTCTGACATACTTCTTTTCTATAACCGTGAGCATTCAATATGTGAGCCCCTGCAGCCTGAAATGGTCCAGTCACAACCACATTTATTTCCTCAGCATCATCCACACGTATTACTCTTTTTCAATCAACAATTTGCAGGTGGTTATGGAATGTGAAGAGTGCATTGCAGTGCAGTGTACTGCATGGAGAAAGAGAACAAATCTTGCAGTCTGCCCATATTTACAGCTAAGGGACAAAAGTATGGAAAAGGATAATAGTGTAAAGAAAGACTCAGAAAACAAGTACACTTGGATAGGGGGAAGTGAGAAAACAAAAGACAATTTTACCAGATCAGTAAAAAGTTGGTTTGAGGTATATCAGAGCAACCACTCTGAGTCTCAGAGACAGCTCACTAGCCCTAATAAATGGTGACACCTCCTAGCCCTGCAGAGGACTCAGTAATTTGTGTGATATTAAGCAGGGATGCTATAGACACATGTGGAACCTCAAAAGAAGATAATGATAAATATTTATAGGGAATCAGGCATGTTGCAACATGAAAACAGCCAGTGGCACCATTGCCAAATCAGTGTTTTTGTGTTTTTTCTTCTTCTAACAAGTAACAGCTTTCAAAAGAAAGAATAGGTGGACCTTCAACTGAAGAACTGTAGCTCTTGGCAGGACATAAAGAGAACTCCTTAAAACACATTCTCATCTTCCAGTGCACTGGGAATCATTCAGATACTCAGCTGAACCTTCCTACCTTGGACAGATGCTGAATGCCGAATCTTTTTGCCTCTTAAAAAAGGTAGATATACTGGGCTGCCTGTTAAATCCCACAGATTTTCTTCTGATGCAATGGTTTTCAAGCTGTATTCCAAGGAATCCTGGCAGTTCTTCTGAAGGCTGAGCATTTCCAAAAATCAGTGATGGCAGACAGATTTCTCACCTCTCTTGATCTTTTCCTGCAATGTACAGGCGCAGGAGCTTTTCTGAGGGGTGCTCCAAGAAGCATTCCTGGATTTGTGCCAGGAAACAATGAGGCCCAAAAAGGCATGGCCAACATGCCTCATTAATGGAGCTCTATGGACCAGAATCCTGTGAGAGATTCTGTAGTAAGACTTCCTGTGGGAAACTTGCAGTAAGGTTTCTCCAGAAGTAGCCTGACCAGAAATGTCAAGCAGATTATTTTCTGGGTGCCAAAATTCCAGAGGCATCCATCTCACCTCTGTCTGAACATCTGAATGGGGAAGGACAAATTCTGGAAGACACACAAAGGACAGTTCAGTAAGTGATTTGCCTAACAGCTCTGATTTTCCAAGAAACAGATCAAGGGCCCTTCCCCAGTCACCTGGGTCACTCAAGTGGCTTATAAAGGGGAAGAAGAAACAGTAGACATGAACAAATGGAAAATAATAGTAATACAAAATGTAGCATTCTGGCATACAAAAGAGGGATTCCATGAGCTAAATTCACGTCAGGGCAGAAGAAAGTAGCAAGTTTGAAACCTTCTTCTTTCCTTAAAAGTAGAAAGTTTGAAGCCTACTTTTTTAAGTGAAGAGATGTTTAGCAGGTACTTCACTACAAGCAATAGACCTGTATCAGCCTTGTCTGATTCTGCCTTTCAACTGGTTGTAGTCTCTTAACCTGTTACATAGGAGAAACAGAATGGATATAACTGTTTGCAACCCACTGGTAAGGAGTAAAGCAGAGAAAAGAAAAAGATGGCAGTTCACTGATTAACACTTCAACAGGCAGACTGAACATCCTTAGCTATTTCAAAAATTAAAATAGCATGGCAATAATGTAGTTGAGATTGGTGTTCACTGTAATTTACCATTTAAAAAATAAGAACTAAAGCCATTTTTAATTTTTTTCAAATACAAAATGCTGAATCCATCAAACATTAAATGAGAACAATGCAATGTGCACATTAAGTAATGTTAAGCTATATAATCATTTATGATAGAATATATATTTCCATTAAGCCCTCAACATAGTACTTTTAAGCTATCATTATTTGCAAAACATTATAAATTGATTTCAAAAATTTTGATAATTGAACCTCAGAGTATTTCATGTGGTATCTTGTTTTCCTGCACAGTTCCTCTACCAACCTGCCACAGAAGAAGTCCAGTTTTTACCAACAATGATTGGCCAATGAATAAAATTTACAAATACCCAAAAAAGAACAAGAAAGGCTGGCCCAAGTAGCAGGATATGTCCTGGGACCACAGTCTGCATCAATATCAGGCTTTTTCCTGGCCAACAGGTGAACTCTGGCCTCACTTGTGAGGCTCTCCAGTTTGTTGTTAAGTTTACTCCTTCCTGATCTTAACTTCATACCTGCACAGTCTGCTAGCTTCTCCATTCAAAACTGCCATGTTTCTGAACCTAGAACCCTGAAAGCAGCTAGGATTGTGCCAGCACAATTCTTAAGATTTCCTTGTTTGTGGATATCCATGTTCCAGACCCATGAACTTCCCCAAGAGGACTTCTCAATTTGGATCCCAGCTTGAAATTGACTTTTCTTCCAGAATGGCCATCCTGTGAATGTACCCCAGACATTCCATCGGTTCAGGCCTCTATGGTGCCCAGGGATCTGCACTTCTGCTCCTTGTATGTTTGCCTATATAAATCCTAGAGATAACAAAATATACCTCTAGGAGCAAGTATTACTTGATCTAAGTTACCTGTCAAAACCAAAGAGTTAATGGGCCCACTAATTCTAAAACTAGGGGCACTAAATGTGCTGGTGAGCTGTTAACAGCCAGTCAACTACTACAGCCCAAAGAGAAATGTATATATGTGTGCGTGTGTGTGTGTGAGAGAGAGAGAGAGCTACAGGCTCTCAAATTCCTGTGAACCTTCACAACATTCCTCTTGTTTAAGCAATACTTGCTGAACCTGTTGCATTGGGTCTGGGCAGTATGATCTCTCTTTCTCTCTCTGTCTCCTCAGATTCCTCTCAAGATAGCACCAGAACAACAGAAAACAAGTATTAAAGTTTCTTAATGCTGATTGCAAAAGCCATTGGGAAGTTACGTCTAAAACAAAATGACAATATTCACTCTGGAGCATAATACACTTTGCTGAACATAAACCTGGATTTCTACCTGTTTTGCTTCTCATCTATATGACGGAACAGTGATCTGACAGTGTTGTTGAGAAAATGAAGAAAGGGAAATGATTGTTAGCTTTCCTCCATTTAGAAGAACACAGGCTACAAAAAAATGTTCACTAATATTCAGTTTAATTAATTGCCAGGGCTGAAGTAAGTTTCTGAAACCTGTCAAAACAAATCTGAAATTTTGAAGGAAGGGCTCCTTCAAAATTAGTGTGCTTTAGATTTGTTGGCATCTCTCAGATTTTTGATAAACAAGTATAAAACTTCTGTCAATTATCAAACTCTAAAAATGACTCCATGCCAAGTGTCAAATGCCCTCTATTCGTATCAATTTCTCAAGGCTTCTTTTGGGGAAAATGGAATCTTTTTTTTAAACTTAGACTTGGATTTGAGATTTTGTTACTGGTTGTATTTTAATTGTTCTAGATCTTCATTACTGTGGTTTTCAAAGACAATAATATGATGTTTGAATACTCTTGTGACTGAGAGCATAACAAGTCTAAGTATACATTTATACAATGAACAAAACATTTCCCCATCATCAGACACATATTAGCCATAAATGAATTTTTGAGGCACATGGTTGAACCCATTTTGGCACTACCTTTCTATGGTGGTGAGGATGTATGCTCACTGCTGGTGGTGGTACCACTGTTGCTGGAAGGGTCTCCCACATTAGAAAGCCTTTTGCTGAGGAGGAAAACTAAACGTGCCAAACAAGTACAGATCTATCAGAGACAACAGCAATGGCACCATAGCTAACTCTAATGAAATTACTGCTGCACAGAAAAAGGCAATGGTACACCACTCCTGAAGCCTTTTAGCATGAAAACCCCAAGATGAGACAATCCAAAATGAAAAGAGAGATAGTGCCTGAAGATGACATGTAATGGTTACCAGCATGTCTTGGCAAGAAGTTATTGCTTTATTGTGTTTTTACTTGTGTTTTTATACTGGCTGAATGGCTGTAATAAATGATTGACTGATTGATTGAAGATGACATGAACATAGAATATGAAAAGCATGAATCAGGAAACACTGAAAACTGTAAAACAAGAAATGAAACATGCAGACATAGCCATACTTGGTGTGAGCAAGCTAGAGTGGACAGACATGGGACATTTTCAGTTGGATAATTACAGTGTTTCTCTCTGGAAATGACAATCAAAGAAGAAATTGGGTGCTATTAATAGTGCAGTGAGATGTGAATCGGGGGATGTAATGCAAAGTTTGAATAATATCAATATCACTCATAATATCAATAGCAGAGGAAGAAATTGAAAGATTCTACACAAGCATCCAGGAGAAAAACATCCAAACAGGATATGCTGATAATCAGAGGGAACTGGCATGCAGAAGTAGAAAACAGAGCAGAACCAACCACTGTAGCTGAATTTGGCCTAGGATCATGAAATGAAGCAGGGGAGCAACTTACTGAATTTTGTAAAGCCAATATTTTGTTCCCTGCAAACATATTCTTCAGACCAAATAAGGCTGTAAATGTAGATACCATCAGATTTTATAACCGGAAGCAAAATATGGGGAAATTTCAATGTCTCTGCAAAATCAAGAACAGGAGCAGATAGTGGCACAGATCATGAATTGCTAACATCAAAAATTAAAGCTAAAGAAGCATATGTACTGAGTCCAGCATATGCCAATATACAACCTGAAAAACATCCTTGTAGAATTTAAATGCCATGTAAAAAACACAGTTGCCTAATTGACATGGAACCAAAAGAATTCTGGACCAAAGCCCAGGGACATTGTCAGAAAGAATACAAAATGAGATTATCTATAGCCAAAAAGAAAGAAAAGCCTCAATGGATGACAGATGAAATTTCCAATTGTTAAGAACAGAAAGGAAACAAAAAACAAAACAAGAATCCTGAATGCAACTCTTCAGCAACTTGTACATAGAAATAAAGATTATTATAATAATCAATGCAATGAAACAGAAGACAACAAAAAAGGCAGAACAAGAGTCCTCTTCCACAGGATTCGAGAAATTACATGGAAATTCAAACCAGGAATAAAGATGCTATATGACCAACAAGGGAACACATTATATGACCAAGACAAAATAAAAAGTTGATGTAAGCAGTCCATTGAGACATTAAGAGATTAAATGATGACAAAGTATTTCAAGGAAGAACGATATGAAGATAAATCTACAATTTTAGTAAACAAAATAGAAAAGTTTCTCAGAGCACTTGGGAGAAGTAAATCACCACAGATGGCATACCATTAGAGCTGGTTTCAAGCTGCAGAAACAGAATTGATTCAAGTTTTAGCGCATATCTGCCAACAAATATGGAAAATAAAACAATGACCCAGGGATGGGAAATGTTCCATATACATTTCAATCTGCAAGAAAGAGGATACTTTACACGCACCAAGTTTTGCTTTCCTATGCATGTTCTCACACATAGACTGCTATATAGGTCTGCCCCTGGGCTTTCCACTCCACCAAATGCAGCTGATATTTATGACAGATCTGAAAGGTGGACAGTGAAGAAAGCTGACAAGAGGAAAATCAACTCATTTGAAACTAAAGAAGTGGCTCAAGGCAGAATTTTTATCCACTTTGGTAATATAATGCGTTTGCAATTCAATTTTGTCCTAAACTCCGGATCTTTATCTGAAGAATTTAACCTGCAAGGAAGTGAAGTAAATCTCTGAACTGAATGAAGCAAAGACAATCAGCATACAGCAGCAGATGCCAAGCCTTTCTACTTGCTCTGATTGGTGAACACAACTGACATGAAGGCTTTTATTGGTGTCAGGGACCTCACCTGACCAAGTCTAGCCAAGTCCAGCCTATTGCTGTTAACACACTCTCTTGCATGTCTGCCTGTAGCTCCTTCCTTTAACCAGAGCAACGAAGTGGTACAGAAGTTGAATCTGCACTTATCACTCACTCAGATGGTGGCCAAAAAATCCTGCATTTTCCCACAGTTCTTTTTCAATGTAATATAAAAGAAATTGCTCTCGTTTCTCTCCACTGAAAAGTATACGATAATTATAATAAGTTATTCAGTCGCTCATCATTCATCTTTCTAGTGTTCTACAGTATCTCCATTTTCCTACACTTCAATTAAATCCTAGGAGAAGGCATGAGGTAATTCATCTCATGTGGGATTTTTTTTTCAGTCAAAAAGTTTAGGCAGTTGGGGAGGCTTACAGAGTAAGGGAGAGATGTGTAATAAAAACATGCATATACACACAGCCATCAAAGCAATAAAGTTAGCTCAAAACACCAGAAAAAGAAATTCAGAAGAAATTCTGACAAGTCCTCATTCATAGGGGAGGACATCTTTCAAGAAAATGGGTGACAAATTCGGACACAATATTATTCAGATGCCAATTTCAAGACTTGGTGTGGGTTTCAGCCCTAATGTCCAAATTTACAATTGCAGAAATGCTTGTTTGGATTTGCATTGATTTGAAAGGTGTATTAAACTTTCCAGATATTTTTGCACCATTGGGTGCCCAAGTAATGGAAGGGCACACACACAAACCTGTCTTATGAGAAGATGAAAGGGAACATTTTATAATAATAATATTATTATTATTACTACTACTACTATATTCACTTACCTCCTGACTTGTTGTGTTTATCGTTGGGAAAGTACATGAAATCTGAAGAACTAGGAAACACAAACGCATGCATGCACACAATTTACAAAAAGCTAGGAAAACAGGAAGTGATTGTTATCAGGACAGACCATTTATACATCACATCTAACACTGCCTATTCTGACTGGCAGGCGCTCTCCAGCAACTCAGGCAGATATCTTTCCTGTCAATTGCTACCTGATGCTCTGCCCTGCTGTGCACCTTCAAATCAATTTCCAACTTATGGAAACCCTAAGGTAAACCTATCAAAGGTTTTGATTGGCAAGATTTGTTCAGAGAGGGTTTGCCCATGCCTTCTTCTGAGGCCGAGAGTATGTGACTTGTCCAAGATCACCCAGTGGGTTTCCATGGCCAAGCAGGGATTCAAACCCTGATATCGAGAGTCATAGTCTAAAGTTTAAACCACTACATTATGCTGGCTGTATATTGGCATTTTTCCAAAAAGCATTCCAGGAATGCTTTTGCTTCAACATTTTCCTGAAAGCCAGCTTACTGTCTGCAATTTACAAATACAAACAAATATCAGTATGTGCCCGAAAGTCATCTAGCAGTAGCCACTATTACAAGAGTAGCAATCATAACATCTAGATTTAAAATAGCACTTCCAGAAAACGCCCAGATTCTGATTTAGATTGTGGCATGTTCCCAAAATGTCCCCATAAAAGGATTTCCTAACTGTGGGGTAATTTCCAAGAATGCCTCCCACAGGTTCTATGGCCATAGTTTGCAAACTGTGTTCTGAGAAACTGAAATTTCTTGCACTTGCCAAGCCCTGCTGTAAAGAGACAAACCAGTAATGGTTCGTTCATTTATCTTTAAAACTACTTACCCATCACTACCGCTTTTCTTCTCCAATGTACAGCTGCAGCCAAGTACTAGGTTCAGTATATGATTCAGGCCCAGATTATTTGAAGGACCGTACTCCCCCATATGAACCTATGTTTTAAAATCTTCTGGTGAGACCCTTCCCTCTCTGTCTCACCAGCCTCACAGGTATATTTGGTGAGGAGAGGACCTTCTCGATGGCTTCTCCCTAGCTCTGGAACTCTCCTCCTAGAGAGGTTAAACTGGCACCTTCCTTACTACCTTTGTGCAAACAAGTGAAAATTTCCAGCAGGCCATTGAGAATGGATTTAAGGAGAAACAGGTCTTGTATAATATTCTGGACTTTTATTTGTAATAGTGGTCCTTGTTATTGCTTTTTAAAAATGATTTATGTTTTAACTGGTTTAATTGCTTTTTAACTATTGTATGTTGTGAACATTAACCGTACTTGTTTTGACTTCTGCCTCAAATCCCAAAGTGCAGGAAAAAGTGGACTATAACGATGATGATGATGATGATGATGATCTAATGAGAGTTCTCACTTCACATGGAGGGCTACATGTAAGATGATTAGATCAGGGGAATTCTTGAATCGAACCTGTGTCTGAAAACATGCTCCAGAATTCTCTGCAATGCACAGGAATCACATGGTAGAAAATTCACAACTCACCCATTCTGTGGATCTGATCACAGCTTAGAAAAGTAGCTTTATGAGCTAAAATCCTAAAATCTCTCAGCCAATACATACAACAACCATGCTGGCTAAGAGACTCAGGGAGTTGTATGCCAGAAAGTAACCTTTCCAAACTCTAGGTCTGATGGATAAATTAAATTATCTGAGATAACTGGCATGTAGATTTTACAGGAAGATGAAAAAATACTCAATATACAATAGCCACAGACTTCTATAGCTATAGGCTATTGAATCTCTATCTCTGTGGAAACAAAATGCCACATAAACAGTACCTCATTACAGATTTTCAGCTGCAAATTTAAAGTACTAGGTGTGTACCCTCACTTAAAATAACAGGAAGGTTTCTAAGCAAGTAAGGTCAATGAAACATACTCAAATACAACTCCTTCCTGGAGGCAACAGAACAATGTTGATTATTAATGTAGCTGCCTTATTCTGATCTTACACTTTGTACTACCAGAAAGTTAGGGATTTAATTCAATTGTTTTAAGGTTTATTTGTTTTTTAAGTATTGCAAGTCACCCTATAAACATAGCCTAAGGAAAAGCAACTAGTATATATCTTACTTTTGCCTTCCAACAGCTTTTCAAAGTTCACCATCCCAACTTCTCCTCGCACAGGATGGAGAGCAGGAAGAAAACAGGGATTCTAGCTGAGTGTGTCCAAGTCATGAACCTTTTGTGCTCAAGTCAATTTAATTGTGACCTCGTAGTGAAAAGATGCAATGAGTAATATGAAGGCTGATTCTGACAGAGCTTTTCTTTGTGTTTACAGTGAGGAGGAAGTGGTTAAAGAGTCCTTTGCCCATGCTTCTGCTGACGTCTCAGGGCCCTTCCTCAGTTCAAAGTATAGTGCTCCTTAAAGTAGTTGCTTACCAGAGGCACAAAATAATCCACAGAGGGTTCTCAGCAGCTTCAAGAAGCAAACTATACATTAAGTAATGCTGCAAATGAAAAAGTAAATAGTACCTTGATACAATATTGTTACAACAATGCAGTCAGATAAGATCATGGGGTCCAATTTTGCTCTACAGTTGTTCCTCAAAAAGTCACTTTTAGGAACATTGCTTCTCCAATCAAGATTTTCCCTTCATAATTGTTTGGACTTTCCTACCACTTCCACTTCTGAACTCTGGATTTAGGAAAGGCTTCCCAGTGCTACTTTGTATTTTACAAACTATTCACAAGAACAAGCTATAAACTATTCACATGCATGTGACCTTCGTTCTGAAATTTAAATCTGAGCTCAGTTTATTAGCTGCTCACAAGTAAGTTTTGCTTTACAGATTTATTACCAAGATTTAGAATAATCACAACACTGCACATGGTGTATCCCATTTTATCATCACAGGAACTCTATAGCTGGTTAACAGATGAAGGAATCATGTTTTGAGCTGAGCTGTAATTATGATTTTTTCATAGCACTTCCTAGCAGGGTTGCCAAATGTGCAGAAAAATGGACCAGGCCACTCTTGCGTCTTTAACCATCAACTTCATCAGCAGATGTCAGAAGGAGAAATGTTTGATGGCATCATCATCATCATCATCATCATCATCATCATCATCATCATTTCAGATTTATAAAACATAACACTAACAATAAAACATTTTCTAAAATCAGAAGAGAAATCACCCACAAAACCTCCCTCCCCCCTCCCATCTTCTTCTTTATTCAGTATTCTTCTTATCTGGATCTCCAACATTGAGTCCAATGTTCTCCCCACAAAAATCCCTCCAAACTCTCTTTGTTCCTGGATCCTCCAGGATCTGTTCCTTCCCCCTCTGATTTGGTTTCCTTAGACTTATCTTCCTTAGACTCTGCAGTTTCATTCTCCAAATCATTGTCTTCCAACTCATCATTAGTCAAAATTTAGATCTGCACTATGTTTCCCTAGGCAAATAATTTTTCCCCAAAAAATCCTTTCAGGTCATAGTTTCCACCCCATTATCAAGTGGTTACATTTTTTGTTCATCCATTTAACAAGATTTTGATATATAAAGGGTTAATCCCTTTGCCTCTGTAGTGACTCCTCTGTTAGTACAACTGCCCCCTTCTTCTGTTTCCACCCATGAAAACAAGCTTCACTTCATCATAACAAGCCAGTCTTTTTTAAATATACTTTGCAGTTAATGTTGGACAGAAGAAAAAACCAGCCCAATTTCCAATTGTACAAAGCGCAAAGTGCCCCTTATATAAAATGGCAAAAATCAAGGTTTACTTTTTGGAGGCGGGGGGGGGGGATAATCTTCAAGATGTGGATGGATGAATCAATGGATGCAGAATCCAGATATGGAGGGCTGACCATAGTTTGTGAGACTCTCTCTACATTTAATACTTAGAAATCACATCAAATAAAAAACAGTTCTCTTGTAATAATCCAAAAACTCACCAAAGGATATATTAATCACTGGTTCAAAGATTCCTTTTACTCCTTGTGTTCAAATATTACTATAGGTAAAGATATACTTAGAAAAGGAAGAGTGGTTGCAGCTTAATGTCCATTAGGCTGGAAAAAAGCAGGAAGAGTCAATGGCTCTGTCCCTTGATCCCCCCCCCCACACACACACACATATACACACATATACACACACTTCTGTCCCAGTTGACAATAATACTCCCCAGTAGCTCTACATGGTTTACAGATCTCTATGGGCACACTCATTATTCCTTCCTTTTCCAGGGGGAAACATACAGGATGGAATTTGTCTCTGAACCTATGCTTATCACAACTGCCATTCTCTCCCCCATTGAGCTCTGGGAGAAGGTATCAGCCAGCCATTTCCCACTCCTGGAAGTCCCATAATCTGCTCATTTGTGTGGATAAATGTAATGTTAAAAGGGACAGGAGCAGACCCCAAAAAACATTGGTAATTCTGCTGACAGATCAAGACTGCTTATGTGATCTTTCTTGGCAGTGTCAAGCCAGACAATAATTAGGCCAATGCATCACAAAAGCCAAGCAGGCCTTCGCCTCCATGGACTGCCTGGCTCCAGAAAATATTATTGATTGCAATGCCTGGGAAACACTGCTTGAAAGGAGTCTAGCTTGAGTTACAGAACTCTAATAACAACATAAGATTGCAATGTAGAGATTAACCAAGCCAAATAAAATCATATGTTGCAATTACCTGTTGTATATGCTGGGTAAGATATGGTCACAGTGTTGTATTCCAGCCAGGTCTCCCTTACCCCATCAATAAGTATCACTATTGCTATCAATTAACGTAATTATATATGTGTGTGTGGCCAATTTCCTTTATCTAATTGCTTTTTCTTAACCACTAAAGTTATGAAGAAAATGCAAGGACAGACAATTCAGGTATTTAAGCACTTCACTTTCCATTTCAAGTAATTTTTTTCAAAATGTAAGATAGTCAATGGATTTTAGCCAGACTCAGGCATGCATTTGTAGAGACTACTGAAATCAATGGGGAAAGTTTAGTCAAAACTAACTAAAGCCCAATAATTTCAATGGGTTTACTCCAAGTATGACCAACTCTTTTTTAAGTTACAGTACAGAAAGCCTTCGTCTTTCATAGCCCAATTATCTAGTGACTTGCTTTTTTGACATTTGCAGATTACGGACAATTTTCATTAATCTGACAAAGGGTCTTCCCCTTTCTCAGTTCGTCTTGCCTATGGAGGCTTGCTTGGATTGATTACACATGTGCACACTGCTTGCAAAAAGAGCTGTGAGGGGGAAAGGCACAAAGCTGACTGACAGTCCAAACAGCTATTGAATTTGGCCAAAGGGTATGTCAGGAAAATGTCATCATCTCATATGCAAGGTGGCAGCTATCTTTGTCTTGGTAAAGGTAAAGGTATTCCCCATTGACAAGGTTGTCAAGTCGTGTCCAACTGTAAGGAGTGGTGTGCATCTCTGTTACTAAGCCAAAGAGCCAGCATTGTCAGAGACTTCTCTGTGATCGTGTGGCCAGCATCATTGCACAGAACACTGTTTACCTTCCCACCAAGAACTGGTATCTATTTATCTACTTGCCTTGGACACCTATTTATCTACTTTGTCTTGGACCTCCATGTACACGATGTCATAGTTTTATATTCCACCAGTGTTAAATAGTACCTTGGCCCTATTGCTTGCCCTGGTAAGTTGAATCAAAATCAAACAACAATGCTAAAATCATTGCATCATGTAGGTATA
Source organism: Phrynosoma platyrhinos (assembly GCA_020142125.1). Classification (NCBI taxonomy): domain Eukaryota; kingdom Metazoa; phylum Chordata; class Lepidosauria; order Squamata; family Phrynosomatidae; genus Phrynosoma; species Phrynosoma platyrhinos. Next base: position 110,943,169 of record CM034708.1, read on the forward strand.
CCTCAACTGACAAAGTAGATGTGTTCCTGGGCATTACTTCTTTAATAGAAAATTTGGTACCAGAGGCAGAAATAACATGCAAACACAAGGAATAGGTTGTGATACCACAACAAAGGGCCTTTGCAGACTTCCAGAAATAGTGCAAATTGAGTCCACTTTAAGGGTTAGGGTTAGGGTTAGGGAATCATGGGAACTGTATTTTATTGTGGCACCAGAGCTCTCTGACAGAGAAGGCTCAATGTCTCAGAAAAAAAATTCCCATGATTCCCTAGCACTAACCCTAACCCTTAAAGTGGACTCAATTTGCACTATTTCTGGCAGTTTGCAAAGGCCCTGAGACACTTTGTATGCAACACAGGAGCACAAAAGCAGTCCTAAGTAAGCCACTATAATTCCCTTATGTTCCCTACATGACTTCTGCTTTTCAACCAGACAGTTCCTGACAGTGCTGCAGGGCCTAAACTGCCTGATAACTGGGGGGTCTCCTCTACTTGGTGAACTCATGTATTCTGCTAAAATTAATGGCATGTATTCTGCTAAAATTAAAAATGAAAAGTTTGGGCAGATGTTTGACACTGTGATTACACATTAATACTGATCATGCCAATAACACAAACATCATGTATGTTTCCCTCATAATGACCCTACTAGAAGCAGGAAAAAATGTAAGAGGAAGACCTGCCTGGGCTCCTTTCCACCTGCTCTACATCACTGTCTGATGTTTTATATCACTGGCTGGTAGAATCTCATAGTGATGTAGAGAGTAAGGCAATTAAATGTGCAACTGTGTCCTGTTTTGGCCTGTGCATAATTTAAAAGAGTATTTTTCAAAAGTGATTTGAAACTATGTTTTGCCTCACTGCTTCTCTAACACATGATGGTAGAAGTATAAGTATGTATTTCCTTCTCTGAAGCTCTCTTAAGCTGGCCTTACCTTGTTGCTATCCATAATTCTTTTTACCTTTCAATAAAAGATAGAAAGGGCAGCAAGGCATGATGGCATGGTCAAAGTGTGGAAGCCTCCAGAAGAGGCAATTCACCTTTAAATACCTTGTAGGCTATGGAGAGCCAGTGTGGAACAGTGGTTTGAGTGTTGAACAACGACTCTGGAGGCAAGGGTTTTATTCTCAGCTGTGGAAACCACTGGGTGACCTTAGGCAAGTCAAAGCTCTCAGTCTCAGGGGAAGGCAATGGCAAACATCCTCTGAACAAATCTTGCCAAGAAAACTCCATGATGGGTTCACCTTAGGGGCGCCCTAAGTTGGAAACAACTTGAAGGCACATGATGACAACAGCAACAGAGGCTATATTTTAGAGGCAGATACTAACAAACCACCTTTAAGTATTCCTTGCCTAAGAAAACCCTACAAGCAATAAACACTACAACAATACCACAAGCAATAAAATAAAATAAGATACTACAAGCAATAAAAACACTACAAACAATAAAGAAGAGAAGAGAAAGAAAACAAAAGGGAGATAGGAACAAACTAAGAATTATGAGTGCAACAGTACAACGGCTTGTGTGCAAAGATAAAAAAAAATACTACAATGACCAATGCAGAGAAATAGAAGACAACAATAAAAAGGGAAGAACAAGAGACCTATCTCACAAGATCCAAGAAATCAAAGGAAAATTCAAACCAAGGACCAAGATGCTCTATGACAATAAAAATAATGAGGAAGGAATAAAAAGACGTTGGATGCAATACACAGAAGAATTATACAAAAGAGATGACAAAATGAAGGACACATAGAACGAAGAGCCATATGAAAATGAATCCAAAATTCTAAAAAATGAGGTGGAAAATGCAATAAGGGAAATAGCGAAAAACAAATCACCAGGAACAGATGATATTCCAATTGAACTGCTGCAATCTACATTGACAGAGTCAACTTTAGTGGTGACCAACATATGTCAACAGATATAGAAAACAAAACAATGGCCAACAGATTGGAAGTGATCGATATACATCCCCATCCACAAAAAGGGAGACATGAAAGACTGCAGCAACTATAGGACCTAGCACTGATCTCCCATGCAAGCAAAATCATGCTCAAAATTCTGTAACATAGACTCCAACCATACATGGAGTGAGAAATCCCAGAGGTTCAAGCAGGGTTCTGGAAAGGAAGAGGCACTACGGATAACATTGCAAACATACGATAGCTAACGGAGCGCACTAGGGAATTCCAAAATAAAATCAGCATGTGCCTTACAGACTATAGCAAAGCCTTTGACTGCATAGATCATGAAAGGCTATGGAATGCCTTAAAAACACGGGAGTGCCAACACATCTGATAGTCCTAATGAGGAATATGTACTCAGGACAAGAGGCTACTGTTAGAACAGAACATGGAGAAACAGAATGGTTCCCAATTAGCAAAGGAGTCAGATATGGTTGCATATTTTCACCCTTTCTGTTCAGCTTGTATGCAGAACATATTATAAGAAAAGCAGGCTGGAAGAAAGAGGAGTGAAAATAGGAGGAAGGAATATCAACAATCTAAGATATGCAGATGACACCATAATACTAGCAGAAAACCTCACAGACCTGAAACACCTACCATGAAAGATCAAAGAAGAAAGTGCAAAGGCAGGTTTAATGTTGAACATAAAAAAACAAAAATAATGACCACCGAGGTCCTTCACAAGTTCAACCTAGACAATGAAGAAATGGAAATAGTAAAAGAATTCCCATACCTGGGATCAAACATTGATAGAAATGGGGACTGCAATCAGGAAGACAGAAGAAGACTAAGAATGGGGAGGGTGACTATGAAAGAACTAGAAAAGATTCTAAAATGCAAAGATATACAACTCAGAACAAAAGTTGGAATCATACAAGCCACTATATTCCCTATTACCATTTATGGCTGTGAGAGCTGGACAGAAAATTGATAGGATGAAAATCAATTCCCTTGAGATGTGGTGCTGGAGAAGAGTGTTGAGGATCCCATGGACAGCCAAAAGGACAAATAAATGGGCCTTAGAGCAGATCAAGCTGGAAACGTCCCTGGAAGCGAAGATGACCAAAG
>CM034708.1:110951409-110973573 GCA_020142125.1 Phrynosoma platyrhinos
AATTACCTGAACCTGGAAAGGAAGGCTGTTCCCTGAATTGCTAAATGGGACACTCTTCTGCAATTGCTGGTCCAACACAGCAGTGATTAATATAGAAACACAAAGTATAGATTCTTTCAAGAATAGATAATTCTTACAAAGTCTAAAATATAAGCTCTCCCAAATTAAGAATGAACTGTGACTTCAGTTTTAAAGTGTGATTAAGCCATCAGAATGTTGGAAACACTGCAATAAAACAGATCAAATTTATCTTCCCCAAACATGTTCATAGTGACTCTTTCAATAGACAACTGAAACTGTGGAATGGCCTCTAGATTAGACAGATGTAGCAAGCATCCTCCCTTCACCTAAAGAGGCTTTATGCCACAATGCATGGATAAACAGACTTGGACTGTCTGTCAGCAGCAATGGTCCAGAGCAGGATACCTTTTCTGCCATAAAAAGGTGGAAACTGGTATGTAAAGTCCTTTGAAAACAGCAGTGGTTTCAGAATGTATTCAGCCACCTTTAATTGTTTCAGTTCTTTTTAAAGCAAATGTACAGGGCTCCAAATGTCAACCTACAGGCCATGGAGAAAGACAACACACAACCAAAAAATATTTGAAAAATGTATAAGGTAACAATGGCATGTTTGTTTTGTATTAGAAGCACAATATTTCCTGCTGCAAGGAAACAACCTTTGCAGTGTGCAGGGTCTAGGAAAATTCTGCAAGTCCCACGTACAGGAGCCACATTTCAAATGACATACTGCACTGCAACTGTCTCACTAGCGGAGGTTCCAGGTTAGTCACCAAGATTAGCCTGATATGATATTAGTCTTTACTTTGTTAGTACAAATTGGTTCACATTTAGAATGAGTGACTTCTCACTCATCACCAAAGATCAGGGGAGTATTGTGCAGCTCTCCAACTGTTGCTTGAACTGCAACTCCCAACACTTCTAAATGTTGTCTATGCTAGATAAGGCTGCTGGGAGTTGCACTCCAACAACATCTGGAAGGCTGCATGATTCCCATGTCAGGAGAGGTGATGGGAATTGCTACTCCTGTCACACCAAGACCTGGAAGTACTCCTAAGACAGGTTACTGGGAGGTTCCTGGGAGAGCAGACAGAGGTAGCAGACCTCTTGATCTCTTGGTTTTTACTTTATTTCAAATGTTTGGGTTATAGTAATTGTCACTTTTTAAAAGTTTAAAAGGAAATCTAAATATAATACAGTCTGAAGACTTGTCAGTCCTTCAGTCTAACAAGGAGTCCGCATTAATAAATCTAGATATTGGACACACACAGGTATGACTTCTTGTGTCACGAACCATGCTTCGTATCCCTTCACTGTGTGCCTGTCTTACACAGAAAAACAGCAATTACTAATTTTCTGTGTTCAAATATTTGTGATTCAGTTTAAAGTATAGGCCTTTCTTTTAAACCAGGTACTTCTCTTATGAAAGAGAACTGAAACCTAAATAAAAATTCAAACATCTTATTTCTTAAAAACAATTCTTTGTACTCTGATAACAAAGAAACAAGTACAACAAGAGAGCTTCCATGTGCTAAGGAGTTTGGCTTGCAGAAATCTCTAATTATCCCATAGTCTGGGAAATTAAAACAATAGTCCATCACAGAATTCAAGTTCAACAAGTGAGTGGGGAGGAAGTGAATAATCTGGCCCCAGGAGCCAGCCATCACTTCCTTGCTGTGACCTGGTTTCCACACATGGCTTTTTTCTCCTAAGGCAGCTATCATAAAAACCTACCAAACAAAAGCAAATTAACAGGGCTGAGCTTTCAAATTTTACATTTACCACCCACATTATTTTTTTATTAATACAAAAACATTTAAACAACCTCCTGGCACAGCATCAAGCACCCAAGTTACAGCTTACCTGACTACAGAATGCCAGTGACAGTCCAAATGGATAAAGAAAGCTTCTTGTTGTTGTGTGCCTTCAAGTCATTTTCAACTTATAGCAAACCTAAGGCGAACCTATTACAGGGTTTTATGGGTCCGAAAATGACTCACCCAAGGCCACCCGGTGGATTTCCATGGCCAAGCAGAAATCGAACCCTGATCTCCAGAACTGTAGTCAAATTCTCAAATCACTACACCAGGGGTAGGCAACCTTTCCCCTTTAAGGGCCGAGGGACTTCAGCTCCCAGAAGCCTCAGCCATATTGGCCAATAGTCCCATGTTGGCCAATAGCTCCTGGGATTCTGGGAGCTGAAGTCCCTCAGCCCTTAAAGGGGAAAGGTTGCCTACCCCTGCACTACACCATGCAAGCTCTCAGAAAATAAGCTTACTACTCAGTAAGAAAGCACTGTTGTGTACCTTCATATAGTTTCTGACTTATGATGGCCCTAAGGTAGACTTATCACAGGGTGTTTTTTCTTAGCAAGTTTCTTCAGAGGGGGTTTGCCATTGCCATCCTCTAAGGCTAAGTGTGATTTACCCAAGGTCACCCAGTGGGTTTTACTGGCTGAGTAGGGATTCGAACCCTGGACTTCAGAGTTGTAGTCCAATGTTCATCCCACATCACCATGCTGGCTCTCCCCATTATGATGCTGTCAACAGTAATGGTCATGCCATATTTCTTTCTCAAGGACAATGAACTTCACTGACAAAGATATCCTCCCACATCCACATGCCTATTATTAAAAAAAATGCATCTAAACCTATTCTTTATAGTTATTTTCTTTTCTCTTGAAAAGTGAAGGACATAAACTCTTGGGTTTTTTTTTTTTTAATGTATGCTTTCCCAGATAACAAGTATGGGTTTATACAACTCATTATCAACAGTAAGCATTGTATGAAAAAAATCTTAAGAGATTAAACACCCTTGTCCACCTGGATGAAGAAGCTTACACTAAGTGACTTCTGGGGTATTTTCTGACAATGTATTTCAATTATATCCATGATAATGTTTGAAAGTGTAGAACAGGGATGGGAATTATGTAGCCCTTCAGATGTTATTGAAGTACAATTCCCAGCATTCATCACCAATGGATATGCTGGCTAGCGGTGCTGGGAGTTGCAGTCCGGTGTTACAACCACTGGTTGTAGAATGGAGTGTATTCCACATTACTGAAATCCCCCAAACCAGAAAACACAATGCTATGTCCTAAAAATATTATCAGTTATTTTCAAAAATCCTTTTGTTGTTAACCCTCCCAAATTAGGAAATGGGCATAAAGAGTGAAAAAAGCAGTTTTATTTATTTGCTGAAATATTTAGCATTAATACACCATAGGGTCATTGTCTATCCCAATGAAAAAATAACTCTATACTAGGGGAGATTTTTTGTGCCAGTCAATCTAGAGACAACCAGATAATGGGGTTGTACAGACGGGCAGGAAAAGGTGGCATGAAGCTGCCTTTTCCCTAAGCTACAGCAACCGCACTGCCTGCCCCGAGGATGCCCTAAATGGGGATGGAGCAACCGCACTGGGAGGCACTCAATGCAGCTTTTCCGAGGCCGTACTGAAGTCCCACCAACCACACCGCTGGCCCCAAGGATGCCACGAAGGAAGACGGAGCAACTGGATAGGCCAGCAGCAGCTGCTTTAATTTTTTTTTTCTCCCAAATCCATGCACACATGCACAGGGACACTTCCCAGCATCCCTGCGCACCTGCGCAGGACCTGTCAAACACTCACATATCATACAAGGATTCACTGACCTCAGCTTCCCCCAAGTAGTGGGTGCTGCATACAGGTGCCACTGTCTGATTATGCCACCCTTGGAGTTGAGGAACGGGTTTGTCAACCGAAAAGACATCTATTCCATCGTCCTCCACAAAACATATCCCACACAGATCAGGGTGGAGGGGAGAGATACATGTAAGTGAGATTTGTGTGGATAGACTTGATACATGTAGCTGGTGGTCATGCAAGGGACATGGACAACACGACACACAGACCAACGTTACTCCAGGAGCCCCCCCTCATCATATCAGGAAGTGGTGTGCAGGTCTTATGCACACATGCACACCTGTGCAGAAGAGATCACAAAAGCCTCTTTCATGTAAACTACTGCACATGCTGACTGCAAGTGTACATGCAATAGAATGCATTTATTGTCATAATAGAGTTGCTAGGGAGCATGCATAGGGTTACAATTAGGGTTAGGGTTCTAATATTAAAGCACACCTGCAGTGGTGCATCCACACCTGGAAGCATAGGGTGCTTTAAATTAAAGCCTGCATTGTAGGGTGCATGCTCTAGGATTGCCGACTCAATTTTTGCCGCACGTGCAGTGGTGCATTTATACAGCCGTTTTAAATCTCCGGCACCCTTTTTCTGACACACCAGTGTCACTGCATACATACGCACATGCGAAGGTGCGCATCTTTCTGGAAGAAACAGGAAAAAGCTTCTCTTTTTTGGAGCAGCTTTTCCCAGCATGCGGCGCCTAGAGGCCATTTTCCTGTCAGACTTTAGACATGCGTTGTCTAAACACCACGCTTCCATGTCTGCCTAAAAGCACCTCTTTTTGCCCATCTGTACAGCCCCAATGTCACTTGGACGGTGCGGTAGTCCTTGTTATCAAACTTCTCACTTGTTGTATACCATCTACTGATTTTCCTATCACCTTCCCTACAACAGATGTGGGAGTGGGGCTATGGTTATGGCAGAATGGTATCATGTACATTATGCCTTTGGGTAGCAGAACTTCTTAAAGACCCTTAAAGACATGGGAGTGCCAACACATCTGATATTCCTAATGAGGAACCTGTACTCAGGACAAGAAGCTACTGTCAGGACAGAACATAGAGAAACAGAATGGTTCCCAATTGGCAAAGGAGTCAGACAAGACTGCATCCTATCACCCTACCCATTCAACTTATATGCAGAATATATTGTAAGGAAAGCAGGCTTGGACATGGAAGAGACAGGAATGAAAATAGGAGGAAAAAATATCAACAATCTGAGATATACCATAATACTAGCAGAGAACCTCACAGACCTAGAACAACTACCAAGGAAGATCAAAGAAGAAAGTGCAAAGGCAGGCTTACTATTGAACATAAAGAAAACAAAAATAATGACCATACAGAACATACATGCATTCAAACTAGACAATGAGGAAATAGAAATAGTAAAAGAATTTTCATATCTGGCATCAAACATTGATCAGACTGCGGACTGCAGCCAGGAAATCAGAAGATTAAGAATGGGGACAGCGGCTATGAAAGAACTAGAAAAGATCTAAAATGCAAAAAAATACAACTCAGCACAAAGGTTGGATATCATACAAGCCATCATATTCCCTATGGATGAGTATGGATGTGAGAGCTGGACAGTCAAGAAAGAAGATAGGAGGAAAATCAACCCATTTGAAATAATGTAACTAAGCTGGACCTGTGGTGTACATTTAGAGAATATAATGTCATAACATCACAGCAGCATCGCACTTTCATGGCACATTTTCCTGGTTTACTTGGCATATATTGCTGGAATGAACATTCATCTCTTCATTCAATCAGGTGTTCATTTTTGTTTAGATCCATCCTTATCATGTTTGTAACTGCTAGGGACAAACATAGGCCACATGACTAGTGACTTTATACAACACTGTTGTTTTCCTTTTACTAAACTTCAAGTACCTTGTACCATGAAGTGGCAAGCACCCTAGGACTGGGTTCTTCCAAAGTTTCATGATGTCCACAATACACCCCCATCACAAGCAGTAGGGCAATGTATCCCTTAACTCGGTAGTGTCAAGGACCTCTACACTTTTTGTTTGATTTTTCAAGGTATAAATACAAAGAAGGACAAGGAAAAAAATTTCCAGTTTGTAACTTCATATTCCTGGTTTGTAACTTTTCCTGGTTTGTAACTTTTTATAATAATAATAATAATAATAATAATAATGCTGTGGTTTTTTTTTTTAAAAAAAAGAAAGAATTAGAGGAATACCTAAAATGCTAACATGGACTAGGCATACGCATTAAGTTGACCATATTTCAAGTTCAAAAATATTTTCTCATGAAGCTGCAAAAGACACATTCTTGCATAGTTAAAATAGTGAGTTCTGCTAATCACTGCACCATGGATGGTGAATGTTTCTCTCTCCAACCTTGGCATGTATGTCTTTATCAACAGTAAAAGCATGCAAGCTATAGCTACCATTTATTATATTCGAAGCCACAGTGATATAATTTTAAAAGTACATATGTATCTTCATATGTTAAAAGCCTTTCATAATTTGACTTTGGTAAGGTTCCTCTCATTCCATGTGCTGGATACACACTGTGCCTCTCTATCTGTTTCACAGATTACGAGGTAAAGAATGCTTTCTGCAAAGAGCAGCTCAAAGCAGTTGCATAGCATTATTTCTTCATTAAAACTATTCTTTGGCCCAAGATTTGGTTTGATTTTGAGTTCCTGCATGGCAGGGGGTTGGACTGGATGGCCCTTGTGGTCTCTTCCAACTCTAGGGTTTTATGATTCTATGATTCTATGGTGAACTCTCTGTAGATGTCTGCGCCACAAAATTACATCCTCATGATTTCATTATTTCTCTTGGCCCTTCCTAAACATAGAATCATAGAGTTGGAAGAAACCACAAAGGCCATCCAGTCCAAACCCCTGCCATAAACAAGATCAAGTGAGTGTGTAGTTGTGACCCCCTCCCAACTTGGAAAATGGAAAGGAATTGATTAGTTTTCTTCATCGCCTAAGCACTTCGATGTGTCATTAGCTCCTATACATCATATTTTAACCACAAAATGACTTTCTTTTTTGTCCCAATACATGACACTATATGGGTGGGGGGGAAGGTATAGCAAAGCAATATATAATAGATTTGTTGGGAGAATTGTGGTCCTGGCTGTTCTGTAGTCATTACAAAAAAAAAAAAAACCAACACCCTGTATATGGCAAACAGCTGAAACTTGAAGATGTTGTTTAAAACTTGAATAAGAGTGTTTTAAAGTACATACTTTGCAGGTCTAGTTCTGTATGAATTCTGCAACAAAGCATGACTCTTGCCTACTACAATTTTCCATCTGGTAGGATGAGGATTAAGAGCAACTAAAATGACCATGGGGTCAGAGGACTTTCTCTAAGAATAAGAAGTGAAGTACCTTGAGGCTTGTATAATAAAAAAGGATTAATAATTGAAGTGATCACAGAGGCATTTTGTGGGTTTTATCTGTGTTTATATATTGCATTTTCATCATACACACTGAGCTCTTGTACAACAGTAATATAACAAAACACTGAAAGTACATATTAAAAAACATTTGAAACTACAGTTCAAAATGCCTGGTTAATAATAAAAGTCTTCCTTCCCCCCTAAAATCATGCAAATGGGAATCATTCACAACTCAGAGTGCCTTCCATAGTTTGAGAGCACTACAGGAAAAAAGCCTCCTTCAACATGCTCACCAGGTAGACTTAAGCAATCCACAGCATCCTCAGATGCATCTCTTCCTGCAGATCTTAGTAATCAGGCAGTTGAGATGGAGAAAGGCAGATAGCCAGTCCATAAGTTGTTAAAGGCTTTAAATGTTAAAAACAACACCTTTGATTGAGAATGGAGGATAAACAGCACAGATCTTTTGGTAACAGGGTAATACCGTCTAGATACCATGCATTACTTTAGCAGCCTAGCTGATATTTCAAAGCCAACTGAAGTTTTTGGACAGTTTTTAAGAGTAGCCCTCTGTGGAGTACATGGCAATAGCCTGAACATGATGCAACCAAGGCATGACTAACTATTGACAAACCAGGAAAGGTCATAACTAGCACACCACTAACCCAATTGTGCAAACATTCTCCTTACCATCTTTATGAAAATATTCGCAGTATATCCATAGTATATGGATATTTTCATAATGGAAAAAGAACCTTCCTACTGTAACATTAACATTTAGGGTTATCCAAATGAATTTGATTGTCAGAAATTTCAGGCCAGGAAAAAAGATGTGCTTCTCCAAAAAATAAAAACCTCTTATGGAACATACTATTTTAAGATGTGAGGAGACCCAGTAGTTTTTTTTTTAAAAAAAGGACTAGAAAAACTGATGAAAGATAATGGGGGGAGGAGGTTCACGGAGTACAGCAGGTTGATCCCATACAAATACAGAATTCTGTGTACTTTACTCACACTGAAATCAACAGACTTGACTCTACATAAACAAATGTGATCCTATGCAGAACTATCCATCAAGTGTTAAAGGAAATTTCAGGTTATAGCTCCAAATACCTCAGACAGGGTCTGCTTATACATTTCCTAGGGGCATTGTCATGTTTGTCACTGCTAGAAACATAGTACTGGAAAAACTGGACCTCCATCCTCCCAACTTTGGCCAAAAGCCTTCCATCAAAACTTTCTCACCAGCACCATTCAGTTTTCTTATACATGCCCAGGCCTTGCCTTTCTTCTTGTCCCTGACCTCAAACCATGCTCTCTCAAAAGACAGGGGACAATCCCCTGCTCTCTTCCCAGATCCAAATTGAGAACTAGAAAAATATAGGAGGGTGAGACACCGAAAGCACCAATGAAGTGACCATACAACCCCCAACCTTCTTTCTTGTCTCAGAGTTAGGAACAACTCCAAGATAATCCTTGACCCATCCCAAAGCTCCAATACTGGGCACTATATACAGCCAGTTGTAACTATAGGGCGTTGCAGACTGCCAGAAATAGTGCAAATTGAGCCCACTTTTAGGGTTAGGGTTAGGGCTAGGGAATCATGGGAACTGTATTTTATTGTGGCACCAGAGCTCTCTGACAGAGAAGGCTCAATGTCTCAGAAAAAAAACCAATTCCCATGATTCACTAGCACTAACCCTAACCCTAAAAGTGGACTCAATCTGCACTATTTCTGGCAGTCTGCAATCCCCCTACATCAGCATATAGTCAGCAAAGGGCAGAAGCTGCACATTTCCAATGTCGAGGGGAAATGTGGGGCTCTGTTCAGACTCTTAGGATACAGCTTTGTGTTTGTTTATCTCAGAGCAAATTCAGCTCAGTGGGGCTTGATTCACAGGTTCACAGTGCTAGCACCCCAATGCTACTTCTGATTTGCTAGTTCTGTTCCTTTTTCCCCACACAATGACACTTATTTCATACATACAATAATAACTTCCATATTCAGGACGCATTACTACAATAGACAATAAGGAGCAGTACAAGCAAGGAGGGTCATCTAACAATAAATCCACACATCTATTTATCTCAGGCTTCAGAGCCAGCTGTATGGCTTTATCCAAGATTTTAAAGGCCAAAGGAACCCTTAAGCTTGAGTTCAATCAGACACAGGGCTGCTGATGTGGGGAAAACATTCCTTGGAGCAGTTTACAGAAGGTGAGGCCAGGTGTGTTGGACTACAATTTTCCCAGCCTATGGTCTCACTGGTGGTATTTTTTTAAATATATTTTTATTAAACACATAGAATTTCTATATATAAGAATAACATATGAGAGACATGAAGGAAAAGACAATACACAGGGAAAAGGGGGAAAATGTGTGACTTCCAAACCTCTAACTAATGGTTATAAATGCTAGGTAACCTGTATCCACTGTAATGACTAATTAATTCTAATTTCACATATTAAATGCAAACTAATCTATTACAACAATTGAAAGTAATTAATTCTGAGTATTCTGAGTTACATGGATTAAAATCAAGATACAATGTCATATGGGCATTATGGTCAGAACAGGTATGTTTGGAAGTGGGGGTTGGATAAAGTTTGGGACTGAATAAAAGAAACTCCACATTCCAATGCCGATTAGGTGTGATCTGTGTCGTTTGAGATCTCTCACACTAACACTGGACTGTGGCATCAGTTCTTCCCTTGGGCCACTTGGAATCCTGCAGGTCTTGGGCCCATAATCTCTTTTGAGTTCAAATGTGCACGTCCCTTCAAGTCAGCTCTCAACTGATGGCAACCCCATGGATTTCACAAGGTTTCCATAGGCAAGAAGGGCAAAAGCCTCCCTGCTGGCCTTTCACCAGCAATAGCTGTATTCCCAACTACAACATCAAGTATAAAAAGTCTTTTGAACAGGATGAAGGACCATTCAACTATGAGTACACATAGCTACAGCTTTTCAAGAGAACTGATACAGAGAAATATAGGAAGCTGCCTAATATTAAAACCATCTACCCAGGCACTGTCAGCTCTGAACAGGCCTGCTTCCTAGCATGTTCACATACAGTTCACATACAGCATGTTCACATACAGTGTGCAATTGTATGTACAAATGCCTGTACACACAAGGGTTTCCGCACAATCTGGGATTCTTCAGAATCAAGGTTCAAGGCCACATGGTATACAGCTGTACAGATGATGGCTCCATCCCTACAGTGTTCATGCTACATGCACAGGTGCCAAGGTAAGTGTTAACCTATGATCAATTCCCCACTCAAACAGGTTTATGTATCAGCAAATATTTCTGAATAGGGCTCGGCTATCTGCATAAAATGCCTGCCTCAAATAATATGTCTGAGTTATCTTCAAAATGCAGGAGCAGGCAATTCAGTGTAGGTAGGAAGGTGGAAGGTTTGGTAAATGCTTCTTTAAAACAAGTATGCATTTCCTTTCTAAGAGTATTGCAAAAACTGTAAGGAGGAGACAACATGGCCCACCAGGCCCCTCAACCCCTTCTTCTTATTTTCATCCCACATAACATAATACAATACGAACCAGCTAGAGCCCTAAGATCCTCAGGAGAACGCTTTTTCTCGGTCCCACCACCATCCCAGCCTCGCTTGGTGAGGACACAAGAGAGAGCCTTCTCAGTGGCTGCTCCTGACCTCTGGAACTCCCTTCCACAGGAGGCTAAACTGGCCCTCTTTCGCCAGCAAACAAAAACATTTTTATTCAAGAAAGCTTTTTTAAATCATGGAAACCGGGGGGAGGGGGGTTGATTATGGTTTAGATTATGTTTTTAACTTTTGTATGTTTTAAATGTTAATCTTCTAGTGTTTTAATTAGGTTATTTTAATTGTTTTTAAAATGTGGTTTTACTGTGTTTTGATATTGTGAGTGGTCTTGAGTCCCTTTTTGTGATAAAGGTGGGATAGAAATAAAATAAAATAAAATCTCTTAAGTAATTTATTTTGGGGGGAAACATAACATAACCAGACAGGGAAGGGTCATGCAAATTAATATATTTTTGAGACATATTTAAAGTCAACTACTTCTGCCTCTTTAATTCATCCACCATACATACATAGCAGAATGGAGGAATTGTGCCACCACTGAAAAGGTCTGCCTTTCCTTTCTAAAGGTATGTGACTCTCATCTCTCTTGTGGAGGGTAAACTTCAGGTGAACAGACAGGCCAAGGGCTAGTTGCAGGGTGGGGGTCATTTGATGAAAATTATGGAGGAACAAAGTAGGAAGTAAAGAGGAACTATGAACAACTGTTTGCTCAACAACAAAACCAGAATGACTTGTAAAGAGATCTATGATAAAATATTTACATTGGATATTGTGTTATCAGGAAGTATTCCATAAAGCTCTCAAGCAGTAAACACAGAAACTTCTTTTTTATACACATAATTAATTTTCAGCTTTGCCGCTCTTAAACTGCATTGTACTGCAGATCTATTTGTTTTCTTTTTTGTGGCCCTCCATATTGCGATCACCAAATGGAAAGCCACTTGAACTGCTTCCAAATTTAAACTTAGCTCCTTCTGCACCATAACAAAATATTACTGCTACTCCTATGATTCCTCAGTCAATATAGCCATCAATATACTAGACTGAGATATTCGAATCACTAAAAAAAAAAAACTTTTCCAAACTTTTAAAGTTTTCTGAGCAACCTTGATGAAACTGTTTTTAATAATTGCTTGGGATTTTTAAAATGTTAACTCTGCTGTTAATTTCTTAATTTGTTGTACTGATTTCTTTTATCTGAAGGACCGCACAAGCCAGCCTGAGCACTAAGACTAGCAGGAGAGGGCTTTCTCTCAGTCCCACCACCTTTACAGGTATGGTTGGTGAGGACTCGGGAAAGAAGCTTCCCCATGACTGCTCCCAGACTGTGGAACTTCAGGCCTTTGCAAACTGCCAGAAATAGTGCAAATTGAGTCCACTTTTAGGGTTAGGGTTAGGGTTAGGGAATCGTGGGAACTGTATTTTATTGTGGCACCAGAGCTCTCTGACAGAGAAGGCTCAATGTCTCAGGAAAAAAAAAACAATTCCCATGATTCCCTAGCACTAACCCTAACCCTTAAAGTGGACTCAATTTGCACTATTTCTGGCAGTCTGCAAAGGCCCTTCCTTCCATGGGAGGCCAGGTCGGCTCCCTCCCTTCTCTCTTTCTGCCAGCCGCTGAAGACATTTTTATTTAGGCAGGCATTTGGTGGATGAATTTTACTTGTGTTGTGCTGCAAATGTATTTTACAGTTTTTACTATTTTACAGTTTTTACTAGTTTTAACTATGTGTTTTAATTTATGTTTTAATGTTAATAATGTTTAACTTTTGTACTTCTGGTTTTTAAATTACTGTAACCTGTCTTGATTCCCATTGTGAGAGAAAGGTGGGATATAAATCTTTGAAATAAATAAATAAAAATAAAAATTTTATTACTTTTGATTTTTTTTAATTGAGTTCTGTTGGAAAAGGTGAGATATGCACATTTTAAATGCACAAATGAATAGGATAGATGGAAGGGTAGCATGCCTTGTTGTGGCAGTGAGACATTTCTCAGTCACATTTTATTGTTGTTATATGCCTTCACATCATTTCCGACCTCTGGCAACCCTAAGGCAAACCTATATTGGGATCTTCTGGGTCTGAGCGTGTGTAACTCGCCCAAACTCACTAAGTGGGTTTCTATGGCTAAGCAAGGAATTGACCCTTGGTCTACAGTCATATTCCAATGCTCAAACCACTACACCATGCTGGCTCTCTCAGTTACATTACTATGCAGAAACTTCCTTTTGCCCAATCTGTTCAGCACAGCAATATATATTGTACTATGAACACCACATCATGAAATAAATTGTGAAGCAGAGAGATCCAGCAACAGGGCTCTCATTTAGCAAGCCCCATTTTGCAAGGTATGGAACAAGTCCTAAGTTGTGCTGCCAACTCATTTTAAGATCAAGGGTTCTGAATTATGTAGTTAAGCAACTCCAGTGCTAAGAACCAAGGAAAACTGGAAATTACCTATTAACAGCTCAGCATTAAATCACATGTTTCTTCTTCAAAGTACCTTTCCGGGACAGTACTTTACTTGGCAGACTTCAATGTTTGCATCACTGATGCAATGATATTGGCCTCTTAATAAATAGTCAATTCATACACCATCGTTGCTTTGCTCCTTTAATGGAGCCAGTAATAGCTGGCATGATAAATCTTGCATTCCTAGTTGAATGAATGTTGCTACATTAAATTTATTTAAACACTGGATGTTTGGCAAAAGCAATGTGTAGATATTTGTGGCTTAATGTATCCCAGTTGGCAATTTACCTTATGTTTCAAGGGTCTGTCATTTGCATTCCTGGAGCAGGAAGAGATAACTATAGTACAGATGGTAAGAATCTTTAAAAAAAAAAAAAAAGCATTCTATTTGCTTAATAATAATAATAATAATAATAATAATAATAATAATAATAATAATAATTTATTTATTTATAGCCCGCCCATCTGCGCAGCAATCGGGGTGGGTTACAGCATTTAAAAGCGAACAAAGTTCAAACATTCCCTCATCCCACAATCCACCCTCCCAGCCCCTTAAAACAGAATTAAACCAAGAAAGGATTAAAATATAGCAATGCCATAAAACAATAAAACACCAGGAATCAGTTATATCGACAGAATAAAAACTCGTCTCCCAACAGACAGGTGTTAATCCCATTCTACTTTTTTCCTTACATAACAAACAGTAATTCCATGTTGCGAGAGCCAGCATGTGTAGTGGTTTGAGCCTGACGACCAGGGTTTCAATCCTCATATGGCTGTGGAAACCCAATAGGTGACCATAAGCAAGCCACACTCTTTCAGCCTCAGAGGAAGGCAAAGGCAAATCCCATCTGAACAAAACTTGCCAAGAAAACCCTGTGATAGATCATGTCAGAAATGACACGAAGAGACACAAGCACATTTCCATGCTTTTTACAAGGTATCTGAGGAAACAGGGATAGCACAGAGCAAGAATGAAAAGTAGACCGTTCCATGTGTTACCTCAATCATGCAAGAAGCTACGCTGACATAGCAAATCACCACACTTATTTATAACAACTTGGTTTTGGGAATGTTGGACTGGGATTTGGAAGACTCAGGTTCAGGTTCCCATTGGATAATGAAAATTCACAGGGTAAATTCAGTGGGTGCCATGAAATTCATCTGTTCAGTTAACTGTCTCCCAGTTTGACCTACCTCACAGAGTTGTAGGGAGCATCAAATAAAGGAGATAACCTTATAAGCCAGGGGTAGGCAACCTTTCCCCTTTAAGGGCCGAGGGACTTCAGCTCCCAGAATCCCAGGAGCTATTGGCCAACATGGGACTATTGGCCAACATGGCTGAGGTTTCTGGGAGCTGAAGTCCCTCGGCCCTTAAAGGGCAAAGGTTGCCTACCCCTGTTATAAGCCATATAGAACATACTGAAGAAAGGCAGGACATAAATGTACATAAACAAAGCAAACATCATGTGCCATTTGGCTTGTGGACAAAAACCTGGCCAGACAAAAAAGGCAATCCCAGCTGTGACCCATGTTTACCTAAGGCAGGCAGATTAAAGCATAATGGTTATTAAAACATTTTAAACACATACATTGATAAAGCAACAAAAATGAAATCCCATAGCTTAAATAAAATCTGAATTTAAAACAAGGGACATCTTACAACTTATAGTTTACATCTTATATTTAGGTAAGAGTTTAAAATTCATGATAATCTAATACACAGGGGGGGGGGGCCTGACTAATGTCTAACACTATACCATATATTGGCCATTACTATTCTAGGCAATAAACTTCAAGCTTGTGTGCTTTTTTCCATCACTTTATTCTGGCTAGGTGATCTTCAGTGTACTGAATTTTCAAATTATAAATACTAAACAAGGTCACTTTATGACTCTACCAATCCACAACATGGGCTGCCTTATACTTATCCTCAAAAGTTAAGCCATGGTTTGGAGAACTGAGAATAAATGTTGCCCTCATGCCCATCTCCTCTTGCACTTAGGGCTTAATTTATCATTTTCTGCCATAGGGCCTTCACAGACTGCAGAAATAGTACAGCTTGAGGCCACTTTAACTGTCCTGGCTCAGTGCTAGGGAATCATGGGAATTGTATTTTCTTCTGGGACACCGAGCTGTCTCTGTCAGAGAGCTCTGGTGCCACAATAAACTACAGTTTACAGTTTATTATTAAAGGCCCTTAGTCAAGCAACCGTAGCCTAACCTTGAGCACAGGCCATCAGAAGCAAGTACTGAAATTAAATCTGCAAAGCTTAGAAGAAACAAATTCCACACAATGTAGTTACCATGAGCTAGCCACCCATATGTGGGTAACAAGGACAAATCTGTTTCCTATCTTCAAGAAGAGATAATACTGAAATGTATGTAAAAGGCTTGTAGTCTGAATGGTCAAACTTTCTGCATTAAGCTCCTAGGTTACACACAGAGAGTTTAGTTAGATATAAACCACTTTAATAGCAGCCAGTTACTATGAACACTTACTGAGGAAATATTAATTTGAAAAAACAACACATTTATTTTTTTAAAATGGGAATTTAAATCCCACTGGCTGAGTTTAAACAGCATGACAAAACAGGGAACTACAGAAACCCAGCCTTGCTGTGTATGAACAATGCCTTGGTGCACACTTCCTAATCATACTTGCTTATAGTGGGAGTGGATTACTTTCCTCACTCAGGCTTGTTTCACCCCCAACAAACCAGAAAACCAAACCAAAAGCAAAGTTTGAACTCTTTCTTTGGTTTGTTGGGAGGCAAAGAGACTAAAGGCCTAAGCAGACTGCCAGAAATAGTGCACTTTAAATTGAGGCACTGCCCCGGCTCAATGCTAGGGAGTCATGGGAATTGTATTTTTTTCTGAGACATTGAGCCTTCTCTGTCAGAGAGCTCTGGTGCCACAATAAATTACAGTTCCCATGATTCCCTAGCACTGAGCCAGGTCAGTGCCTCAATTTAAAGTGCACTATTTCTGGCAGTCTGCTTAGGCCCTAAAAAGCCTAAGTTCCCATGCTCATTTAGCCCAGGGGTAGGCAACCTTTCCCCTTTAAGGGCCGAGGAACTTCAGCTCCCAGAATCCCAGGAGCTATTGGCCAACATGGGACTATTGGCCAACATGGCTGAGGCTCCTGGGAGCTGAAGTTCCTCGGCCCTTAAAGGGGAAAGGTTGCCTACCCCTGATTTAGCCAGACCTGCTTAAATGGGATTGACTAGGCAGCATATACCAACATACTATTCATAAGTGATAAGCCAGCCAGTTCCCATGGTTTGAGTTTTAAACCATGGCTTCTGTAAACCATTATTTGACATAATATCAAAACAGAGACACTGATTATTTACTCTAACCCTTGTACTTCAGCATTCACAATTTAACACATAACTTGAGTTAAGGAGGTCAGTGGGGAAAATATGCTGTCAGTTAACCTGTGAGATCTTCCATGTGACAGGCAGAGCTTAACTATAGCAATAACACTGAATATTAAACCCAAGTTCATATTTATGTGTGTACAGATAAATAGATTTTGATCCTCTTCCATGTATTATGAAGACATTATGTGTTATATCTTTATTAGAATGTGGTGTTATTAACACAGTGTCACAAAGGGCTAGACTGGGAATGTAATCTGCAGGCTCTCAACTGGCTAATCCCAAGATTTAAACATCCAAGATTTAAAAAATGAATAGTGGATCTACAGTCTATGGTTTATCCTCATGGAATTAAACATTCACAGTCTATGGTTTATCCTCATGGAATTAAACAACTGACAGTACTAGAGTGTGTAGTCCTGGACCACAAGGAAACTGGTCCTGCAACTTTCCATAAACACATCATTTAGACCTAAGCTTCCTGAGACTTTCATAGGATTTGTTTCAGTCTCATTTTATTTCCTTTACTGAAAACAAAACAAAACATGGAATCACCACGAGCAATCATTCTTTGATAAGCCTATAGGTGTCTATCACAGTTGTGATAATTTGTTTTGACTGAAATAATGTCCTAACTCATTTTCAGAAATATCAGGAGCTCTCTTCCTGTTAAGACAGGAAATTAGTATCATATTAAGAATTAGAAGTTGATTGATACTTGAGGCACTAACACAAACTGTCATATTATTCACTTGCAGGAGTTTCTGTTAAGTTAGGAGCAAATGTATGGCAGAAGGTTGTGTGTTCCTAAGACATTTTTAAAAGTATCTACTGCTAAATGAGCAATGATTCACGCTATGAAGATGACAGTGGATTTTCAGGGTTTGGGTTTTGTTTTTTTTCAGTACACAGCATAAGGAGTAATTTAAAACTCAGAGCCCTCATGGAGTTAGGGCTAGACCGCTGGTTGTTGACCTGGGCTGAAATCTCTGCTAAGCCATGAAACAAGATGGGGAAATTTGGGTCAGTCACAATGCTTCATTCTAACCAAACCTCACAGGGCTGGTGTGAGGATCAAATCAAAATGGGAATGACGAATTCCCTGTACAAATCTCATATGGGCTCCAAACTCCTGGTCTGATTCTATCAAGATATCTCTGAAAAGACTAGGGGCCTTTACAGACTGACAGAAATAATGCAACATGAGGCCACTTTAACTGCCCTGGCTCGATGCTAGGGAATCATGGGAATTGTAATTTATTGTGGCACCAAAGCTCTCTTACAGAGAAGGCTCAATGTCTCAGAAAAACCTGCAGTTCCCATGATTCCCTAGCATTAAGCCAGGACAGTTAAAGTGGCCTCAAACTGCATTATTTCTGGCAGTCTGTAAAGGCCCTATATCCTCCAGAATCTCCTGTTAAGGAAAAAGGCAGAAACAACTACACAATGCCTTTTGAATGGAAGTGCTAGCACTGTTTTCTATCCTTGAATGCTGGGAGACCACTGAAAAATAATGACAATGGGCTTTAAAGATTAAATGGAAATACATTGACAATATATTTCATTTAATGTTCTACATCTATAACATTAAATGAAATATATTGTCAATGTTAGACATTGATGGGTAATAATGGGTGATGGGAGCAGATGTAAAAATATGATATTGTATTACAATAAATTAGAAGATAATATTATAGTATATTACAATATGAAAAAAGATTTGAAAATCTTTAAGAAACTACAACAGATTTGAATATATTGAAGAAACATCAAGACTTCGTTAATAAGGAAGACTTCTAAGCTGTATTTGTTTGTGTGTTTATATAGAATTGTTAAATTTTGTATGTTTTCTATGTAGCAATAAAAAAAAGGAAAACTGGGAGATCACTGTATCACAAAAACAGGCCTCAGGAATATCTGTTCCCTTACAGAGGGAGGGGGTAATCATGAGGCCTTTTAGAGTGCACCTCCCAGCATTCCTCACCATTCTCTATGCAGGGGTAGGCGAATGTCCCCTTTAAGGGCCGAGGGACTTCAGCTCCCAGAAGCCTCAGCCATGTTGGCCAATAGTCTGGGATGTTGGCCAATAGTCTGGGATTCTGGGAGCTGAAGCCCCTTGGCCCTTAAAGGGGACAGTTTGCCTACCCCTGCTATGCTGAATAGCCCTATTGGGAGTTGCAGCCCAGCAGCATCTGGAAGTCCACATGCCCCCTCCACTCTCATGTTTCCACCTTGTTGTCAGCTTTAACCAGGGGCAAATATGGCAACCTGGAGCAGGTGCTACTGAGGATCTTAGCTAGATTCTGAAGCAGGTTTCAGACCCAAGTTATGGTCACTACAGATGTATTACGGGAAATGGGGGCATGAACCCTCATCCATACGGGATCGAGAAGGGACAGAGCATGCAGGCATATGTCTGGCTCCCAATCTGAAAACCATGACTTGCTGTTACATCTTCTCCAGGGCAGCATCATACTACCAACTGAATGTCAGTTCACTTCAAGGCAGTGATAAGGGCTGTATGTCTGCAAAGCAAATTGGGAAACATCAACAAAACTGGCACTGCTGGAAATTTAGATGGTCAGGGGGTTTTCTGGACAGAGAACCAGGGAGGAGGATTACGGGGGGGGGGAACTAAAGTAGACCAACTATGTCCAAAGCAACTATACTTTGTTTTGCTGTGTAATTTTTTAATTTCCTGTTAGAAAAGTATCTAACCTACAGGGTAAAATCAAGAATTTTTTAAATGGATATAAGTGGAACTTGGAAGATGTACTACAGCCATATAAGGACTCCAGGAAGGAAAGGAAGCCCTGTCCTTCTAACCAGGGAACTTCTCTCTTTCAAAGCTTGAGAGCTCTTCAATCCTCTTTACAGACTCTGTGTAACAAATCCAGCTTGTTTTCTTTTCACTCCCTCCACTTTGCCTCCAATGTTTTCCATGCAACCAGAAGTTTTACAAGGCCAAGGAGGAGGGGGGAGGAGCTTTAATCAAATCTAATAATTCCTTTGGGCAGACATACAGTTTAACTTGGGATCAAGAACTAATGCTAGGCAACTGCCTTGTTGACATCTCAGTCACATATTTCCAGCCAAATTTATGCACAATATGGATTCCATCTCCTTGCTTCTATCTTTTTTAATCTCTCTTTTTTAAAAATCACTCACCACTGAAATAAGTCCATGAAGTGATTCTTTAACACCACATTCTACAATACCATTGGGTAGATATTTGCAGCCTGGCAAAGGTAACACTGAAATAAGAAAATTAGCCCCTTCTTCAGGCTAAGCTCATAAGGACTGCCTCTACTGACTAGATGAAGGCTGGACTGGTATTTTTTTTTGGGGGGGGGGGGGGGGAATAGGGAAGATGCTTTGTTTATAAGGGCATCCCTTCCCACTGTACTGTGTGAGTTCATGGTGATTGTCAAGTCTAGGCTAGCCTTCTGTTTCCAACACCAGCAGATATCCCTGGAAAGTTTAGGAGCAGGCTTTCCTTGTTACTCCTTCTGGGATATTATATTCAGACTTATAGTACCCCTGAACATAGCAGTTCCACTGGGCTGCAGTGCTAACAGCTACTGATGACATATTACCCTAATTCCTTTTTCTTAAACCATGTGAGCAGAAGTGAATTATGTACTATGTGAATATATACTTCTTTTCACCAGACTCAGCCCCACTGCCAATCACTTTAACAGGGCGATCCTAAGTGCTGGTTTTATGAAAACAAGACAATGTTTCTCTGGTCATTTTCACTATCCTGCTGTTAACCAGAAAACTGCATGTTTATTTAGAAATAAGTTTCACTGGACTCATTCAGTGGAGATTCCTTCTCCTGAAATGTCTTTCTCAGTTCTTACACAAAACGTATAGGCTGCAATCAAAGGGTAGAGGTGGTGTGCCTCAAATCCCAATAATTAAATCCCTCAAATCCCATGAAGGGAGGCCTGCTCTCTGAGGCAAGAGAGCAGGAAGGGAAAGAATGCCTCCCAGTGTTTCAGCCATTCTGCTCCAGAGATTCTGTTTCTGTAAAATAACTCCACATAGGACAAAGCAAGGCACTTTGTAACTGTCATAATTATCTTTCGCCCTTCTCTTCTTAAGCCATGTAAACACACACCTTGTGCCAATTTTTAAAGATGAAGCCTCTGGAAAAGCATCGGGAACTACAAGACTTGCCACAACAAGTGAAACTTCAAAGATAATCCAGTGGCAGGTTAAAGCAGCTCAGTGTGACAGAGGAGCACTGTCTTGCCTTATGACGATAATATTAAGCAGAACGGACAGGATCTAAGGACAATCTTTGCTTGTACTTCAGTCTTGGTGCATTTGGCCAGAGTCCCATTTTTATGAGGAAATGCAAAATAAACACATGTAAATAGCCAACCGGAAGTATTTCACAATCATCCTTTAGGATTTGTACTGAGCACATCTATGAACATTTCCGTATAAAGATTTCTTATTAAGAATCAGAACACATGTCCATTCTCAGTTCTCTGCTGTTCTGGCAGCTGCTTTCCAAGGTTTGCAAGCAGAGGCCTTTCCCAGACCTGATTAGCAGTTTGGGACAGGCACAGCTAGAGTGGGGCTGTTGGTTGAAACCAGTTTCCAGAGAGAGAGGGTTGTGAGATTTGTGGAGTTTTAAAGAAGATATGTTTTGTGAGTGCACCTCTGCTCCGCTTACACATCCCCTTATCCTCATTCCATGACTTATGTTGCATTTTGTTAGTGTGTGAGTTGCAGAGATATGCATACAAAGCTGTTAATTAGGAGGATCTAGAGATACAATTATGATTGCATGTCACCACCAACATACAAAATGAAATAAAATAGGAAGACAGAGAGGCAGGAATGGTTCCTCACATTGGATCAGACACCAACTAGACCAGGGATAGGCAACTTTTCCCCTTTAAGGGCCGAGGGACTTCAGCTCCCAGAAGCCTCAGCCACATTGGCCAATAGTCCCATGTTGGCCAACAGCCCCTGGGATTCTGGGAGCTGAAGTCCCTAGGCCCTTAAAGGGGACAAGTTGCCTACCCCTGAACTAGACTGTTTCCAGAGCAGGTGCATTACCCTCCTGGTATGTTCCCTCTTGTGGTAGCTCCAATGGTTCTTGCAAGCCATCATGGTGGCATTGGGAACAGGAAGATATCAACATGCTCTCTTTTGACCATGTGCTCCAAGCTAACTGCCAGTAGCAAGTATTACAGAGCAGAGAGTGACTCTTGTAGGGAGTACGATGTGTGTATATGTATGATCACGCATGTGCACAAAGATTGTATTCACACTTGAGTGTGAACCCATAGAGACAAATGTTTTCTCAATGCTCTGTTCTTGGACTATTTGTGTGGAATAAGCTGATCTGTGGGCTACAGTAAAGATCTAATTTCTTGATAGATCTACTATATATCACTCTGTTTTCTGAACAAGAAATCTCACTAGTTTTCACAAGTAATGTCCCAAATCTCTTCCTGCTATAAATGTATGTAATATCTGTGTATTTAAGAAGCAGAGCGCTTTCCATGGGCAATTCCTCTCATCACCCAGAGCCCACAAAACAATGGCCTCCAGCCTTTCCTAGGCACCAGATTATTATTATTATTATTATTATTATTATTATTATTATTATT
>CM034708.1:110974569-110985313 GCA_020142125.1 Phrynosoma platyrhinos
GTCTAAGAGCACCAACAGGGTCACACTACCCCTGTCGACGCTCAGATGGAGGTAATCAGTCAAAGCCACCATGGCAGTCTCAACTCCAAATCCTGTCCTAAAGCCAGTTTGAAATGGGTCTAGATAATCAGTTTCCTCCAAGACAGCTTGGAGTTGAAGAGCGACTGCTCTCTCAATCACTTTGCTTAGAAAAGGTAATAAAGAGACTGGCTTGTAATTGTTCATATCCAGGGGTTCCAGAGAAGGCTTTTTCAGAAGTGACTTGACCACCGCTTCCTTCAAGCAAGATGGAATATGACCTTCCCTGAGGGATGCATTGATGATGTCCCTAAGGAGCAGCCTCAATGCATACCCCCCTCCTCCCGGATGGCCAGCCATGATGGGCAGGGATCGAGAGGGCAAGACGTCTTCCTCACACTTCCAAGGAGCTTGTCCACATCATCGGTACTTACAGGTTGAAATTCTGATCTTTTTCTTCAAGTGCTACCAAGCCTAAGCTTTGCTTCTCAAGGTTCTTTAATGAGAAACCAGAAATTGAACTAGGTCCACCTATAAGCAACACACACTTTCTGCCACAAAGAGACCACATTTTGAGACTCAAAAAGAGATGGAAGACACCCCCTTTCCTTTTTTCCTTTTAGAACTAGCGATGATGCCAGTCAATTGAAATAACCAAATACTACTGAACTGACATTTTACACTTCTCTGCTGACATAAAACACAAACAGCTGAATATTCCATAAAACTATGTTTGCTGCTTGTTGTTGTATGCCTACGAGTCAACTTATGGCAACCCTAAGGCAAACCTATAATGAGGTTTTCTTGGCATGTTTCTTCAGAGGGGGTTGTTTGCCATTGCCATCCTATGATGCTGAAAGCATGTGACTTGCCTAAGGTCTCCCAGTGGGTTTCCATGGCCATGCTGGCCCAACACAGAAACCACTATATCACACTGCTCTTAACAAATAAACAAACCTTTAAAAACACATCATGGTAATACTGGTTAGCAATGACAGGCACAGGATGCTACTTTGTCCCTCAGCCTATAACAAATGAGTGCTTGCAAGGAGACACCCCTTCTTTGGGTACAAGCAACCTCAGCCAAAATGACTCTGTCCAAACAGCTGCTGATTTTTCCCTTTCTCATGTAAGCTACATGGTCTAGCTCTGTGCTTCTCAGTCCCTGGTCTTCTGGATATTTTGAATTTCAACTCCTAGAATCCCTGACCATTAGTCAAACTGTCTGGGGCTTTGGGAATTCAGGTATGAAACAGCTGGAGGATTAAAGCTGCTGGGCATTAGCAGTGACAGAAGACAAATCAGGGAGTCAGGAAAAAGTGCAAAGTGGACATGCAATCACCAAAATGCAGTACTGCCTACACATATGTACTATGTATATGGGCTACCACAGAGTCAGTAGACTGGAAGGGATAGCTCTTCTAATATGCTGGAAGGGATAGCTCTTCTAATATGTATTGTACTGGAAGGGATAGCTGGAAGGGATAGCTCTTCTAATATGTATTGTACTGAATTACTTTATTCCTACCCTGCCTTTTCTCCAAAGCTGTGACTCAAGTCGGTTTACAAAAGCAAAAGAAAGACCAGTAAAACCACACATACTGTAGCTGAAATCATACAAGAAGTTACAATAAAAATAGGATTAAACTCTACAGAATTAAAATCATTTAAAATTTTAAAAGGAAAGAATAAAAATTATCATACAAAAAGCCTCTTTCTTCTAAAACAATCAGGTCTCCGAACTCTTCCAGGACAAAAAAGTTCTCACCCACCAACCCAACAAGGAGATACCAAGACTGGCCTCCAACTACTGCTTGGGTTACCTCACCAAGATGATCCATATCACATACTGTTTAAGAAAATATATATTCCCCTCACCCAATCAGTTTAAAGTAGGTAGTGTCCTGGTGAATAAGAAGCCCTGCAAGATTCAGGTAGCAATTCTGCTTATGTGACATGGAAGTTGGATAGTTTGCTGTTAAAAAAGAATCACAGTGTGCACCTCCCAGCAGGACTTCTAAAAGAGTGAGACCTAGACAATTACACTGGTAAGATTTCACCAAGTTCAAAACCAGGGAAGGAAAGGTAGTCACTCAAAGGTAAAGTGCTTGATCGTGGTAAGAGATACCATCAGCGTACAGACAGAAGAAAGACTGTAGTCAGAATGTTGCTTCCAGTGTGACTTGCAATATATATCTTTAACTTTGTGGGTGCACAACTACAAAAGTCAGGACAATGAAGTGTGTGTCCCCCAATGTAAAGTGTTTATCCAAAAGATAAAACAAGTATCACAGCTAGAATATTTGCTGACTAGGTCTGTGCAAGCAGACTAACTATGCTGGGAGGGGCAGTAGGCCTAAATACCCTAAAGGCATCAGATCCTCCATCTGATCCTGGTCAGCCCTGGTTAGTACTTGGATGGAAGATTGCCAATGAATAATACTAGGTGCTGTAGGCTATATTTCAGAGGAAGGAAGTAGCAAAACTATCTCTGAATATTGATTGCCTTTAAAAACCCTATGAAATTCATAGTGTTGTCATAAGGTGACAGGCAACTTGAAAGTACAAACACACACAAAGTAGCAGTAACATCTCATTGCAAAGTCTCCTGAAGCTCAAGCCCCAGGAGACAAAGGGTTCAGCTTGGGCACTAAGGATTTGTCTGTTAAGAGGAGAAGATTGTTACCTGGCAAATCAGAGAAACAATCTACGTGTGGCTAGAGAAGCCAACTGAATCACTGGCTGGCAAAGGTTTTCCAGCCAGAAAGAAAAAAGCTGCCCCTTGATTCTTCCACCTTATTCTAATATTTCATTCCTTCCCCTGAAGAGATTGCTAAAGCCTTGGAAACTTGGAAGTTATATGGCTGTGTCTTACAGATTTTACAAAGGGGTTGGTATGTACACTTCCATTCCGTGCTGCTAAGAATACTACAAAACTCCACTCCAGAGAAACTATCTGTCACATGAATAACTATTTTCCCAAGCTGCTGTTCCAGAATCTATTGCTATTTCTTGAAGGCTGGGTAAAGACTTGGGAGAAATCTGTTCTCATGCCAAATGCTCACATTCTGGAATGCACAATGCCTAAATGAATTTCATTCTACAATGTATTCTGTGCAGGATTCAGTGAACAAAGACCTATGTGGATAATACAAGGCAGGGTACCACCTATAATTTGTAAAATTGCTTTGAGATAAAAAGGTTCCAACAGAGAACAAGATGATTCCATTAACTGGAATATACTAGACCACAACTCCTGTTTTATTACATTGCTTCCAAGAAAGGCATCAAGAGAAGAACCTGTTAATTTGGTTCTTTAAACCAACTTCACTCAAGGAAAAACAATTCATCTTTTAGATATTACAGTACTCCAATGCTATTGGTACTACTAGTTAGACTGAGAATCTATATTAAGTACTAAAAGTGCTTCAGAAGCAGCTGTCCTTTGCAGCAGGTAAGAATTATTATTACAGTCACCCCTCCAAGTCCGCAGACTTGGAAATCCGTGGAGGGGCGACCGCCATTAGCATGAATGGGGTGCACCCCTGCAGCGTGCCCCATTCAAGCCAATGGGGCTTGAATATATGCGACTCTCATATCTTGTGGGGCCCCCCCATGAGTTACAAGGGATGTCTGTACTTGTTGAAAATGTTATGTATTACATTCTCCTTTCCCTCCTTAGATAGATAGACTTCCCTCTATCTTTGTCACTCTATCTAAACATGTGACTCCTGTCACTCACACTTGGAGGCTGTTTAACAGACTTTCTCTCAGGATTCTAAACAATCTCCTTTCAGTACAGTAACCGTTTCCTCTCAGTCTAAAATGGAGTAACAGTCTCCTCTGAGTGAGGTTAACAGTCTCTTCCTGCCATACCCAAACCATCACCAGTTAGGATAGGATTTAGTTTATTATGCATTTATTTATTGAAGTTATTATTATTCGTTTTTAAACAACAAACTGCATGTTTTGTTGTTTTTTGGAGTAAGTCTTTATTCTTTAGGAAGGCAGATTTAGAATAAATAGTCTGACCCACACTTTTGCTGTTCTGCTGATGAAAGCTGAACTCTAGCAAGTTTAACTTTCATACTTATATATTTTTGTTCCCCTTTAAAAGGGTTAACACCCTGGGAAACTTAAATTTCACCCCACATTACTCCTGTACTGTAAATGGATAGAACAGATACATGGTGGATTGATGGCTAAGGTGATATTTGAACAGAGGAGTGGGTGGCTACCTTGCACACATCTGTTTCTCGCTTGCCATACCCACTAATGCTTTCTACAGTTAACCCATCACTACCAGCACACCACAACAACATGAAAGGATAACTCCGTAACCGTTAAGCTGCTTATAGCTGCAAGACTAATATAAATATTTCAGCACCAACAACAAAAAAATTATTTGCAAGTCACCCAGACAGCAAAGATTAACCTCAATCAGATACCAGATGTATCTGACTAAAGGGCCTTTGCAGACAACCAGAAATAGTTCAAATTGAGTCCACTTTAAGGGTTAGGGTTAGGGAATCATGGGAAGTGTATTTAATTGTGGCACCAAAGCTCTCTGATAGAGAAGGCTCAATGTCTCAGAGAAAAAAAACAATTCCCATGATTCCCTAGCACTAACCCTAACCCTTAAAGTGGACTCAATTTGCACTATTTCTGGCACTCTGCAAAGGCCCTAAGCAACCTATTAAGGATATTATACATATATCAAGTAACCAAATACATTAAGAGTAAATGGCATGTAAGTGCCAGTAATTTCTGGAAAAACACTTTGTCCAGCACACCCGTGCTATACATGGGCTCGCCACACACACGGACTAAAAATCATGAGAATGGCGAGCCACGGTAGAGTGAATGGGGCGTGCATCCTTTAAAACAAATGGGACTTTAAGTCCTGCGTTATTTGGCTTATGCGGGATGGGGATCCGGAAATAATCCCCCATGTATAGGAAGGGCCCACTCTACACCTTATCTCTAATAATAACACAGATTGAGGATGATGCTGGCATGGAGATGCTGAAAACAATGAAGTTAACATCTTCACTACACGTGCTTTCAGATATCATATTACAAGTGGTGACATCACTTGATTTACTGACCTCCAAGCAGGGACAGTAGCTTTTAAGTTCAAACTGCAAGTTCAAAATCCAACTTAAAATACTTTAAAATGTCACATAGGTGAACCATCCACAGTCTGATTGAATAAGTTTCCTCTTTCCACAACAGTTTAGGAATGTCTGGTTGCTAATTCTATAACAGTTAACGATCCAAAGGTCAGGCCAATATAATATCCAGACAGTAAGAGGATTTTCAGGAAAACTTTTGAAGCAAATGCATTTCTGGAACACTTTCTGGGGGAAATGCCAATATAGAATCTAAATAGAGAGCCAATGGGTACAGTGGTTTGAGCGTTGGACTATGCCTCTGAAAGCCAGGGTTCAAATCCCCACTCAGCCATGGAAACCCACTGTGACTTTGGGCAAGCCACATTTTCTCAGCCTCAGAGAAAGGAAAAGGCAAACCTCCTCTGAACAAATCTTGCCAAGAAACCCCTGTGATCGGTTCACCTTCTGGCATAAGTCAGAAAAGACTTGAAGGCATACAACAACAATAACAACAAGTTTGGCATATCTGACTTCCTAAACCATTAAAATTTTGGTACAATAATTTAATGTGTTCTGTCCAACTGGTTTAGCATATTTAAACCAAAATATGGTTTGAATGTCAAATTTAAAGCTTTATTTTGAACTTAATTGGAATTTATAGCAGAATAATTATAATAAACATGGCAAGTAAATAACAGACAGCATTATTCAGATTTTGAGAAGAGAATACAGGCACTGAAAGTGTTTCACACACTAATATGATCATCAGGAAAAACTTTTACAATTTCCAACTTTGAAACTGCCCAGTTTGACTGGTATTTGATCCATATATTATGATGTTCTTGTTGTGTGCCTTCAAATCATTTCTGACTCATGGTGCCCCTGATGTGAACCTATCATGGGGGTGTCTTGCACAGAGGGCAGGCTGCCCTGGCCTAGCTCTGAAGCTGAGAGAGCAAGATTTGCCCAAGTTCACACAGTGCATTTTAATGAGTAAATGGGGATTTTAATCCAGAGTCTTAATCCAGCCCTCAAACCACTACTAATTTAGAGCCATCAAACAAGAGAATTTTAGGAATGGGACATTTTCTACTTTCACTATGCCCATGATTAGTCTACAATACCAGTGTAACCAATTCTAAACATGCATTTGTTGCAATAAAAGTTAGTAGGATTTATTTTATGTCATAGCTCTCCTATTGTTAAGGTAACTAATTAATGAAAGTAAAAATTAAACAGAATAGCCATAGGGAAGAGACCATTTCAGGATGCCATGATAAAAAGTGGCATGGACAGAAAGAAACAGTCTCACATTGTCCTGGCCTTGCTACATTTCTGTAGGCAGAGGAAACTGAGTGACTCTTCCCCACAACTACAGGTTGATGTGCAATCCCAAAAAGCTTCTTCCACAACACATTTTTTGGTTGGTTTGGTTGTGTATGTGTGTGTGCATATGTAGATTGTGTCTTACGTACAACTTTAAAACCATTCCCATCATCTTAACCTTGCCCTCCAAAGCAAATAGTCTTGCAACAATTCTGTGGATGGAAATATTCCAGACTGCACTTTTGTGAGTCCGCAGAGGCAAAGGATTACAAAACCCATTTGAGGTCAAGGCACAAGACAGACTTGTTTCTGTTTAGGGAGAAAAAATCAGACAAAATAAATTAACAAGCTTTCCAAAATAGCTTCAAGTCTTTTGGCTCACTGACTTTGCCATTAATACAAAGATACCTTTTGCACTTTGCCCTTGCAAGGTAGGAGACTTGTTGTACAACATAACTTTTGGGTACATACATCAGTGCGAAACACTCCATTCCTTTGCAATCTGAGTTCTCAGTAAAATTTCAGCAAAATGAATGCATGTAAACATTTTTAAAAGAAACTGTAAATGTCATGGGATTTTTCCCCCCCGTAAAGAAAATAAGCATTCAGCTATACACAGCTGCTATAAACCAAGTTAGCCTATAAAACGGGTTCATCAGTGAACTCTAACCAGTCCATGACTATTCTGCACCTGATCTAAAAGACTCAGGCCCCAGAGAAACTAAAGAGCTGTACAGACATACATCCCTGTGAACTGTGCCTCAAGAATTATACCAGTCTCTCAGTATGTCAGCTTTAATGACAGTCACAAACTCTGCCACCTGAATTGACCTTCCTTCACAGATGGTCTTCCCCCATCAACAGTCTATTATTAATAGAGTAACCAAACAACTATATTTTGTTACTGCCAGTGGTAGAGCCCTAAAAAGCAGGGAAAACCAAGGTTCGAAACAGATGTGCCAAAAGGTGCAGCTTTCAGCCGCTTTGAGGGCATGGCGTGCAGGAGAGGACACATGTCCCCAGAGCAGCCAGAAGCCATTTTGAGGCTTAAGGAGGCCTGAGGCCACCAGCAAAAAGATGGTGAAAGTCATAGAATCATAGAATCATAGAGTTGGAAGAGACCACATTTGAGGCTGCAGCAGCAGCCCACTTTCACAGGGCGATGGTGGCTGGAGTTGCCAGATTTTGCCAAGATTTTGTCATGATTCACCCTCACCAACCAAATTCTGCCCTGGTTCTACTGTAGGGCCTCTCTGACAGAAATGCATTTGGGGTGTTGCTGTTCTTATCTGCCTTCAAGTCATTTCCAACTTATGACGACTCTAAGGCAAACTTGTCATGGGGTGTTTTTTTTGGCAAGATTTGTTCAGAGCAGGTTTGCAACTGCCTTCCCCTGGGGCTGACAAAATCTTCAGGCACCATGGGAAGGAATTCTGGGAGTTGTGATCCAAAAAGTAACTTTTCCAAGGTCAGATTTTTTTTCAGCAGAAGTTGGCTGTCTAAACAACTCCTCATATACATGGTATGCACAAATCTCAGAGAGACCACACTGACATTTGCACTGCAAAACATATACATGTTATATGTTTGTTGTGTGCTTTCAATAAGTCTTTCAACTCAAAAACAAACATATCATAGGGTTTACTTGACAAAATTTGTTCACAGGAGGTTTGTCATTGCCTTCCTCTCTTTATGTTCTATGTATCATATATATGTACTATATATTGTACTAATATATGTGTTACAACACACTGAACTAATATAAGCCCTCAAAGGTCTTTGCACATTAATCTATATAGGTGTTCACACCGTATGTATGTACACAGGCTCAGATGTGAGAAACTCTGCACTTGTGTTCATTCTAGATTTGACCAACATTCCTGAACCCTCTTAAATCTAGAATACAAGCAAAGTGTGCATGGGTACGTGAGTAGAGTAACACAGGGTTTGTGTGCACTGATGAGTACATGTTCACTATATGTAAATGGAGCTCTCTGCAAAGTGGAGCATACTTGCACCTAAAGATACCACAGAAATTCTCAAGAGGATATTTTTGGGTGAGGTTGAGACAAATCTGAGGGAGAACAGAAGAAGGAAGAGACTGAGGAGAGCACAGGGAGAGATGAATGAACAAAACACACCAACTAAAGAAGACAGCAGAAGCTAGAATTGGTTCTAATACCTTCAACAACAGCTAAATCCACCTACAGCTTTGAAGCCAGGAAGAGAGAGAATGAGGCCCATGACTGTGTACCAGCAGTCAAGCCAGAAACATACAGTGGTTGTCTGATTTGTTGAATGTCGTCTTCTCCTAATTTTACTTTTCAGACTTAAATAGCATAGTTTCCTTAGAATGCTCCTATTGCTTTCTTCCTCTCTTGTCCTTCTTATTAAATTGATTCTTTTCAGTAAATATGTGTTCATTAGTATTTTTCAAAATGTAGCAATAGTAATTTCTGTAGATAGGTAATATTTTAAAACACACTTTATACAACTGAACTATATTTCACTATGTAGAACTGGTAGCTTTTCCAGAAATCACAGCCCCTTGCAAGCCTGACTGAAAATACCATGACTTGTTTCCTGGTACAGTAGCACCAGTACTGTTATGAAGTGAACTAAATCCTTAGAATTATTTATGCACCCCTTAATTTAATCACTTAATTAAAAAAAAACAGTTTACAACAGATACTTATTTTTACTTTTGTTAATCAAGACATTATAATAGCTAGACAGCAAACAGGCCTATGCAATTATCTAGGCACATTCAATCAAAACATTCAGGTTTCCTCTTTTTGTTATTATTTTTTCTTCTTCAATGTGAAAGTAGAAGCTGACCTGTTGAGATTCATCACCCTCCATATGAGTAAAGCAGGGGTCGGCAACCTACAGCCCGCGGGACCCACCTGGACCGCGGGACCCCGCTGACCGGCCGCCACCACCGCGCCACCGCCACACGCATCACAGCAGCCATTTTGTTTGCCAAAATGGCGGCCGTGATTCGTTTGAGCATGCATAGTACTCCTGCGCATGTGCAAACGAGCTGCAGCCGCCTTTTTGGAAAGCAAAATGGTGGCTGTGCGTGCGGTGGCCGCGTGGCGGCAGCGCACGTGGCAGCAGGGGTCAGCGGGGGCTGAGCGCATGCACATAAGCATGCGTGCTGCCATTTCCCCACCACCACCCTGGC
Organism: Phrynosoma platyrhinos; assembly: GCA_020142125.1. Lineage (NCBI taxonomy): Eukaryota > Metazoa > Chordata > Lepidosauria > Squamata > Phrynosomatidae > Phrynosoma > Phrynosoma platyrhinos. Next base: position 110,984,215 of record CM034708.1, read on the forward strand.
AGAAGACCTGGGGACCAGCGACCGGCCCCAGGTAAGTAAACCTTGCCAACCCCTGGAGTAAAGCAAGTGAACTGGAGATCCGGGGCAAGCTAGCATACATCCTTCTTCATACAGTGACAGGACACATTTCTGCAGAGGAATGTCAACTAAGAAATCCCTGAAACAACACATGCACCTTCCACTGCAGGTGGGTTCCTGTACCAGTGTGTAGGCCAGAAACCTGTACGTCCAGCACAGTAGACACATGCTGAATGTTTACATGTGAAAAATTCTACCTGTGTCTGGATCAACAATCTGTGTCCACATGTTCCCAAACTGTACCTGTGTTGAAAGTAATGTGTGAGTACTCCTGTTGTGTTCATTTGATAAATTCCACTGGGAAACAGTCCATTTGATTTTATTTCTCTTTCAAGAATTATTCTTACTTAATAAAGGACTTTGATCTGGAAAGGCATAGTGGGAGCAAAACTAAGCATATTTATTTAAACATAACTAATGGTCAAATTTTCAGTTAAGTTATATTTCTATCTTATGTCTTGCAATTTGTTTAGAGCAATGCAACTCATATTGAAATATCCAAATTTTTAAATGCATTGTGCTTTGTATGCCTCTTTGCAGTTCTAAAAGAAAATGTGGGGAATGTTACTAAGGCAAGGGAGTAGATTTTTTGCAGTTTAATACATAGGTACAGAACATATTACAAATAATAAGACTTTATAATAATATAGTATAACAATATACAGTCGCACCTCCATTTTCGCAGACTTGGGAGTCTGTGCCCTCGCCCATTTGCGGGTAGCAAACAGAGGGGGACAAAATGGAGAGGGTACATGCCACCATTGAAGCCAATGAGGCTTGAATACTGGCGATTTTCTGTTTTCGCATGGGGGTTACGAATGACATCCCGTTTTTTGCACTTTATTATGGTACAGTGAAAGTAGGTATCTGTCTGTATCTGGGCAAGTTTCTCGAAAAGGTTGATGGATTTCCACTTTGTTCAACTAAATTTGGTGCTTTCCATAGTGGTAGAATTTAAAGATACTGCCATGTTAGTCTGTAGAATTAATGTACAGTGGTACCTCTACTTACGAAATTAATC
>CM034708.1:111015601-111026696 GCA_020142125.1 Phrynosoma platyrhinos
TGAAACAGATCACTGCACACCTTGACTTCTCTTCATGTGCATCTAGCTTGCTCATGTTGATAATTCCAACATCACAATTGAAAAAAAGTACATGGAGCCTATTCTAGAGTGTTCCCACCAATTATGACCATAGCAGCCAGTTGTACTACACCAGCCTACCGTTATAGGCCAAAGTAGGCACAGTGAAACAATTGAATTGTACATAAAATACCATGATTAATCTGTTTAATTTGACAAATAGCAATGGTTATAGGCCACAGTTGGAATGGTGATGCAAACATATAAAGCAAAAGTTGTCAAGAGCAATCTGTTTGGTATGTCACAAACCTATGGACATAGGTCACAGCTGGAACAATGAAGAAACGCACAACACATAGGATGTTATTTTCAATCTATTTATTACAACACCAACCAATGATTATAGGGCAAAGTAGGCCAAGTGAAAGAAATACACTACTGTGTAAAATATAAGGTGATCAATCTGTTTCTTATAACCTAATGAAGATGGATACAGTATATTTGCTGGTTGCAAAAGAAATTTACAAATGCCTCCCTTATAGCCTCTCCCTCCTCTGTTTCCTGACCCTCAGGAAGGAAGTTGGCTTCATCCATTGTGTAGACTGCAGGCTGAGGTGGTCAGGATGTTAGCACTTTGCCATCAGTCTCAACAAAAATGTGCAAGATCATACATGCAGCAATAACAAAGTTCACATTTTCCTCTGCCACCTCCAATAGGGCCATTAGGCATCTCCAATGTGCCTTAAGGTGACCAAATACCTTCTCAACCACGTTTCTCACTCTATTGTGACACTTGTTGTAGACTGCCAGACAAGGATGCAGAACACCCTTGTCATCAACCATGGCTTAATTGGATAGGCAGCATCAGCCAACAAAAGTGGTCCTACTTGTCGCCCAAAGATTGTAACTGTAGGCTTCCCTGGTACATAGACACCAGCCCTCATGTGGAGAGGTCCACATGATAAAACTGTCATAATTTGACCCCACCTTCCCCATGACAAAATCAATAAATATTCTAATATGGTCACATGTTCCCTGCAAAGCATGGAATATTTTTGTTTCCTGTTGATGAACTATCCACCCTGACACACTGGAGAAATGATGTTGCACTGGCAGCCGTCCACTACTCCGATCACCTGAGGAAATCCCATTGCTTCAAAGCCATCCATCGCTTGTACTGGAAGTGGAAAAGTGCAAGTGGCAATAAATAGTGTGCAAAAATAAGACAAGTATAACAAAGGGGGGGGGGAAAGCAAGGTAAAGCAACAATGCAAGCTAAAGGTGAAAACCATACAGCAATTAGACAATGCAACAGTTAGTGTTAACAGCAGTTACAAGTTACTGTACGATTACAAAGTAGAACAAAATAAAGTTAAAGCAAGGCAACAAAACCACACAAAAACCTATGGCATAGATTGGTTTACCTTTCTGTAGTCTCCTAAATACACAGTCTTCTTCACCAGCACCAATTCCATGGCAATAACCACTTGGATTATAGCTTTGCAGGCTGTAGACTTCCCAACATCAAATATTGTGGCAATTGTTGCATAGGATCCTTTGTGCGCCAGAAAACACACAGCAATAGCAACCTGTTTCTCCACTGACATGGCCCTGTGGAAATGGGTGTCCTGTCTTATTAGATGTGGGTGCATTTCTTCCACGATCTTGTTGAAGACTCCTCGCCTCATGCGGAACTGCTGCTTCCACATCTCATCGGATCACACAGTAGTGGCAAAAATGTCCCACATTTCCTGTGCTTTGGGGTACACCCACCACCTCCTGAGCATAGGTTCATAAAAACACTGCACGGCACTCCTAAACCAAGTAACCTCACCAACATAGGAAAATGAACACACTCACTTGGAGAGTAGTGGAGTCTCCTTCCTTGGAGGTCTTTAAGTAGAGTCTGGATGGCCATCTGTCAGGGATGCTTTGATTGGGAGTTCCTGCATGGCAGGGGGTTGGACTGGATGGCCCTTGTGGTCTCTTCCAACTCTATGATTCTATGATTCTATGAATTCAGGGCATCATCATCATCATCATTTCACCTCATCTGCCAGTCAATGGTCCCATCATCCACAGCCACATCCTCATCCTCATTCACGTCCAAGAATGATTTGGAAAAAAACAAGTCTGTGCTGCCAGGTTTTCCTCATCCAGAGACAGATGAGCAAAGTGGATTGCAAGTATATAAACATTGCCTGCAAAACAGCTATGTAGACAGGATCCATAGCCTTGCCAACAAATCACAAGGTTGTGACCAAAAAAAGCAACACACACTGAATCAGGGGCACACCTAAAAGGATCCCCGTGTCACTGGAATGAAGTATTACTGCATCACCGATTGCACAGAGATGTGAACGGAACGATTGACATTAAAAAAAAACACCCAGGACTGATCGATCGCGATCAATTCAGAGCCAGAAGCATCTAGCGGCACAAATACCACTGGGATCTACAAAGGGCAAAAAGAAGCAAATCCATTCAATAATGAAAAGATCCACTGTCATAGTGGGAGCGATGCCTCACGTGGAATTGATTCACTGACCCTGAGCAAAAACAAATTGCAAAACGGTTTTAAATGTCAGTGGGAACGAGCCCCTAATGTTTAGAGGAAATCTCTTTTCTTCTAATTTGAATCCATTGGTTCATGTTTTCACAATCTCTAGAGCAGCAGAAAACCAGCTGTCTTCATCTTCCACATGATGTCCTTTCAGATATTTAAGGATAGCTATCATGTCACTTCTCAGTTTTCTCCTCTCCAAGCTACATCTATCCAGCTCCCTCAGTCGTTCCCCATAATGCTTAGTTTCCAGCACTTTGATCATGGTCCCCTTTCTCTTGTCAATAACTTTCTTGAACTGTGGTGCCTAGAACTGGACACAGTACGAAGTCTGACCACAGCAGAATAGAGTAGCTCTACTACTTCCCTTGATCTGGACACTATACACTTGTTGATGTAGCCAAGAAATGCATTGGGGGTTTTTGGCCACTGCATCATATTGTTGACTCATATTTAGTTTGTGGTCTGCTAAGACCCCCAAATCCTTTCCACATGTATGCCTATCAAGCTAGGTATTACCCATCCTATATTTGTGCACTTCCTTTTCCCCTTCTAAATGCAGTACCTGTTTAGTTGTTTTCTTTGGGATCAAGTCAGTATCAGGGAGGAGAGTGCCATATTCCTGTCCCGTCAGTCATCCTTTTGTTAACACAAAAAGCAACAAGTCTGGAAGGAAAGCCTAGTTTGTCCATGGAGGCTCTCCACATGAGCCAGAACCCTGGAAAATCTCCCTCCAGACTCATCACTTGCCACATGAGCAAAGCAGCAATAGAGGAGGCTAGCCTAGTGCCTTCCCTCTGTGTGTTTAATTCATGCCAAGCAGCATGCTTGAACAAGATTAATTTTTGCTTAATGTGAAAGAGGATTCTAGTACATATCTGGTGTAGAAGTACTGAAAATTCTAAAATCTAGAACTGTGTGAAAAGTATTTTCTTTGCACTATGAGAAACTTATAATCCTGAGTAAGAAAGGGACATGGGGAAGGTGAAATTTTGCAATAGAACAGTCCATAGGGAAAGGGTAATGCATAGAGAGCGATCTGGTATTACCAAGTGTCCTCATTCACATGTGCACTCATGCATATTCTCGTGTACCCACCACTGTACAAAATGGGGAAATAGCCTTGAGAACAGTGATCTTTGGAACACAGAAGGTTTATTTTACAGAAGTAAAATAATTGATAGTACACACACAAATACCAAACACTGGACTGACAGGGTATCACTAGCCACTCGAGAAGGGCAAGTGGAGCTGTACAAAAAAGTGTGAAAAGTAGTTTTAAAATATGGCATGGGGACCAATTAAAGCAATGCCTCTTCTCGAAAAATAACAATTTCCATATTGCCTCCCAGGCCACAAATCAACAGATCTGTCTGTGCATCCAAGACAGTGAAGTGGTACAAACAAGAAGAGAAAAACTCTGGCCTTTGAAATGCAGTTGAGACAGCAGAGTAGGAGAGAGAATGCTATAATAATTATGAGGAGTCAGGGGTAAGAGAGCGAACCTCAGGTAGATTTTGGAGTGATGTGATGGTGTTTCTGTCCCACAATGAAAGAGTGTACATGCTGACTGGTCTCATGGGCAGTTAGAAGCTTCTGAACAGAAGGGGCAACAAGACCTTCAGCAGACTCAGGATGGGATAGGACAAAATGTACCATAATGTGGGAGATGAATAGGAACCCTCCTTTGGATTCCTGTCTACCTGATCAAATTAAGCTAACTCACTGAGTATTGCAAATGCCATGCTTCTGAGACAAAAGTCTTGCACAACAGGAGTGAAAAACCAGAGTGCTTGCAGATAATAATGGACTATGGAAGTTGCCATGCTGCAGAATTAATGCAGTTTGACAACGTTTTAACTGCCACGGCTCAATGCTATGGAATCCTGGGATTTATAGGTTTTTGTGGCATTAGAGTGCTCTGACAGAGAAGGCTAAATGTCTCACAAAGCTACAAATCCCAGAATTCCATAGCATTGATCCATGGTGGTTAAAGTAGTGTCAAACTGCATTCATTCTGCAATGAAGATGCAACCTGTAACTGCTATCAGACCTATACCATGGTGAGACTTCATAGGAAATTCTGAATACTCAGTAAAAAGCACTCTGCATATTGCCAGATGAATACTTACCTTAATTTTAAGTGTATACAGAGTCGAAATTAGCTGGTGAGTGATGAGGGGAAACACTTTTGCATATAATTAGCACCAGCCTATGTGAAGAATGCTAGATGGTTGTGCCTCAAGTGTTCCTCATCTATAGAATGTGAGCAGTGTTTTGCCTTGTAGCCTGTAGCTAATCTTGCTGCTTTTCTTATCTGAAACAAAATGGGGTTCCTCCCAAGGGTTCCTCATGCTGAAAAATTATAATGGCTGAAAAGCATATCTGAGTAACAACTTTTCAACCATTATTAGTTTTCTCTTGCACTGCACAATGTCAGGAGAGTGCAAAGTGATCTCTGGGTCCATAGTGGACAGTCACAAGGTACCATAGATCTAGCTAGTGCCACAGGTGAACTATGAATTCTAGAACATGTCTCAGAATCTTTTGCAATGCACAGAGGATCCTCAGCAGACAAGTAAATGTGGAAAACATTCCCTGAAGGTAGATATTCTAAAAGTTAGACAGTGGTACAACTGTTAAGTGATGCATTGGACTATTCTGTACCAGGTGTATTAAATGACCAACTATGGGTGACGATTCGGGGGCAAAAACAAGTACAGATCCAACCCTACTGAGCCCATTGGCTGAGTAACCCTGTAAGGTACCTTTCAGCCTTAAAGTTCAGCAATTAATGGGTAGAGGGAAAAGGTATAGCCCTTTCAAAGTAGCAATTAAAAATTTAACTACCTGTATATTACTCCCATTTTCTGCATGGGAAAATAAGCTAGATGGGCCGCCCAAGGCCACAAAGTGAGTCAGAGGCAAGGAAGCCAAGTAGTTCCTGGCTCCATCTCTCAAACCACAACATTTACTGCCTCCCTGCTGACAGATGAGAGCTAATTTCCCAACAAGCCACCCTCAAGAGTTAAAATAACCCCAGGCAGCATATCAAGGTCAAGGGAGGAGAAAGCATCTGATCTGGTAAAGACAAATGATGATAAACTACAGAGTTGTGGAAGAAAAAAAGCAATGAAAGGCTAATGAAATGACAGGAAAACGAATGCAGGTGTTTCTTGATCGGGGACAGAAGGTAAAAAAATCATAGAAATAATATCCCAAAGTAAGATGTGTGCTAAAGACTGCAATGGAAACATTTTCTGAATTGTCACTTTATTGTTTCCAGGTTCCTGCTTTCTTGATGATCAGAATTTCTAGGGATATTGGCATTTATGAGATGTTTTTGTAATAATTTATTTTACAGAATGCATATTGAATAGAGGACATATAGTCAGATACAATAAGTTTATAATACAGTGTCAGCGCTCCAAAAGTAGTGGCATGCCCTTAGAGACTGCATTTTGACAGCCAATGGCTAAAACTCAAGAATTTTTCTCACTGGAGCAAACTTCATTCTTTCTCTTTTCTTCGTCACCTCAAATACCTGTTACTTCCAACTTGGCAGATGGATATTGCAAGGCATTATACTTATTCATTTCATTTCTCCCCCTGCCTTGCTCCAATCGACAACACACTTTGCATCTGCATTTGTTCCAGACATCAAAAAACAGTACACATGAAGTGGTGTCCTGGTATGACTGGTGTACAATGAATTGTGACGCCCTGCCAGACAGTTGTTTAAAGAGTCTTTGCCCCTCTCCTTAGCCTGGCCCTCTGAGGCAGTAACTAGGGAAGCCAAATCGGATGGCGATCAGGTTGTTCCATCTATGTGCCTAAAACCAGATCTACCCTAAAATGCCCCGAGATTCATCACATGCCATCATCAACTGCTCATTATCAGTGAGGCTTTTCTCTATCAAGGGAAAGAGATGTTACTGAGGTACTACTCTATCAGCACCCACTCTTCACTCACCCAACTAACACAGGATAAACAAAGCAAAACATGTTTGTTACTGTTCAAATGGATCAAGATTCAGCTGTTGAACTCCACTTACTGTATTAACAAGCTTTCAGGACGTAAAATGTTGGTTCTGTCTTCTGCTTGCCCTAATTGGTACAAACAGGTTAGTAGGGCATGTCTTACCATCAGTGGAAAATGCATAGTAGTTGTTTAATCAGGAATCTTTCTCTTCTTCTTGCAGAACATCCAGCATAGACTGCCAGGACACAGACATTTAATCCAGGTTCAAAAAGACACAGCTCAGTTGGGAAACGGAGAGTGGCTGGGGGGAAGGAAATATTTATTGATTTGATTTGATATGATTTGATATATATCCTGCCTTTCTCTCAGTGTGGGACACTGTGGCTTATAAAAGGGCTAAAAGAAACAAAAGCTAAAAACTTGATCAAGCTGATACCTCTCTAATTGATAAAGTAAGAGCATCACAAGTCTTTCTGGGTGACACACGTTCTCCAGTCTGGACAAATAAGATTATCAGCTGACTTTGCACATCTGCTGAACAAGGACCGTGTGTGGTCTAAAATGGTTTGTTCTTGGTACTGTACTCAGACTGTGATCTGTCAATGGCACTTTTGTACTTTCAGGGGTCATTTCTGGCAGTTACAAAGTTTAACTGAACAGTGCTGCCACTATCTGGTTAAACAGGGTGTATAACTAGAGACCATGAAAGAGATAATATGCTAATCGTTTCTTGGCTTAAAAACAGAAACTGGGGATGGAAAAGGCTCCATGATCCTATCGTTTTGTTTTCTATTATTTTTCTGCTCAGAATTCCTCACATCCCAACTCCTTTACCACTCATGGGGAATAAGACACAGGGCTTCTGTATTCTTATTTCTTAATGGGGGGAAAAACTTTAACAAAGGACCTTTGCAGACTGCCAGAAATAGTGCACATTAAATTGAGGCACTGCCCTGGCTCAGTGCTAGGGAATCATGGGAATTGTATTTTTTTCTGAGACATTGAGCCTTCTCTGTCAGCTCTGGTGCCACAATAAATTACAGTTCCCATGATTCCCTAGCACTGAGCCAGGGCAATGCCTCAATTTAATGTGCATTATTTCTGGCAGTCTGCAAAGGCCCAAAGAATTAATGAAAAAAGCTTCATGAGGATGGTGATATTTGGACAAACAGCAGGAGGGCAAAAAAGCCTCCGTGCATCATTCACACTCTGAAATAGATTGCTTCCAAAGTTGCTTTTTCATTATACAAAACCGTGGGACTTTGGTAACCACGCAGGAGTGGCCCATGGTCTGAACAAGGGAGGTTCCTCACCCTGAAATGCTGAGAGGAGATGTCACCTCCACCATCACCACCCTCACTCAGATTGTGAGCTGATGGGACTCCCACACATCACCCAAATTATCCTTGAGATGCTTACAGATGTGATCTGAAACAAAAGGTGGGTGTGACTGTCTGCACACTTCCTGAACAGCATTCCTCAACTATTATTTTCGTTCAGTATTTTCTTCCTTCCTCTTCCTCTACACAAAATAAAGAAGGGACTGCAGTTGCAAGAGAACGGTTAGAAATTAGTAGATGCTGGAGTTCCATTAATAATGTTAATAAAAGTTACTTTTATGGAATATAACTGCCTATGCTGCCTTGCAGATTCTGGGAGTTGTAGTCCAATCGATAACTCTTCCAAGCTGATAATGATACAATATTATGTAGTACAAAAAGGAAATGATAGATACTGTCTGTTAATGGCTTCCCTCTTGGCCAGTCTGTGGTGATTCTTCTATTAGCAGTAGGATCTCCTGGTTGGAATCATGTGCCTACATAGTGCATCAGTGTAAGGACATATGCCTTGTACCCACATGATTACCTTCTTGCACTTCTAAATATAATATCCTCATTTTTAAATATTCTATCATTAACCTATAAAACCTGGAGCCTTTTGTGAATGCTTATCTAATGACCAATTCAGACATGGCCCTGACTAATACACATCTCCATGATACATTAACTGCTACATCATTAAGTGATTATGGGTATCTCAACTGGATCAGGGTCATATGCTTTAGGTTGAGTCCTGTTTGCACACCCTGCATACCCATGCTGTATTTGAGGTCTCCATATTTTCATATTCTATATCTGGAGCCAGCATGTTCTTAAGAGGTCCCTATGACCTTTTGGAACACTAGGTAAAGTTCCCAAGAGAAAAGGAGAGAACTCCAGGTTTTCTCCCAAGAGAAAAGGAGACCCATGTGCAAGATCCAGGAAACAATACATTCAAGGCTAAGTGGGTATACTAATTGCTGTTTCCTTTCCCTAAGTCCTCTGCATTTCTTCCTGCACCAAGAGACAAAGGAGGTCTCATTGCACGGAAATAGTAAGCCAGTTCCCTCTGCCTACCTCCTGTTGTGTTTCCAGCCAACCTCCCTGTCCACTCACCCTGGGGATGTCCCAATTCAGTCAGTGTTTTTGTTGCCCTAAAGTTAAAGCCATCAACCAGTCTGGAATCCCATTGTCGATTCCTGGGAAAGAACATCAAGCCTTTGTTACCTCACAAGATAGCACATCCCCAGAGGCTAGTTTTCAGGTATAAATATAGGTATCAAAAACCTAGCATCTGTGTACAAAGCCTGCATACAGTTGTCCCAGGATGCATTCTGTGTATGATCTATGTTGTCCTCAGACTCCAGTCTGAGCCACTTCCCGCTTTCTGTGGTCTATTCTTTGGAGTTGGACAGATAAATATCACCCTCTTTAAACCCCTCAAACTCCGCTATCCAGTTTCCATATTTCCATTTCAGTTAGCTCTGAATGCTGTATCTGTCTGTGCATATGTGATTGCATTCTGCATTTTTCTAAATAAGACCTTGTTTATTCACCCAAACCTGGAGCCCTCCTCAGTTAAAACCAGTATACACAGGTTCCAATGGCCCTAAAGGTTACCCAGCCTCTTGCAAAACTAATTTCCCCAACAACAAAGGACAGAAGAAAACATTCTCAGAGGAAGGCAAAGGTAACCCCCCTCTGAACAATAGTGATAGTTTTTTTCTTTTCTTCTTCTTTTAGTTTGTTTTAAGTTTTAAAGAAGAGTTATAATTCTAGAGATGGCCATGCAATGCTCTTTCACTTCCAATTTCCAATTCCCAGGTCAATGTTTACAATCTTTAAGAAAAGTCTAATTTTGGGAGGAAAATCTAGCTAGAATCTGTTTACACAGAAAGGAAAGGAACCATTGGAAGGTAGAGAATAGAGAGGCTTACTGTGGTAGACATTTGTTCTGAGTCTTCTAATTTTGCAGAACGGATTCAATCAGTAACAAAGAAAATATACAATAAAGCTTTCTTGAAAGGGCTAAACTCCACATTTACTTTATATTGGTGGTATGGTATGGTATGGTATGGACATTTAAAAATATTTAGCATAGAGCCAGTGTGGTATAGTTGTGTTGAATGTTGGACTAGGACCCTGGAGATCAGGGTTTGAATCCCCACTTGGACATGGAGAACAACTGTGTGATCTTGGGCAAGTCATACTCTCTCAGCCTCAGAGAAAGGCAAATGGCAAACCTCCTCTGAACAAACCTTACTAAGAAAACCTAGGATAGGTTTTCCGTAAGGTTGACATAAGTCAGAAACTACTTGAAGTCACACAACAACAACCCACACTAAGTCCTACTAAGATCATTGAGTCTTACAGTAAGCAGGCTAATTATATATTTGTATTTATTAGAAGTATAATTCCTGTGGACAATGTAATCTTATAACAGGAAAACAGCAACTGTGAGAGTAAGCATGTAGAAAGGATTTATACTAAAGAGAAATACATTTTGAGAGGGTGGTGTTAAGGAAGAGAAAACAGGTTTGCCACATTGAACTGGCACTTGCTTTGAATTTTATTTTATTTTTTTATACAAAAGAATAGATTTCAAAGTTTTCATGGAAGTGTAGTTGTGTTCAGCAAAACTACTATTTCTAGTAGATCTTAAAGACAAGCAAGTTTTATCCATCATAAGCCTTTGCACACTACATCCCACTTCTTCAGATATATGGAGTATTGCCTCAGTTGGCAGTTTGTTTTACAAATGGTTGTTATGTGGCAATATAATTAGTAAGGTGAAAGGGAATATAAAAAGTACAAACATTTATCATTGCCTTCCTTAAACAGATTATTACAAAACAATTGGGTGGACTGTTTTCTAGTTATAATAAAACATTTGATTTGTATCTCTGAAGGAAATTAAACTTTGCTTTTCCCTGAAATTGCTGTTTGTTCTTACTTTTTCTATATTTTGCCCTGGTGAATTAGGTGGTAGTCATTCTCAGGGGCTTCCTGTGGTATTTGCATAGATCTTCAGCTGTTGGGCATCTGTAAAAGAATTGATGGCAAAAAGTCAATGGTAATCAGATGAGAATACCATTGGAATGGTATGACAAAATGTCATGGTTGCTCTTATGTGTAGTGACCTATGAATGTACATAGGACCTAAATACCCTAAAGCAGGGGTAGGCAACCTTTTTGAGCCGGGGGGCCGGGTTG
>CM034708.1:111030377-111047052 GCA_020142125.1 Phrynosoma platyrhinos
AGTCTGCTGGGACTTCTCCTGTTCTCAGGAGTTCTCAAAGATTATTGCAAATGGCTCTGAGATTATATTTGCCAATTCTTTTAATCCCTTTGCATGCAGTTCATCTGGTCCTTATATTCATTTAGATTAACAAGATATTCCTGTACTTCCTCTTTACTTATTCTGTGCTACATTTCCCCTATTGTGTTCCCTACTCCATTTTCCTCAGGTTGAACACCCTTTTCCTTTTGTGAGAATACTGAAGCAAAGAAGGTGTTGAGGAGTTCTGCCTTTTCTCTGTCCCCTGTTAGAATTTAGCCATCTTCTCTGAGCAGTGGCCCTACCATTTCCTTCTTATTCCTTTTGCTACAGACACACCCAAAAAGCCCTTTTTGTTGTTCTTACATTGATGCATTGAATACAATTTATCTATGTGTTGTTTCAGCACATAACAACAGATTCAGTGAATCCACTACAGTAGGGATTAACAATATCAGTAAGGCCTTGATATATTACAAAAAATCGTTGCATACCACTTCAATTTTTAATTTTTTTTAATGTATGCCATTTAAAATGATATTAATATTTTAGCAGACTGACCAAAAAACCCAACACAAATCCCCAGCAATCCTAATTAAGATGTATTATATTACAAATAGATTGTATTGTGCTCCCTCTTTACCATAAACATCCTAACCTAGTTAGGTCAGTAAACAGGTGCTCAGGCTAAATGCTTTCAATGGAATAAAACATGCATATATGAATACAGAGTTGCAACCAAATTATGCACCAACTTAACATATGGAAGTATTGTATCACTGAAAGCAAACAACTGTTGCTAAGAAGCAAACCTATACTGACATGTATCTGAATTTGTCTTTCCTTCTCCCATCTCCACCCTACAAAAATAGTTGGTATAAAGAGTTCAGGAACAAAATGTTCAGGAAATATTGTAATTGTGGGTGGGGCATATCACTCAGTTGTTTGAGATTTGTTTGGTTGTTGTTGTTTATTAACTTTTTTGAACCTTTCTGAGCTAAAACTGTTGGCCAAGAACCAAGCACAGTCAGATGAATAGCACAGTCAGAAATCAATAGCTGACTTAGTGATGAAGTAATTAATGAAATTAAAGTTGAAACGCTATAGTCTTCGGAACATTTTTTAATATCTTGACAGCCATCAAATATATAAATCTCATTAGTTATCAAGAGTTATGTACAGAGTATTTGCAAGATATTACATGCTATCAAAGATGTAATAGTAACTAAAAATACAACAACGTATCATACGAGTAGGCATCAAATCTGTAAGAGATATGTTCAAGAATTTGAGGATCAGGAAGGACTGGCAGATCATATCTAATTCTTAAGTTCCCATAGGGATCACCTGTGATCTCAGATGGAGGGAAGGAAATTGGCAAGCCCCTTTGACATTTGCTTCAGTCTCATCCATTCAGGTCCAAGCTGCATCAAGATTCTTCATTGGCCTCTTCCTTCCTCTGTCTTTTGTCAGCATCTCCCATGCCCTGCCCACTTCTGGTTTCCATTTCATAGTTTCCAAGCTGTCATCTTTCCTCCACCTTTCCTTCCTGTATTAATTTTAATATACAAAGAAAGAAATACTGCAAATAGAAAACCCACTTCACAAAGGAAAGTTCTTTTCTCTTTCACCTTCCATTGTCCTATTGGCTTTCCTTCTCTCCAGTTTGGGGTGGCATAGGGCAGGGCTACTTTGCCTAAACTAAACTAACCCAGGTTGATTTTTTTTCCCTTCTTTTTTGAAAGCAGGCAAATTTACATCGCATCAGCTCAAATCCTGGATTGGTTTTTGTTTTTTGTTTTGCAGAGAATGGTTGCTTCTTTGAGAAGACATTCTATCAATAAAGGGGTGGAAAATATGCAGCCTTCCACATATTTGGGGACTGCAACTCCCATCACTCCCAGCCAGTGTTTATGAGAAGGGGATGGCAGTGGTTGGAGTCTTAAAGTATCTTGGAAACCCATAGATTGACTGCATTATGTTAAAAAAAAAATTCAAAATTTAACAAATAACAACATTTCATTCCTATTTACCAAAGAACCTTAGGAACCAGGGGCATCACTAGGGTGCTGCAGGAAGTATGGACTACACCGGGTGACTCCTCAGAGGGGCTGTCACCCATGCACTGGTGGGAAGGGGTGCTGAAGTTTTGGGTCTGGGTGCTGTGCTGGTGGGGCAGGAAAGGGAGTCTCCATCTGACTAGCCAGCAACTCCATCAGACCCAGAAAAGCAGTGGGGCGGCAGAAGCAGGTGCCAAAGTTCTGGGTCTGGTGGCCTTGCTGGCCATGTGGGAAAGGTATCTCTTTCCTCTCTTGCCTAGCCAGCAGTTCCTCCTCTCCAGATTTTTGGCAGGGACAGCAGCATGGTGGCTCGGCCAGGCAGCACAGAGAAGTCTTCTTGCCCTCCTGCACCCAGCTCTAAAGAGCCACCAGGCTCTTCTTTGGCAGTTGCAGCAGCACAATGGACGTTTTCACACGGGGCAAAAGGAGGATGCTAGCCGGCCTCCCGCCGGCCTCACTCCGGCTCCATTTTCCGTGTGTTCACACACGCGCGGCGGCAAACCCCGCCCCTTCCGGTGTCATCCCTGCGTCCAGCCGGCTTTTCACTCCGTGTGTTCAGACACACGGAGCCCTAAGTCCAGCGTCACTCCGGACGAAACAATGATAACTCCGGCTAACTCCGGCTTCAGGTAATTCCAGCTGTCAACAGGAATTAGCCTTTCGGCGGCGGAGCCATTCCGGAATCGGCGGCACGACCCGTTCCGGAATGGCTCCACCCGGCTTTAGGAGGACAAGTGTGAAAACGTCCAATGGCTCGGCTGGGCAGCACAGATGGAGGAGACAGCAAGAGGACCAGTGTGCATGATGCCTGGTCAAGCCACTGCCACCAAAGAGTTGGAGGAAGAGGTGGCCACCCTCCCTGCCTGTCTCTTTCAAAGGGGCCCCTCACCTCTGCCCCTCCCTTTCAAGTGCCCCCTATCCCAAGGGGTGCAGACCACACCGAATGGCTTTGCTGGCCAGATAGGAAAGGGATTTTCCTCCCTTTCTCACCCGGTCAGCAGCATCTCCTCCTGATCTTTGGTGGCTGCAGCATGGTGGCTTGAATAGGCAGTCAGAGGCAGGTGGGCGGCAAGAGGAGTCTCCCTGCCTGTCTGCACATGCGCTGCCTGGTTGAGCCACTGCAGCTGAAGACCCAGAGGAAGAGGAGGAAATCCCCCCCAAAGCGCCATCTCTTTTTTTGGGGGGGGGGTCACCTCCACCTCTCCCTCCCTCCCTCCAGCACCAGCAATCAAGGAAACAGCACCCAGCTTTTGGGGGGGGGGAGATCAGTGCTGCTGCCCCTTCCAAAACAATCTCACCAGGTGACAGCAATTCTAGTGATGCTGCTGTCAAGAGCTGTAGTTATGTGAGGAGCCAGGAAATTTCTGACAGAAAATTCTCAGCGGCCTCATTCACACTATATAATAAACTGACTTTTGTGTCGGATTGTTTCTAATCGGTGGAGCGATTCAACACCGAATAGATGTCCAGACTTTGGTTGCTGGGACTGAACCTGCTCATTTCAATTTAACCCACTTTACGTTCACATTAACAATTGGATCGATCCAAAATGGATTCTCTGTGTGCGACGTCACAGGGATGATCGCGTCACAGGGAACCGAATCCAGTTGACAACGTGTCTGTACTTGCGTTGAACTGAATCATTTAAAAAGATGAGGTAAATGCCTCAGATTCGGAAGAACTGGTTTAACTGGGTTTAGCACTGGGGATCCCTGCAAACTGCGTTGGAGAAATTTGGCGCCATTATGAACAAGGGCCTTTTAAAGTGGTTTAAAGCGATTTGAAAACCGGATTATGATGTAGTGTGAATGAGGCCAGCATATGTCAGACTATGGGCCTTTACAGACTGCCAGAAATAGTGCAAATTGAGGCCACTTTAACTGTCCTGGCTCAGTGCTAAGGAATCATGGGAACTGTAGTTTATTGTGGCACCAGAGCTCTCTGGCAGAGAAGGCTCAATGTCCCAGAAAAAAAAAATACAGTTCCCATGATTCCCTAACACTGAGCCAGGACAATTTACAATATTTCTGGCAGTCTGTAAAGGACTCAATTTGCACTATTTCTGGCAGTGCAAAGGCCAATAGTGCCAGGAGCCTGGCTAATTTCAGTGGGAGACCATTCCATATAATGGGAACCACAACAGAGAGGACCTTCTGCCACCCCACAGCCAAAGGTGCCTTTTGGACCAAAGGTGCAGCCTAGATCAAGTAAAGTTGGTATGGAGAAGAGTTTGGAAGCATTACTTTTTAGACATCAACTTCCAGAATCCTCAGGTTCCTCTACCCAGGATGGAGGATGCCAGGTTCTGGCACGGGAGAGCCAAGACATTTAACATATACATGCAGGGCCCCTTACAGCTCAGAATTAAGTTATTTGAAAAAAATTGTTTTGTGAGCTTCTGAGTAAGCCTGGTTATAGTCAGCCAATCAATTCTTTTGGAGTCTGAGGGAGCTATTTGGATGGACAAATATAAAAACCAGAGGCTTGTCTGAAAAGGTTAGAAAGGGGGCAGGATGAAATAGGGAGTCAGAAGTAGAATAGGAGGGCTAGTTAAGAGAAGGGGAATGGAGAAGATCTGAATAGGGTTTGGGCACTATGAATGTGTGGAGTGTTCAAGGGAAAGTGTTACTTGGTTTGCAACAGAAAAGTTACTCTGTACTCTGTGTATGGGACTGGCAAGGGTAAGACAAGTGATAGGAGCCCTAGTGATGCTACTGGAGGACCAACCTGGAAAGGGGTTGTGTCACATTATCTCAGATATAGTCTGCCCCAGTCCTTACATTTTGGGGGAGGACTTTGCTTGATCTAGGCTGCACCTTTGGTCCAAAAGGCACCTTTGGCTGTGGGCTGGCAGAAGGTCCTCTCTGTTGTGGTTCCCATTATATAGAATGGTCTCCCACTGAAATTAGCCAGGCTCCTGGCACTATTGGCCTTTGCACTGCCAGAAATAGTGCAAATTGAGTCTACTTTAAGGGTTAGGGCTAGGGAATCATGGGAACTGTATTTTATTGTGGCATCAGAGCTCTCTGACAGAGAAGGCTCAATGTCTCATAAAAAAAAAACCACAATTCCCATAATTCCCTAGCACTAACCCTAACCCTTAAAGTGGACTTAATTTGCACTATTTCTGGCAGTCTGCAAAGGCCCTAAATGTTTCTGCCATCGGCTGATTTATCTGTCCACACAGACATTTTCTTCTTCATTTTCCTTATTGTTAACTTTATCAATTTACTTCTAGCTTTTAATTAATGTTTTTTTTAGTGATTTTACTACTCTTGTTGTTTTATCATACGATCCTTTTAGCTACTATTTGACTGCATCTATTTCTGCTGTTAATCACATTGGGTTACTCACAATTTTTAATCATGTTGGGTTAATCACGATTTTTAAACATGAAAAATGGTATCTACATATTTGGAATAAATAAATAAATAAATAAAACTTATATGCATTTGCCACAAACATAGGCACGTCTTCCTTTTGGAAATCTCTTGGAAGAAGAATACTTTGTTCAATGGCATAAGGAACCTGGGATTTCCTTCAGTTGTCTTTTGTACAGCCATAGGACCTCACTGGCGAGCTGAAAGTGCTGATCTTAGTCCATCTGAAACCTTTCATGGTTTCCTCCCCGGGGAAAAGGTGTGGAAGCACAAAGAGAATGACATGCCGAAAACTTTCCACATGGCATCGTGTTTATAGATGCTTTGATCGAGCAGCTGATATAATTGTTGCCCACATGCACAAACCCATGATTGTATCAGCAAAGCCTTGGCACTAGCTATTAATCTCCAGTGATGTCTTAATCCCTTCTCACAACCAAGTTCATATGTGGAGTATCAGTGATAAGTAGATCAGGAAGATGTATCTCTAGATTAATCTTGGCTCCAGAATCTCACAGATGGTGGTGCAAGATCAATTCCAGATCAGCTAATAGTAAGGGAGGGCCAGCTTAATATTCTCAGCAGCTGGGAATCAGAGGTAGGAAAGTAAATCTTCACTTCTGTATGCAAAATAGAATGATTTCAAAGATTTTCACACTTCTGACTGAAAATAGGAGTGATTTTGGGCCTTTGCAGACTGCCAGAAATAGTGCAAATGGAGTCCACTTTAAGGGTTAGGGTTAGGGTTAGGGTTAGGGAATCATGGGAGCTGTAGTTTATTGTGGCACCAGAGCTCTCTGACAGAGAAGGCTCAATGTCTCAGGGGGGAAAAAACAATTCCCATGATTCCCTAGCACTAACCCTAACCCTTAAAGTGGACTCCATTTGCACTATTTCTGGCAGTCTGCAAAGGCCCTTTGTTTCTTTTTTACTATGCACCCTCACTTATTTATGAAAAATTCATAGTTTTAAAAAATTATTATATTGAATTTCATTTTCCAGAATACTCCAATGTTTTTGAGCAGTAGCCATGTCAGCAAGGGTATTGTGCTGGAGGAAATCCAAAAATAAGTGTTCCAACCTCTTAGATTTTCCTCAGAGTGACTTCAAATCAAGATGTTTTCATGTACCATTTTAGCTGAGCCATGTGTGTCTTTCAGGGCATACTGGTAAAACCTTCCGGCTCGCTTTCAATCCAGGGCAGATATTCATGTTTTCCATAAACTGTCATCCAACAAGGGTTTCCCTCCCACACATGGATCTAAGACTTAATTACTCATGTCACTTAATTCTCCTAAGTACTAATAATTTATTACACCCTGTGTTGCAACACTGCAGTTTTTTTGCTAAACATCCCTCATGTGTATTTGCACAAATGTAAAGTCTTGAATTAAGACAAATCTTGCAGTGGCTGGTCATTTTCTTAGCAGGGTGTCTTCTCACATCAAGACACAAGAACAAGGATTTTTTACGTCCCTAATCAGAGATAATACCTCTGACTTGGAGTTTAATTCTTAGCAATTGTGGTGGCCCAAAACACACTGCAGAAACTGCTTTAACTGGCCTGGCTCAATAATAATAATAATAATAATAATAATAATAATAATAATAATAATAATGTTTATTTATATTCTGCCTTCCTCCTAGTACAGGGACCCAAGGCAGCTAACAAATCTAATACAGTCCAAGTTAAAACAGTATAAAATATTAAAAATACAAAGTTTTAAAAAAACAATTAAACAATTCAAACAATTCAAATATTACATTATTAAAATTTAAAGTTCAAAACTCTTTAAAACAAAACAGTATCCATGTCATGCGAAAGCTTGGCGGCATAAAGATGTCTCAATGCTAGGGAATTCTGAGAATGGTAGTTTTGCGAGACATTGAGCCTTATCTGTCAGAGAGCTCTGGTGCTACAATAAACTACAATTCTCAGGATTCCCTAGGACTGAGTCAGGGCAGTTAAAGCGGTTTCAAACTGAATTATTTCTGCAGTGTGTTTTGTACCATGGTATCCATAAATGGACCTATTTAATCATAAATCGGATGTGGTGGCTTAGTAGTTAAGATGCCAGTTCTGATGATCGGAAGATTAAAAGGTTGGCAGTTCGAGGCCTGGATGCTGCATGATGGGGTGAGCTTCTGTCACTAGTCCCAGCTTCTGCCAACCTAGCAGTTCGAAAGCATGCAAATGCAAGTAGATAGAGAGGTACCACTTCAGTGGGATGGTAAACTGCATTCAGTACAGTCATGCTAGCCACATGGCCACCGGATTCATCTTCGGACAACGCTGGCTTTTTGGCTTAGTAACAGAGATGAGCACTATCATGCTGGCCACATGATCACATAGGGCCTAAGCAGACGGGCGGCCATGGGCTGCCCTGGGAAGGTGTGCTGCAAGACTGAGGCATCCCCACGCCTCGATCCCATGGCGTACCGTCGTCGCCCCTGGAAAGGAGCGCTAAATCAGCGCTCCTTTCATATGTCGCCGAAAGTGCGCCGCAAAAGGCTGTGGCGCACTTTCGGCAACTCTTCTGCCACAGCGTGTCCGAACGCTGTGGCAGGAGGTCCTCCTCTGAGCGCTGGCCGTGCGGAGGGCCAGCTACTCCGAGGACGACCTTGGGAGGGGGATGGGGTGCCGAGCATGCGGCTGCCCCTCCTCTTCCCTGCGCCGAAGACGGCCCAATAAGCCGTCTGCTTAGGCCCTTCGTCTCTGACAATGCTGGCTCTTAGGCTTAGTAACAGAGATGAGTACTGCCCCCTACAGTCGGACACAACTTGACAATCTTGTCAACAGGGAATACCTTTACCTTACCTTTACCTTTACAGAAGCAGCAGCAGAAGAAACTGAAAGGACAAAAATAATCACACACTGAAACAGGACTTCATGTTAATCATAGAATCAGGTGAGAGAATGAGCAAGGAAGTTGAGAATCGTCTGGCCATCCACACAAATGTCCCTGAACAAAGGTGTATCTTTCCCAGTGGGAGAAACTGTTGAACATCTGTTTATTTGCAAACACAGATATTGCACACACAATTGTTTCCATCACTGAGGGGCTTATGCAGACTTCAGTCATTGGCAGATTCCTCTGGGCTTTGAGCTAGGCTAGCCTACAAGAACACCTTATATGGCCTAGCAGATTTTTCCACATTGGAGCACTCTTCAGGCTTCAAGCCTTTTGACAGACCCTTTAATATTAAGTTTATATCAAACAATAATTTGGGACCCTGCATGGAGGGGTGATCTTTGGAGTAAAAATGCATCTGTTCAGCAACTTGTGTTCAAACACAGAGAGAAGTACAATGGGCCTTTGGTATCTGCAGGGGTTTGGTTCTAGGACTTCCCATGGATACCAAAATCTGTGGATGCTGAAGTCCCATTAAATACAATGGTATAATAAAATGCTGTCCCTTATATAAAATGGTAGAATAAAGATTTATTTTTGAAATTTCTTTCTTTCTTTTTTAATATTTTCAAGTCATGGATGGTTGAATCTGTGGATAAAGAATCTACAGATATGGAGGGCCAACTATACTATAATAATAGATGCAGAGAAATAGCAAATGGCAACAAAAAAGTAAGAAAAGGAGACCTCTTCCACAAGATCAATGAAACTGAAGGAAAATTTAAACCAAGACTGGGGATGCTCTGTGACTAGTAGGGCAACACATTACATGACCAAGTAGAAATAAAAAGACAATGGAAGCAATACATGGAAGAACTGAATTAGGGTAGGCAACCTTTCCCCTTTAAGGGCTGAGGAACTTCAGCTCCCAGAAGCCTCAGCCATGTTGGCCAATAGTCCCATATTGGCCAATAGCTCCTGGGATTCTGGGAGCTGAAGTCCCTCGGCCCTTAAAGGGGAAAGGTTACCTACCCCTGAATTAAATAAAAGAAGTGAAAGGATGATAGATCAATTGAAAGAAGAATCATTTGAAGATGAATCCCACAAATTAGCAAATGAAGTGGAAGTTGTACTCAGGGCCCTTGAGAGAAATAAATCACCAGGAACAGATGGCTAAGAGAATTGCTTCAAGTTACAGAGACAGAGCCTACCCTAGTTCTAGTTGAAATCTGTCAACAAATTGAAAAAAAAGGCCTACAGTTTAGAAATGCTCAATATACAATCCAATTCCCAAGAAAGGGGAAAGCAGAGATTGCAGTAACCACAGGAATATTGCATTCATCTCCCATGCAAGCAAACAGATGCTTAAAATCCTACAACAAAGATTTTTACCATTTATGGATCAATAAATGTCAGACGAGTTCAGGAAAGGAAAAGGCACTAGAGGTCATATTGCAAATATACATTGGATAATGAAGCATATCAAAGAATTTAGAAGAAAATCAGCCTGTGTTTATAATTATGGCAAATTTTTGATTGTGTATCATGAAAAATTATGTATCATTCTTAAAGAAATGGGTATTGCACAACATTTGATTGTCCTGATGTGTAACCGGTACTCAGGACAAGAGGCTACTGTTAGGACAGAATATGAAGAAATGGAATGGTTTCCAATTGGCAAGGAAGCCAGGCAAGGCTGCATTTTATCACTTTATCTGTTTAAACTGCATGCTGAATGTATCTTATGTAAAACAGGATTATCTTCAGGCTGCACCTGCACTTCAGAAAGGTTAACACTGCTTTAACTGCCATGGCTCCATGCTATGGAATCCTGAGATTTGTAATTTTGTGAGATATTTAGCCTTCCCTGTGAGATATCTCTGGTGCTCCACCCAAATACAAGTCCCAGAATTCTATAACATTGAGCCACAGAAGGTAAAGTGGTGTTAAACTGCTTTTTATCTCCAGTGCAGATGCAACATCAGAGGAAGGAGGTGTGAAAACTGGAAGAAGAGACATCAGTGATTTAAGATATGCAGATGACACCATACTACTAGCAGGAAATAGCACATACTTAGAACAATTACTGAAGAAAGTCAAGGAAGAAAGTACAAAGGCAGGTTTACAGTTAAACATTAAGAAAACAAAAATAATTAGCACAAATGATTTACATAACTTTAAAGGAGACAATGAAGACATTGAAAAAGTTCAAGATTTTCCATACTTTAGCTCAGTCATTAGAATGGACCTATCAGAATGGAGAAGTCAGAAGACTAGGACTTTGAAGGGCAGCTGTGAAGAAACTAAGGGATCGTTTCCACTACATTATAAACTGGTTTGCTAACTGGTTTGCTAACCAGTTTGCTAACCGGTTTGAAATGGTTTAAATGACCCTTGTTCACACATGAGCTGAATTGCTGAAGCAGTTTGGCGAGGGGGGCCCTGCACTAGACCCATTTTAACATCTGTCTTTTTGACGCTCATTTTTTCTTTTGCAATAACTCCGTTCAGCGCAAGTGTGAACGAGATGCAGATCGCAATCGACTTCCTATGATGCGATCAGCAGCTGAATAGGGTCCATTTTGAATTGATTCATTAGTCAATGTGAACGACAAGTGGGTTATTTTACAACAAGAAAATGTGATTGGGTCAAATGTACTGGGAACCACGTTCCGCTGTCGAACTGATCAATTGATTCGGATTGCAAATTGATTTATTTGTAAGTGGCAATGACCCTGAAGTGCAAAGATATATCATTGAATACTAAAGTCACAATCATCCATGCCATCATATTTTCTATTTCTATGTATCACTGTGAAAGATGGATAGTGAAGAAAGCTGATAGGAAGAAAATCAGAATTGAAATGTGGTGCTGAAGAAGAGTTCTGCAGATACCCTGGACTGTCAAAAAGACAAATAAATGGGTTCTAGAAAAAAATTAAGCCTGAGCTCTTCCTAGAAGCCAAGAAGACTAAACTGAGATTGTTGTACTTTGGCTATATCATGAAAAGACAATAATGCTTTGCAAGGTAGAAGGCAGCAGGGGAAAAGAAAGATTGCATTACAGATGGATGAACTCAATCAAGGAAGTCACAGTCCTGAGTCTGCAAGTTCTGAGCAGGGCTATCAATGATAGGGTGACTTGGAGGTCTCTGATTCATAGGGTCACCATAAGTCAAAGTTGATTTGACATCTGCTAAGCAATCTGTACATATATGAACATCTGTTAT
Organism: Phrynosoma platyrhinos; assembly: GCA_020142125.1. NCBI lineage: Eukaryota > Metazoa > Chordata > Lepidosauria > Squamata > Phrynosomatidae > Phrynosoma > Phrynosoma platyrhinos. Next base: position 111,041,918 of record CM034708.1, read on the forward strand.
GTATGTGGCCATCATAGGCTAAGTGGACACATACATCATAGTGGTTAAGTGGCTCCTACTCTTTAAAAATAAAACTACTTATAAAACATTTCTGATTGTGGCTAAATTACTTTGAACAGGAAATGGTGTTTTGTTGGTACATTTAATTAGTTAGCTAATAGGATTAATGTTTAAAATCCACATACTTTCCAACTGCAGTCTTTTTATGAATGGACAACTAGGTTTTTAGGAGCTAAGCACAATATATTCTTTTTTAGCATATTGTAAATATGCATTCTGACCTCCAGGTTGTCATGGAATTCCTTGCAAGGTATTTCCCACAGCAAATTTGTATAATGTATAATGTTTCTTCTGATGGTAGAGGTCAGCCTAAGCACAAATCCAGACCCACTGAGGATGTTACTGTTACTCAGTTTTCACCCCAGGGGAAAGAAGGGGATGGATTTGGCAACCCTGCTAAAATGAATCCATAGAAGGATTTTATAGTTAAGCCTCATCCCTTTACTCCGTGTGCCCTTCTCAAAATGGACATTTTCCAGCCCAAACTAGTTGTTGATTGGAATTGTAGAAGAGCTTGGAAAAACTACATTTTTGCACTACAGAGACTCCAGCCAGCATGGACAATGCCCATATCGGCTGGGCATTCTGTTGGTCCATTCTCTATGATCCAAAAGTAATTGTTCCAACTCTGAAGTTTTTCCCAGAGTGTCTGAAAATCAAGATATATTTGTTTGCCATGCTAATTGAGCCATATGTGTCTCTCAGGGCATGGTGGTAAAACCTAAACAGCTCCCTTTCAGCCCAGGGCAGATATTCATGTTTTCCATAGACTGTCATGCAGTAAGGGTTTCCCTCCCACACATGGATCTAAGACTTAATTACGCATGTCACTTAATTCTCCTGAGTGCAAATAATTGATTACACACTGTTTTGCAACACTGCACCTGCAAACCCAGGATCTACTTCCTAATCAGCTTGTGAGTGAAATCAGAGAGCTTCCTCCCATAATGACAAGTGCAACTGTTTCATTGCAGCACACTTGCACACTCACACACTCATGCACACACAGCTTGATTAGGCCACAACAAACCACTTTAAAGTCATGTTCATTTCTACGGAGATTATCGCACATCTTAAAAACCTGGCTTACCTCTCCCGAATTGAAGTTTAATTTAGGCTGCAGACGGGCCTTATCGCATGGCTTTTGCAGCAGATTCTGCTGCAAAAGCCATGCGATAAGGCCCATCTGCAGCCCGAATTAGACTTCAATTTGGGAGAGGTAAGCCGGGTTTTTAAGATATGCAATAATCTTCTACGACAAAGTTAAATGTATATTTAACTGTCCCCAACCAAAATGAATGGGACGTACTGGGGTTTTACTTTCTCTTATCATGATCACGTTTGAAACATATGTATGCATCAACACATTACTTGATTCTCATACACATTTTAATAAATTAGTCAAATATATATGTTTCTATATTCATATAATAAATCAAAACTGAAAAGCAGGGGAAAGCATATTTTGTTTTTGATTACAAATATACGTTTGGTTACAAAAGTCCATATGCCACCTGCTTCAAAGGACAATGAGATTAGGGGAGCAGTCTTCTAGTTGTTGGTGAATTGATACTGTCCTGCCTAGCTGTGGCTGACATGAAATGGAGTTCAGCACCAACATCTGGAGAGCCACAAGTTCAGCACAGGAAGAGCTTGCTGTGCTTGGATTTCCTGAATATTTGGTAGTATTACCTCAAACCAGGTGTGGGAAAAGATGAGATTAGATTTAAATCTCTGCACACACAGAAACAAAGGTATTTGCCAACTGCAGCATTTATTTTCAGGGCAAATAGCAACTTGGAGGGAGCAATTTAGGTCTGGAAAATGGTGCAGGGGAAACATTACCTCACCTCCTAGCTTTATCAATCTGAACCTGCATCTCCAGAATTTGTTGCTGTGTGCCTTCAAATCATTTCTGACTTATGGAGACCCATCATGGAGTTGCGAGGTTTGGCAAAATTTGTTCAGAGGGGGGTTTGACTTTGCTTTCATCTGAGGCTGAGAGAGGGTGACTTGCCCTAGGTCACCCAATGTGTTTCCATGGTCAAGATTCAAACTCTAGCCTCCAGAGTTGTAGTCCAACATTCAAACCACTACACCATGCTGGCTCTCAAGAATGGATTTCCATAATATCTGGTTATGCAGAGGTCATATGTAAAGATTAAAATTTTACAGATAATCCCTATAATTTAAATTTATTGAGGAATTATTTCTCAGCAGTTTCACACTAGAATTGAGGACTCCCCCACCACAAAACTGCTACCTCAAAATTATTTTAACCCGAAATATCTCTGAACTTAAGGTGCTTATTCAAGCCCCCAAAAATGTCAGAAGGAAGTTTCAGTGTGAATTCATCAAAAGTGTTGACTCTATCAATTATGGTTTAAACAGGAGCAAAGTTGTTGCTGTTTTCCCATTCTACATGTGTTATTTGGACAATCTATGCAAGGATGTCTGAATTATCACCCCAATAATCCTTGTTAATAACAATTTCCTTAATCCTTGTTAAATCTTCTGTTCCTCTTCTCTGCTTTTGACTTTCCTCCAATCTTGTTGTTGCGTGCCTTCAAGCAGTGTTGTCACTAGGGTTGGCATCATCCAGTGCAGAAACTCATGGTGTCACACACATCCCGTTGACCTCCTCCCATCCCACACGAATCCTTAATAATGTTTTTTGTACTGATGTTATTCTTAAATCATAATTTCTGTATATCACTGAATGTAATAATGGTAACGGTTGTGATAAACAACTAGCAAAATTTAAATTACATATACCTTTAAATTACAGTTTTGTATGTATGGCCTACATGTATTTTCATATACATAGTTTTATGTGGTTAAAGTGAAAATTTTGTAAAATGTGATGTTTTTTTTAAAAAAATGAAAAAATATTTTTTTTAAAAATTAAATTTTTAAAAATCAAATTAAAAATTAAAAATTAAAAAAAACTGGGGCCTCTCCTTTCTCTTCCCACTGAGCCTCACCCCACTCACCCCATTTCTTCAGTGTTTTAAAGGGACACAGGCAAATGCCACAGCCCAGTTCTGCCAAAAGGGAGATGTTTGAAAAGCAGTGGAGTCACCCTCCTTAGGATGTCATCTAGTGTGGTCCCCCTGCATCTCTCTAGTGACACCACTGCCTTCAAGTCATTTCAGACTTATGGAAACTCTAGGCAAACCTATGACTCGGTTTTCTTGACAAGATTTGTTCAGTGGGGTTTGCTTTTGCCTTCCTCTGATGCTGGAAGAGTGTGACTTTTGCATGGCCAAGTGGGGATTTTCTGATTTTAATATGAATGCCTTTTTGCTTGTTGATGTCTTTTGTTTTGTTTTTAGCCACTGCCCCAAATCCCTAAGAAATTAGCTTTAAGATGGCTGGGGACGGTTTAAACCACTCCAGCCCTATATAATAAACCCAGTCCCTCCAGGTTAACTGGGGAGAAAAAAGAAGAAAAAGGAACGAGCGAGAGAGCTGCATTTTATGTGTTGAGTGTAGCATGCAATCACAATTAAACCCACACCAGAACTGAAATTTTTAACAGATTCCTTTATTAAGTACTACAGTCATCCCTCCTATTTTGTGGACTTCCCAGCCACAGTCTTGAATTTCCGTGGATGGGAAGCCAGGAGGGAAAAAATAGCACGCACACTTGAGGCATGTACACGGGGTCATGCGTGGGGCCATGCGCCCATTCAAGCCAATGGGCTTGAATAGTTGCATTTTTTCATTTTTTCAAGGGGGTGGTGAAACGGATCCCCCATGAAAATGGAGGGACAACTGTAATTTGAAAAGTATTAAAAAACACTCTCTGGAAGAATATGATTTGAAAAGCAGTGTATAAATATATTAAATAGCTAAGTAAGTACAGAAGGAGAGAACAAAGTACAGACAGAACAAGCTCAGTTAATTTTCTTTGTTTATATAAAGAATTTAATTGTTTTTTTTTCTGCATGGTACTTAGACTCATTCATATGTTTGAACTACTTCTCAAGTATTACCATAACATGCAAAATCCACAATACAGGGATATCTTTATTCAACCAACTAAAATGCACAAAATACATGATGCAAGCTTTTGAAGCTCCACTGGCTTCTTCATCAGGCAAAGGTGTTTAAAAAATCATACTGGAGGAAAAATAAAATAAAATGATGATGTTAGTCAAAAGCCTGAATTTTCAAGGTGTTGTTGGTGCATTGTTCTTTGGAAGGATATCTATGGAAGCAGGTCCCTTCACCTTCTGGCCATATGGAACAAGTTTTGCACGTTCTGGAAAGGATTCTCCAGCTGCTGTGATTCCAGACAAAGTTGTCATAAATCCATTAATATGCTGATTTAAAAATTGAGGATACACCTTGGTGTTAACAAGTTTGATCACGAGAGCTGTTTGATTAAAAGTACTTGGAGAATTAAATACTTTCTGTAGTTTGTCCCATATTTGTTTTGCACCAGTTAAACCTTGAATATGGTATGCAATGCTGGGATCTACAGACCAGCAAATATATGATGTTGCTTTCTCTGCATTTTCATCAAACTGTTGTTCTTCTGTGTCCTCCTTCTGTGGGTTGTTAGCCAAAGTGCTTTTTTCTGAATTATGGGAGGGGGTGGCATTCCACACGACCCCTGATGTACTGTGCAGTTGACCTCAAGTGCCACCCGGGCAATGACAGGTAGGTCATACCAAGGTCACTTTGAAGACTGATAAAAACCATTTCAAAGGACAGGCAGGTAGTGTGGGAGTTGCAAATAGACCAGCATCACCTCCATAATCAGAAAGAATGGGAGATAATTGCCTAGATGTCTCACCTGATGGGGCAGCTAATGACTTAATCCTTTTCCCATTCACCTTGAATATTGTCAGCCCAGACTACCTCACCCATACAGTCTCACACCTTTGCCATGCAGCTAGTTTTAGCTCTTAAAAACCCCTGGATTTCCCCCCTCAGTGTGCTAGTTTGGAGTTCATGGGGATACTTCATCACTGTGATCTCTGGCTTGGGGAGGAAGCAGATGGGTGGCCTTGGGCCGCCCTGGGGAAGCTGCGCCGCGGAGCTGAGGTATCCCCACACCTCAGCCC
>CM034708.1:111057003-111075511 GCA_020142125.1 Phrynosoma platyrhinos
TCCTATAGTTGCTGCAGTCTCTTGTGTCTTCCTTTTTGTGGATGGGGACGTATATTGATCACTTCCAATCTGTTGGGCATCGTTTTGTTTTCCCTATCTGTTGACATATGTTGGTTAGCACTAGAGTTGACTCTGTCAGTGTGGATTGCAACAGTTCAAGTGGAATAGCATCTGTTCCTGGTGATTTGTTTTTCACTGTTTCTCTTACTGCAGTTTCCACCTCACTTTTTAGAATTTAATTTTAGAAATTTAAAATAATTTAGAATTCGATCCCATACACTCTTATAAATGCAGCTATTATGTGTTCTTTCTCTTCCCTTCCATAATTTGTAATTAGATGTGTGTGTGTGTTCAGTTTAGATATTTATGTGTTTATTATTTCATGTCTGTGTGTGTGTGTGTGTTTCTTTTTTAGTTTATTGTTTGTTTATAAATTAAAAATAAATAAATAAAGGCAGCATGTGTTGGATAGAGAACCATTGTGGCATAGTGATTTGAGCATCAGACTGTGACTGGAGACCTGGGTTCGAATTCCAGCTCAACCGTTTAAACCCACTGAGTGACGTTGGGCAAGTCACACTCTCTCAACTTCGGAGGATACAAATGGCAACCCCTCCATGATAGGTTCATTTTAGAGTAACCATAAGTTGGATACGACTTGAAGACACACAACAACAACATGTTTTGGATAGTGGATTTGGATTTAAAAAAACAAAAAAACTCATTTTTATTAAACATAGAAAAAACAATCACACACATATTTCATCTATATATCTAAAAACGTACATACACAAACAACAACAAAACTATAAACATACTGAACAACAATATAAATACAAAAACAAACAATACCAGCACTAGTGACTCCCCACTGCTTAACTGATGAATATATTCTTCTGTTTAATATATTTTCTTTAGATGAAAATATATTATGCGTCTACATCATGCAAACTGTGCTTAACTTACAAAACCTAAAACTGATGTATGGCCAAATGAAACTGTAAAAAATAATAAGCAATTCCCATTTTTTCTAAAATTACCCAAGGATTTCTCCTTAATCAACATTGTCAATTTGCACATTTCAGCAACTTCAGTTGTCTTCATCAGCCGATCTTCTTTTGTTGGAATAACAACATTCTTCCATTTTGGGGCCTAAGCTATTCTTCCATATTTCCTTCCTATTCCATATTTCTTAATCTGGTCATCTAGCATCCCTGCTCCACCATGAAACCCACTGAATGACGTAGGACAGGTCACACTCTCTCAGCCTCAGCGAAAGAAGGCAGCGGTAAACTTCCTCTCAACAGATCTTGCCAAGAAAACCCCATGACAGAGTCGCCTTAAGTTGGAAATGACTGGAAGGCACACAGGAAACATTCCCAACAGAAAACTCTCAGTTTTCAACCGTATTTTAACTTTAAAAATGTCTTCCAACATTGAATACGGTAAATCTGAGTCCAATATTTCTGGGCTTCAACACAAGTCTATCACATGTGATAGAAAGTCCCTATCTCTTGTTTACATTTCCAGCACTTATTTGAATTATTTTAAAACATTTTTGATAGCCTATCTGGTGTTAAATATCATCTGTACATCATCTTACAATTTTTTCTCCTTAGATCTTCACTAAAAGTAAACCGCAGACTCCTTTGCCACATCCTTTCACATTGTTCCATTGAATTGCAATACCAATATTTTGAGCCCATTTCGCCATACAGTCCTTTACCTGTTCTCCTTTTGTTTCAAACCTTAATAGCAATTTATACATTTTAGCAGTCCAGTGTTCATCAAACCCTTGAATTTTTTTTTCTCCATTTTAAATCTTTTAAACAATTGTTGATAAGGAAACCAATTTAGAGCATGTCCTCCACACTCTAATTCTTCTCTTGATTTTGGTCTTTATTGTCTATTTTCTATTATCAGCAGATCCTTATATGTCATCCAGTTAACCTTTGTTTATAACTTTTGTTGATTTTCTCTTTAAAAACGCTTTCTATCAGTGGTAGAATTCAAAGATATAGCTGCATCACTATATGCATCTGAGGAAGTAGACTGAAGTCTAGGAAAGCTCATGCTGCCAACTTCTTTATTTCAGTTAGCCTCAAAGGCGCTACAAGATCTTGCTTCTATCAGTGAACAACACCTAACATTTTGAGATTTTAGCTGTGTTCAAATTATAGGGTATATGAATGAAGATGTGGCATTCTAACAAATGTTAGCTTGTTTCAGAAAGAACAGATTTTTAGGGGCTCTACAGACGGCCCCTAAGGGGTGGCTCCGTGCAGCCCCTGGGAGCGCCGGATCAGGGCCACGGCAACCACACGCTGCGGCCCCGATCTGGCACTTTGCCACTCCAAAAAGAACTGGCAAATGCCGCTCCTTTTTGGAGCAGCAAAAAGCCGCCCTTGCCACCGCAGTGGTGGCTTTCCCGCGCTCCTTTGGCGTAGCGTTCTGTACCCTGCGCCAAAGGAGCTCCCTGACGCTGCCCGCCGTACGGTGGGGCATGTGGCTTGACAGCAGCATCGGGGTGGACTTGGGGGGGCGGCGTGCGGTCGCCACACCCCGACTCCAGCCCCAGGCCTTTTGGCCAGTCTGTACTGGCCCATCGTATTAATAATAATTTGTTGTTGTACACTCGTTGATACTACTTGTGCAGTTACTTGTATGGCTATACATTACAGAAAGACCTGCAACATTATGTTCTCTAACAAAAACCAATTTCAGACAACTCTCCATGTTGATGGAATGTGGAGAGGTTGGGGATAGTGGGACTGGTCCTAATGGACCCGGCATCAGTACCGTCTACTCTCTCTGTGTTTAATGGGCATGAGAAGGTGTTCTGTCAATATATGGGTCTCATATGTGGGGGGCAAGATCCTCCTCCATGGGCAGGAACATTCTGGGTGTTTGTCTGTGAGAGGATGTAAAGATCTCCTCCTCCTACTGTCTGAAAGTGTGGCTGGTAGATGGAGTGATCACTGCCAGGGGTTGGAGAAGTTACCTTTTTGGAACAACAACCTCCAGATTCTCCAGTCAGCACACAGCCACTAGTGATGGAAGAAGCTGGGAGATTCTGGGAGCTGTAGTCCAAAAAAGCCAGTTTCCTGCACCCATGTTGATTGAAGAGTACATGGGCAGCATGTGAGATCTGTGTGTAAACTGATTGTAGCACTGGATTTCTGGATTAACACTCACTTTAAGAGATTATGGTTGCTGTATGTACAACATGTACAACAGATGAGGTGGGGAGGGAAATAATACCCATGACTATTAACAGTGCAGAACCCACCCACTCCAAAACGCGAGAGAAAGGAGAAGACAAATGACTTTAAAATTCAATCAGAGTGTGAGTGACTGGCTTTAAAGCCTTCATTGGGAACTAATAATACATAAATAGACTTTAGGTTTTAAAGTGAGCAAGACCACTAGCAACAAGCCTCCTTTCTGGTGTAAAGTAGGGTCCTTATCACAGTCCAGAATTATAGTGCTATAGTCCAACCTACTAAAATTTAAAATTGTAAGCCGCCCTGATTGGGTATCCATTGGGCGGGGTAGAAATAAAATTTTATTATTATTATTATTATTACTGTCATGGCAGCCTCCTGTAGAATCCTGGGCTTTGTAGTTTGTTGGGGCACCAGAGCAGCCCTCTGGATGAGGATGCCAAACTCCCTTTCCTAAACAGCAAATCCCAGACTTCCATAGGATGTTGCCAAGATAGTTGAAGTGGAATATATTGCTATAATTATGTAGCATGAGAGGTTTGTGTGTGCATCAGCCCCCCCCCCCCCCCCCGCGGCTTGTGTGATGTGGTTCATCATACACGAGAATTAGCAGCGGAGGTGTATAAAGGGAGAAAAGTCTGGAAAAACTAGCCCTCTTCTGGAGTTTGAGTAGTGTGTTGGGAAGGCGACAGGATTCCTGATGAATAGCTCATTCATTAAGCAGCTGTGGGTTGGGTGGCTAGTAGCCTCATGAAGGGAATGGTTTTCACTGGGATTGTGATGAGAGGCAGGGTTTAAAGTGTATGACCCTACATCCCACTAAAAATCTATTTCCTTGCACCTACTATTAAACTACAGTTGCCCCATCGTTTTCACGGGGGATCCATTCCGGACCCCCTGCGAAAATGGAAACTTGCACATAATCAAGCCTCATTGGATTGAATGGCCATGCAGTACATTTAATTTAATGGCACTTACCCCTCCGTGAATGATCAAGACTGCGGACTTCAAGTCTGCAAAAGCGGAGGGGCGACTGTAATATCAAACAGCCCTGAGATTTTCAGGAAGCTTACCTCTATGTCTGCTACTACATTTAACACTTTTTTCTGAATTGTAGAATCACAGTATACAAAAATCCTCCTTCTGGTACAATAGAAGTGTTGTCTTTCAGCCAATGAGGGATTTCTTTGTAACTGAATTCTGTGTGAATTATAATTTAGATGATTTTGCCCTGCTCACAAATGATTATTGCCATTATCTGAAAACAATTCAGAAGGAATGCTGGGAAAGTATATCTAATGCCTTGGCACTAACCTCAGATGTTGTGCTGTCAGCAAAGTGAAACATAAACTGGACATCTGAGAGGGAAGCCGAGAGACTGTCTGTAAGAGAGTAGAGAAATCCTGTAACACCTTGGAGACTAACAGAAAGAAATTTGCAGCATTAGCTTTCGTAGACTTCAGTCTGCTTCCTCAGATACATTTGGTGGAGTGTAAGCCAGGTACAGATGTATATATGCTCTTGGTATGTGATGATGTCAATTCAAATTCAAAATCCTTTGTGTACGGAGATCAAGTTGCAGGTCTAGCACAAAGGCATGGGGAAACTGGTCTTTGTGCATGGGAATGAACTGGCAGATCCAGTTTTGTAATGGGACTAGCCTGTGGTGAAGGGAATAGAGCGATGTAGGGCACCCCCATGAGGATAGCGTTGAAATGTGTGTAGTGGGTCGGGAAGCTATTATCCCTGTTCAATCCATTTCTGAGAGATTGCAGTTTATAGATGAATTCCAATTATGCTGTTTCTCTTTCCAATCTACCTTTGTAGTTCTTTTGTTCAAGGACCACCGTCCTGAGGTCTGAGATGGAGTGCCCAGGGAGATCAAAATGTTCTGCCACTGGTTTTTGTGTATCCCCATTCCTAATGTCTGGTTTATGTCCATTCATCCTCTGGCCCGTTTGCCCAATGTAGAGTGCTGACGGGCATGGCTGACATGGTATGTCATAAATCACATTGGAGGATGAGCATGTAAAGGCCCCCCTAATATTGTAGGTAATACCAGTAGGTTTTGTGATGACATTTCCTGGATAAATGTGGGGGCAGAGTTGGTATCTTGGTTTGTGGCAAGGCTGTAAGAGAGAGGGTTACAGATTCCATGCTTACTTTGACCATCAGTGGCTCTCTTAAAATTAAGATTTCAGGCAGACATATTTTTTCCATACATAATCTGCCACTGGCCTCTATCATTTATAACACTGTAGCACTGTTGTAGTGGTTCCTAAAAGTAAAAAGAAAAAGAAAAAGTCAGAATATCTTCACTTCCCAGAAAATTAGGATATTGTTTTCTCAGACACCACAGTCACCAGTATGAGGATGGTCTGGTCAGACTTTGACCCCCATGCCTTTGAATAAACATGGAGCAGAATTTCTTCCTAGGTGCAAAGCTGTCAATTTGTTTAGACCTTGCACTTTGAAACCAATATAGCCATTGGTTCCTAACCATTGCGTCTCGTGGCGAACCTCTTTTTGTAATCTTTTGTAAATACCTTCTGCACAAACATGAAGATTGGATTTTGAGCTGAAGCCTCAGGACCAGGCTGCCTGAAATATCAGTTCAGTTTGTGTTTAACTTGGCAACTTACACTTTGAAGCAAAAGCAGCTGTAGGGTCCTGATCTGGAAGCCTGTACCAGTTAATTGATGACAACTGCGTTTTCTCAGCGGATTGCTTTTAGCTCATGAAAATGTTCAATATTCTTGAATTTAATTGTTGATTTATTTTAATATCTGATTCATTCAATTACTAAAGATCCCCTTTATTTCTCTGCTTCCCTCCCCCCCAAAAAACCCTGAAGATATTGCATGTGTGCCAAGTATCTAGTCCAGTATATATGAGGAAGCGTTTTTTGTTTATTTTTCAAGTATGGTACTCCTTCTGCTTTCTCTTTTTGTCTTTCGCTATGTTCATGCCAGAAATGTCTTAATTTGGACTGGGTTAGAGTGAGGATTTTTGGCCAAATCTGAGAGATGATAAATAATAAAAATAAATAAAACTTTTATTTGTATCCCGCTTTTCCACTATAATAGCAATCAGAGCGGCTGACATGTTAAAACAAATCAATACAATACATGATAACAATACACGATCATATATCTTACCCCCTCCCCTTAAAAAGGAATTAAACTTAGCACAGTTTAAAAAAATATAGTCTGTTAAAATCTATTAATAGCAAGATAGGCTTTTCTATCTGCCTAGTTGTTTGGTTCAGTAGCAGAGTCATCTGATTTATGCCTGTAGAGAAATGGATGGGAAGAGGGTTTCCTGCCCTTGTGGTTGGAAGACCTAGTATATCGTTATGGGATCATCTTATCTAAGTGATGGTAGCATACTACTGATCACATGGAATCATGCACACTTGTCCTGCCTCACAGGGGAGTTGTAGCACGTGCGCTTTGGAGTACACATGGATGCTCATACATGTCATATTATAATATTAGGCATTTTGTTATTTTACAATGACTTTCTATACCCTTCCTTTTATTTTAGGGCTTGTAAGTACTCGCATGATCTTTTATCAGAGGAGAACAGAAAAGTCCTGAAGACTCATGAACTTTCTGGCCTCAACGAGAAGGAATTACGTGTCTTACTTCTCCAGAATGATCCCTTTCTCTTACCTGATGTAAGTTATGAAAATACAATATCAGCACTTAGCCTAACTTTTAGACTCTTTAATCCCTTATTACAACACTTCAGTGAGGGGTTAGTTTTTAAATCAGTTAAAGAGAAAACACGATGAACATTTAATAGGCTTATTTCAGAACTTGGAATAATCTCTGTTTCAAAACTCACTCAAACGCTGATATTCTGCTCTTCCTGAAGCTAAAAAGGTTTGCTAAATGCTTTCTCTTTTCTATGTCCTGCAGGAGTGCAGCGACAAAAACTAGGGCCACTAGAGAAGCCAACTATCAGCACTGTCTGAGGTGCTTGAACTCAACAGTAGCTATTAACACAGCAGAGTACAGAAGCACAAACTCAGTTAGTAGTATTTGGCAATATTGCACTGACCAACCTTGAATGATGCACAGGCAAAGTTGGATTCTTCCAAAAGTCCTTGGAGGCTTTTGTTACTTGTTGCAGTATGAACAAGTTATATACAAACTCTCCTATAACATTCATGCTATTCATTATTATTTATTTCTGTTTTTTTTAGAATTCAGTCTTATTAGGAGCTACTTTGAGTTCCATTTTAGAGAGTATGTAAGTCAAATAAATAAGCATTAACATTTATGCTGAGAGCCAGCATGGTGAAGTGGATTTGAGTGTTGGGCTAGGATCGTGGAGATCAGGGTTTGACTCCCGGCACAACCATGGAAACACACTGGGTGACCTTGGGCAAGTCACACATTCTCAGCCCCAGAAACCCCTGTGATAGGTTAGCCTTAGGGTCACCATAAGTTGTAAACAACTTGAAGGCACATAACAACAAAAACAACAAACATTGGGGGAATTCACACTTTTTTGTACTGAGGAGATGCGATACCGCATGGATGTTCCCACTACATTTACTGTGATCGAATCTCTCCAGGGCATTTTAACCCAGTCCAGCATTCACACTGGTGCTTCTTTGGATTAGCATGATGGCACCTTATGGCCAGGAATGATCCCAGCAATCTGGATCAATTCAGTAGTGCGTTTGCACTACCAAAAGATCCGAATCTCTCCGGCCCTTAAAAGAAGACATGGTTAGGTATTCAGTGCAAAATGCACCGGGTTAAGTGGGTTTTTCACTGCCTCCCTGCAAACTGCACCTGGTGCATTCGGAGCCAGTGTGAATGTCACAGAAATAATCCAGTTTCACACCGGGTTATTTCTGTAATGTGAATGGGCCCATTCACAAACCTAAGGATTAGAAATCCGTTAGGTTTTAATGATAATTCTTTGACTTTTTTCTGTTTCAATAAGCACAACTTCATGTGGGCTAGACTGTTAGAGCTTTATCCCACAAATGGAGACGGGAACAAATTATTTAGTTCTGCACTCCTGTATATGCAATAGAGCCTAGATGTATTGTAATAAGAAGGGCTGTATTTACCACTTTTTCTGCAGCTCAGACAAGTACAATATGGATGACAATTCCAGCATATGCCTCTTCTGTTTTTTCCTTATTTCCAGGTATGCAGTGCCTACAACAAGGGCAGCTGTAACAAGCAAGATAATTGCACCAAGCTCCATATTTGCTGGTACTTTCTTAGAGGAAAGTGTCGCTTTCCCCAATGCAAGAGGTCTCACTGCCTTATGGAACCAAAAGCCCTGCAGCTGCTGCATGCAGAAGGAGTGGATGATAAAGCGGCTTACAATATTCAGACAATCTGTGCTTACAGAACTACTGCATTGGTTGGAGAATTAGGCAAACCCAAAAGTGAGTACTAGTGAATATGGAGAACCATATAAACAACAAAAGACAACTTGGATCCTCCTGGTGTGTAAAGACTTCTTTCTCTTCATCTCTTAAAGCCTTTCTCTGTTGTTTTAGGCTCTTCCTCCTCAAGCCCAAACCTGAAGTAACCCAAGAAAAGTCAAATGCTGGGAATCAGAGCAAATTCATACTTGAACAGTCTTTCGGCCTTACTGATTTCATGAATCATACAATCATAGAGTTGGAAGAGACCACAAGGGCATAACAAAATGGTGTCCCTTATATAAAATGGAAAATCAAGGTTTGCTGTTTGGAATGTATACTTTTTAAAAAATATTTTCAAGCCATGGATGCTTGAATCCGTGGATAAAAAAATCAGTGGATAAGGCAGTGGACTATATATCATTGAATGCAAAAATCAGTTTGTCCATGCCATTGTATTTCTCATTTCTGTATATGGTTGTGAAAGATGGACAGTGAAAAAAGCTGAAGAGAATCAACTCATTTGAAATGTCGTGTCGGAGGAGAGTTCTGCAGATACCTTGGACTGCCCAAAAGACAAATAAATGGGTCCTAGAGCAAATCAAGCCTGAGGTTTTCCTAGAAGCCAAGATGACTGAACTGAGACTGTCCAATTTTGATGATATAATGAGAAGACATGATGTCTGAGAAAAGACACTAATGCTCGGCAAGGTAGAAGACAGGAGAAAAAGAGGACGACCACATTACAGTGGATAAACTGAATCAAGGATGCTACATATATACCTTTGCAAGACCTGAGCAGGGCTCTTGATGATAGGGTGACTTTGAGGTCTCATTCATAGGATCATCATAAGTCGAAGTTAGCTCATCAGTAAACAACAACCAAGACCCAATATAGAGCCTTAACATTTAGCCTGTTACTTAACACACACCCCTTAAATCGGTATTGATAAATCCATAGTGGTCTATTGCTTTCTGTGTATTTCAGTAGTTTTTCCAATGTGGGGAGTCCTGATTTACTAGACAGATACTAACAGCTGAATTGTCTGCCTCTTTAGGAAAAACTTCTTGACAGTAAGAGCTATTCAACAGTAGAACACACTCTCTGGGAGTGTGGTAGAGTCTCCTTTGGAGGTTTTTAAACAGAGGACGGATTGCCATCTGTCAGGAGTGCTTTGATTGTGCATTCTTGCATGGCAGGGGCTTGGACTTGATGGCCCTTGAGGTCTCTTCCAACTCTGTAACACAATTCACAGTTGATTCCCTGCAGTCGTAATTTGCATTGACAGTGCTGAAGAGAGAATGGGATGAAAGAGTGTCTCTGACTCATTCTTGATAAAAGAAGTGCTGTCCTGTGACTTCTCTTAGATATATTTGGAGTAAGCAAGAGAGATAATCATTACATGCCTTGATTTCCCGCTCCCTTTTCTCTTACAGATGCAGCAATAGCTCATGGTACTAGATCTCCTCAGAATGCAGAAAAGGAGAAAATAGATGAGATATGCCTGTATTATATCTTTTGGTTTTGCAAGAATAAAAGTAAGTCTCTCTAGAATGGCGGAGTCAGCATGGCATAGTGGTTTGTGTGTTGGACTATTACTATTATTATTGTGTGTTGGCCCACTGGGTGACCTTGGGACAGTCACACTCTCTCATCCTCAGAGGGTGGCAGTGGCAAACCCCCTCTGACAAAGTTTGCCAAGAAAACCTCATGATAGGGTTGCCATACGTCAGAAACGACTTGAAGGCACACAACAATAACGCTAGAAAAGGCCAAGGTTGTGTTTTCATGTAGGTCTCCCTCTGAAACAGTGAACTACCAACCTAACAATATGTTCATATTGACCCAAGAGACAGCCGTTGGTGTTGCAGAGTGAGTCTTTGTGTCAAATTGAAGGGATGGAAGTTGAAGAGACTGTGGTCTTGGAAGAGCTGTCTCTTCACTCATCTATCAAATCAAATGACCATGTAGCTGGTAACACAAATAGCTGTTTCAGGAGCTGCTTTGTAAGCTAGCTAATAGTTGATGTATAAAGTGTTATGGATGTGCTGGTGTAGTTGCATAATACCAGAGGATAGCACTGGGCATCTTTGGGTCTACCCTAAGGATCTTAATCTGTGGCGCATTGCAGGTTTCCTCACCCTCTACTTCAATAGCATCTGTGTGCATCTGCTGGGATATACCAGAGCTTGGAAGTAACCTGTTAAAAGTAACAAAACCAAACTAAAACAAAAACATTGTTCCAGCAAAATTCACCCAGTGATGATACGTTTATTGGGCTTGCCAAAAGGTGCCAAATATATCAACTAGCTCTGAAGCTTCACAGACTTTTTCACCAGACAAACATGATAAAATAGCATGCAAGGGATGGAAAGTAACAGTGTCATGGCCACAATTTCTACCTTTTGTTTAGAGATGTGTTAGGAAGCATGTGTAGAGAAATAGTGGGCTCCTCTATTGTCTTAAGCTGAGTGGGAGTAAAATCAATAAATTGGAGGCAATAAAGTTTGGCTTCTTCATTTGACTTTACAAAACGACTCCCTTTGAGAATGGTCTTTGCCAGGGGTCCTCAGACTTTTTGAGCCGGGGGCCGGTTCGCCATCCCCCAGCTCATTGGAGGGCTGAAGTTAAAAAAAATAATGGTGGACGGATGTGTGCGTGCGTGCATGCGTGCGCACACACGCACTACTCAGGCACCATTTTGTGTTCCAAAATGGTGTCTTGTGTCGTGTGCATGCATCTGGCATCGCATGTGCATGCGCACAACTCCGGGTGCCATTTTGGAAGACAACGGCGCTGGAGTAGTGCGCATGCGTGCGCGACGCTGGATGCCATTTTGTGTTCCAAAATGGCACCCAAAGTAGTGCGCATGTGCGCAGGGCACCATTTTGGAACCCCAGATGGCGTGCACGGTGGCGGCAGGACCGGCCATGGGCCGGTTGGAAGGCCTTGATGGGCCAGGTTCGGACCATGGGTAGTAGTTTTGGGACCCCTGGTCTTTGTTATATCCAGCACACGAGGCCTGTGCCCACTATAATGGAAGAGTCCCGCTTGTTTCTTGGGACAGGCTCTGTATTCTCAGGTGTGGAGACTAGTTTAGGCATTGGAACAGGTAAAATCGCATAACAGGTTGCATTACTAGGTGGTGGAAGAATCAAAGTAACACAGTTTAATAATAATAATTAAAAAAATACAATTTATTTCTATCCTGCCCCTCTGCAGCACAATCGGGGCGGCTTATAACATTATTTAAAATTAACATGTTACTAATGACAACATTCAGGGGGAGTTGTGTTGGCCATTTAGCAAATTCAAACAAAAATCCATCAGTGATACCTTTATTGGCCAACCAAAATGTTACTAATGATTGGGTAATGAACAGAAAATAGTTTTCTACAGTAACATTTCCCAGCTTTGGAAAAGATTGTGTGGCATTTTGGGGAAGGGTGTCATTCAAACTCTGATGACACCCAATTCTATTTTTAAGTTTCATTGAACAGTGATAACTGTTGCTGGATGAGTACCCACGATGGGATGGGTGAAAGAAAATAAACAAAAGCTTAATCCAAACAAGGTAAAGTTTCTGATGGCAGATTGCCTTGGGTATGAGGCACCAATGGCTTTGCCTGTAATAGAGGAGACACAGTATGTCCTGTTTCTGAGACTCCTTCCTCACTCTTCCTTACTGCTTGATCCTCTGGTGGTAACAAGCTATGAGGGCTTCTTTCCAGTTTTGGTTGCTGAATTCATGCCTTGGTAATGCCTAAAGCCTAACATGAGATGGAAGGAGCATTTATTCCAACACGTGCTGTTTAATTGTTTGCTTCTGAGCCTACTTGAAGGTGTTGGTGCTCCTCTTTCAGTCCATCAGTGGTCTAGTTCTAGCATACCTAGGAGACATCTAATCCCCTGTTCCCTGAGAATGGAAAGAACAGGTCTGTTCAGTGCTCCATCATGTACTCAAAGTCAGAAAGGGCTGAATACAGAGATTTCTTTATTGTTGCACTTGGAAATTCTTACCACAAGAAGCCTACTTGGTCACCTCCCTTAATGGTGTTTTGCATGCTAGGAAGATTATTCTCTTTTGGAAGGTTCTTTCCAGTAGTGAGGAGTGCTTTTTGTGCTAAGTTGTGCTGCATTATTTTATCTGCTTCTGCTGTTTTACCACTACTTTATTGGCATCAGGTCAATAGTCAGTATTTATATTGAATTGAATTAGTCTGTCCTGCTAAGGACAGATAATTGCTGCTGCTGTTTTGATTAGATGTTTGAAGTTGTATTCTTTTGTAATGATTGTAGCTTTTAACACTGTTTGTTACCGCAGATACCATTTGAAGAAATGTAACAACTAACCTGTAAATTATAGTATATAAGTATGTTAAATGGCTGTAAGCATCCTAAGACACTTTGGTTAAAAGTAAAGGTTTCCCCTTTGATGTGATTGTCTACTAAGCCGAGGGAGCCAGCATCATCAGAGATGACTCAGTGGTCATGCGTCCAGCATGACTAAACACTGAGGCTCACGAAATGCTGTTACCTTCCCACCAAAGTGGCACCTATTCATCTACTTGCACCTTTTCATGCTTTCGAACTGCTAGGTTGGCAGAAGCTGAGACTAGTGATGGGAGCTCACTCCATCACACATTGCTTGAGTCTCGAACTGCCAATCTGCTGACTTTGCGACCAGCAGAGTTGGCATCTTAACCACTGTGCCACCACGTCCCTGATAGGAATCTTGGTTAGGAATCTAGAAATGGGTTTTCTTCCATCAAACAACAGGTCCTGACTTTTATTAGGTATTAAACATTGTTCTTTGTGACAAAACAAAACAAAAATTCACTTAATAAAGGACAGAATTCTGGGACAGAACGAGAAGAACTACAGATGCCAGAGACATAGGGAGAAGGAGTTGTGTTGCCCCTTTACACACATGAATCAGCTTTGTGGAGATTCTTAGGAGCATTCAGGAGTTCTCAGATCCACTTTCATAGATGCCAGCTGTCTTTATCCATCCCTGTGTCTGACATCTAAATAGCTGCTTGCCTAATAGGCAAATTCTCTGGTTTTGGGGTTGTTTTAACATACTGTATGGAATTTTAATTTTTGTTAGCTGCCCTTATTGCTTGTCAGAGGGGCGGGATACAAATAATAATAATAATAATAATATAAATAGGGGAGAGAAATCAGAAATGTGATTTAATGTGTAGATGAGAAAAAAAGTCTAGCAGAAAGACTGTCAAGTTTGTTTCAAGCTGGTAAGCAACTGCACGTCAGTAGTAAATATTGATTTGGTCAACTTGCTAATCTGGCTGCCTGGGTAATAATACCCAACATTGGTCAATGATAGCATGTTTAACCAGCTAAAAAGCAATAATATACTACTTTTATTGGCAAAACCATTTATTTTACTTGAAAATTTGACAACCCAACAGATGACTGTTCATTACTTTCACTGCCTACTACAACAAAATCCAAAATCCACAAAAGAGTGAGATCTTCATTGGCCAATTGAGATGCAGAAAATGCATTGTGCAAATTTTCAAATCTCCACTGGCTTCTTAATCAGGCAAAATATGTTTAAATATCATACAGAAGAGGGAGGGAATGATGATGTTAAGAGTCAGAGATCTACATTTTGTATCAGATGTTGTTTCTGTCGTACTCCAGTAGTTCACTTTGGACTAGTAAAATTTGAACTGCATTAGCAAAGTAACTTCTCTTGGGATCCAGGTTGTTTGTGTTCTTGCTCACTGGTTCACTTGCAGGCTCAGTTCAAATTGATGATAGTTAAAGCTCTAAGTAGCTTTGGGTCCAGGTTACCTAATAGACTACCTTCCCCCATGTGATCCTGTACTGTGATCAGTTTGAGAAGTCTTTTGGCTGAGAAATAGCTGATAGGAACAAGTGAAAGTTGGTGTATCATTGCAGAACTCCCTGTCCCAAAGGATCCATTGGAGTTTAATGCTGCCACCTTTGTCATGCCTTTAAGCCAGTTGTTGTTGTTGTTGTTGTTGTTGTTGTGTGCCTTCAAGTCATTTCTGACTTATGGCAACTTTAAGGCAAACTTATCACAGGGTTTTCTTGGCAAGTTTCTTTAGAGGGGGTTTGCCATTGCCGTGCCCTGAGGTTATTAACAGTTTATGAAATCTGTATTTTTTTGCTCCTTGCTGTTTCTTGTTTCTTTTGTTTTAAAGAATTTGTTTTGTTGTTTCAATAACTGCCATTTCTGTTAAAATGGAAATGAAATAATGGACATAAAAATATCCTGTTAAAGAAGTAAAGAGGTATTTATTTTTGTTATCTGCTCTGTTATTTTGCTTTGCTTTTATTTTTCGAAAGAAGCACTAAGTCCCTTCCTTTAATTTGTTCTGTTTGTAGACAACTGCAGCATGATCCATTACCATTTGCCTTATCGATGGCAGATAAATACGGGAAATGGTTGGAACGATTTGCCCAATGGAGAGGAAATAGAAAAAGCCTATTGTGATCCAAGCATTACCAGGTATGAAGTGGATCTCTCCCACTTTGTGGAAAGTTCTGGTGGAAATTCATTTTCTACTTGCAGAAGTTTAACCCTGGCCTCTTAGTATGAACCTCTTTCCTTTGGAAAAAGATAAAGATGGTGCCATGCAATGATACACCCCTTCAGTCACAAATATAGCTGTTCTCCTGGCTGAGGAGGCTGTCTTCGAAAAGGAACTATAGCACAAGCATTCACTGATGGTTCTATGTCCAGTATGGAGGAGTAAAGTCTGGTGAAGCACAAGCAAGTTATTGAGCGCAGGGTCACAGCAGTATCTTTTCTTCCTCATCCTGGCCCCTGAAATGTATGGCCACCATTCACTTACATGGGACAAACTAAAGATTAGTCCTTGTGATACTACTAGCTTGAGAACTAAACCTGTAAGTTGAAGCTTTGGTCCCAGTGCCTGAACTGGGAAAATGTCCATGACTCTATAGTTCAACTGGAACCTCTGGCTGTTATTTTAGTTACGCTAGAGTGTGAGAAGACTGTGCCGAAGGCTGAGAAATTTAGGAGCTAGCTCTTATGTAAAAGTTGAGAGTGCATTAGAAATCATGGAGGAGGAATGCAAAGAAGGAAGCTAATCTCCCTCTATTATAGTGTTACAGTGTTAGAAGAGGGAACTAGGAATGAATAGACTCTTGCATCTGACTCATAAGAAAAAGCCACCAGAGATGGTGCCAATAGGAAGATGTCCCATCAGACAAATAGCTCATTCTCCAGTCTGCTCCCTATTGTTAAGTCTTTATGGTTACTTAGCATTTCTTTACAGCAAATCACAAATATGTCTTATGGTCTCATTTCCATCTGCTTGTTGGGTTTTGAGAATTTTTGGAAATAGAATGGATGAGGAAGGATGATGGTAACATTTGGAAGACAATTAATATCCTAAGAGGAGACTGAAAACATATGTTTGGTGCTCTTACATACTTAGACATTCTTTCTCCCTGTCTTGTTGTCCTTCCCCTAGTCTTTTGCACTTAGACATCAATTTCGAGACCATGACCTCTTCAACGGCTCCAATTCGACGCCTATCTACTCCATCTTCTGTCACCAAACCTGCTAAATTTGTAATGACAACAAAGTGGCTTTGGTACTGGAAAAATGATGTGGGCCAGTGGATTGAATATGGGAAACAGGTCAGTATGCTGTGTGTTTATTTGTGGTGCCCTGCACAAGGTTAGTTGCAGAGATTATTGGGTATGCTCAGGCTTTATTTTTCAGAGAAATCTCAATCTGGGTAAGAGTCTATTAAGAGTCTACCCTTTGAAAAGTGCTGTTCAGAGTACTGCCTTAATTTGAATAAGGTATCTTCTTAACCTCTGCAATAGAAACACCCATACATTCTGGGTACAATTGATGTTGAATCAAATAAAGGTGCATTGAAAAACAATCTGATCCCAAATGGAGGATCTCTTAAGAATGGAAAAGAATGAAGCTAAGATTCCTCTTTTATGTTCCTACTTAGTTAGTATCAAGTAAGTTCACATACACCACAGAGGGGAAAAAGTATGTTCAGATCCTGCAGTCTGGCTGAACCAAGCTTGGTTCAAACATTTTACAGCACAATTTCTACCTTGTATTGATCAGAACAAGGCATTAAACTTTTAAACATATTCTATTTATTTATTATTTATTAATTAAAATATTTATATCCCACCCTATATCAAATATTTCAGGGCAGCTTACAAAAGCATTAAAACAAGTTACACCAATTACAACAATAAAATAATTAAATAAACTAAAACCACATTGACACCTTCTATTGACAACTCTAGAAGATTTTGAATGTAAGGAGAAAATGCATGACTTAGGGTTCTGTGAGGAACCATAGGAATTATTGTTAGGTGTCATTATGGATTGCAGAAAACCATTCCTGGATAGCTGTAATGTAAGCTGTAAAAGTAATACAGGTTGAGTCTCTCTTATCCAGAATACCGAATTCCAAAATACTCCAAAATCCAAAACATTTTGAGCTATGTGTCTGTACTATAGGCTGGAGAGAGACACATCTGGGGAAAGATACAAGAATCTGAAATGGTGAGAGGCACGGATTTATGTCAAGCACAACACTTGTATCTCGCCATTTCACAGATCCTTAGTCTCTCTCCAGCCTCATTATGTCACACTATGTATATGCAAATACATATGTTCCAGAATCTGAAAAACTGAATATTTCAGGTCCCAAGCATTTCACTTAATTAGGATACTTAACCTGTACTTACTGTTTCATGGCACAAAGATTATTCGCAGATATATTTAGTTGTTTTCAACTTTTGATTTAATAGGATTATTATCTAATCTAGTAAAGTGCTACATTTCTGATAGAGCATTTTTAAAAAAAAGATTTTGGGTAAAGCTGAAGTGTTGGTATTGCTACATGCCAGGTTCTAGTCTTTTGCAATTCCACACATGAGCCCTCTTGCCCAAATATTGTTTATTTATTTGTTGTATATTTAATGTATATCTTGCACACCACAAAATAAATACGAAATGAAGACAATAGAGGAATTAAAAGCAATGGATCCAGGAATGCATTGATTCCCTTACTTACAACTTAACGAGAAATCCAAAACTGATTTAAAGAATGAAGAATTTGGGGGAAATGACTTAGAAATTGATAAAGTATTAATGGAACCAAAGAAAAGAACATCAAAATTATATAACCTACTAAGGGAAAGAGAACAGGAAGAGGATCCGGTACCTGATACTATGGTAAAGTGGGCAACTGATTGTGACAGAGTGATTGGTATGGAAAGTTGGAATTATGTTAGAAAGAAGACAAAGAAATTCACAAAATCTTAAGACTTCAAAGTGGAGCACAGATGGTATCTAATGCCAAGCAAAATTGCTAAAATCTATAAAACAAACTAGTGAATGTTGGAAATGTAAAGAGAAAGGTGGATCCTGGATCCATATGTGGTGGAGGTGTCTCAAACTGAAGGTTTATTGGAAAAAGATTCATATTACAATTGCAAAGATAATAAAGTTAATTATGAACTGAGACCAGAGATCTACATATTGAATATGCTCAATAAAATCCCGTCACAAATAGAGAGAAAGCATTGACAAGTCCTACTTTACACAATAACGGCCGCAAAGATTCTTGTGGCACAGAGATGGAAACAAAAGGAGCTACCGACAACTGATGAATGGCTAACGAAGTTAGCAGAAATGAAGGAAATGGACATTTTAACAGCCCGGTTGAATCGGAGAAATGCAGAGATCACGGAGACAGTGGTTCCCTATAATCGAATTTTGCAATAGCAGATGGAGTTAGGATACAAGTATCAAAAAAGTGAGGAATTGTTAATTATAAGGAATATTTAGTCAGGAGGGAAAATTTGTGAAAAGGAATGATA
>CM034708.1:111075611-111085620 GCA_020142125.1 Phrynosoma platyrhinos
TGATCAAAAGTGAATTACTCAGGAGATACTTAGGAGGTATTAATTTATGTAATTATAAAATTGCGATTTGATTGTGATTTGAAGACTTAATGCTGTAGAATAATTTTTTTATAAAAATAAAGTTAAAAAAATGTATATCTTGCCTAGAAGAAGATGCCCAACTTAACCCTGATCTCATGTTCACAAGTATGCTATTGTACATGTATACATGGGGCTTGAATATTGTACTCATTCACAGAAAACTTTTAGTCTGACAGGTGCCACAAGTTTCTTTTTTTTCCCCTCCCCTTCTCATGGAGAAAGAAGGAATTTGGGCAGCATAAGATTAGATTATTTTATCTGCTATTGCCAATTTTGGATTATCATCCAAGGACAAATCCCATCCTCTGAGGTCCTGTACAGATGTGTAGGATACCATGGGTCAACCTCGTATCCCGCCTGTGGTTCCGACCCAGTTCCATTGCACGGTGGTGGGAGATGTTCACATGCCTGGACGCCATGGAGCCGCTGCCAGTGCGTCTGCTCTGAAGGTCCCTGTTATAGCCCATAAGGGTGGAAATGGGGTGCCTGGCTTCACCCATGTGGCTGGGATCCCCTTTCCAATGTCACAGGCTGCAATTGGGGGGGGCTTCAAAGTTGACACAACAGTCGTGGCAGGTAAGAAGTACATGGGGCCATACGGTCTGTGAACTGTCACAGTGAAGCTTCCAGGTAACTCCACCACAAACAGCTGGTCTTTTTAGACCACGTTAAGTGCACTTTGAGCCACAGTCAGTCTGGAATGGCTCGATTGACATCTGAACTTGGCAATCCTCTCCTGGGGCTATTGGCCTGCGTTGTCCATACAGGACAACACTAGGCTGGGAAGAACACAGGTGTTCAGCCTCTGAGTCAAGGATCAGCAACCTAGTCCCCCCAAGTGTTTTGGACTACAGCTCCAGGAATCCCTAGTATTTGGCCTGATTCATGCCATATTGGCTGAGCTTGTGGAAACCAAAAGATATGGAAGGCCACAGGTTGCCTATCTCTGCTCTGAATAGTGTTGCTTGTCTTCTCCTAGTTTGCTAATCTCGTCTCACCTGAGAGGCACTCCATTCTCTCCTGAAACAGTTTGAGATCCGGGAGCAGCTTTAGGGTGGCTGCCACTGTGGGGTACAAACACAAACTGAGAGGGCTCTATTAAATGCCGACTGCACACATTTTTCTTCCATGTCTAGTATTGCATATTAAAGGGACCTTGATCCCTCAAAAGTAGCCAAGAGTGGTTATGAGGCTAAAACTTTTCTGTGGTTTTTCTTTTTAAAGAGAGCGTAGACATAGCAAGAAAAATTGCCTTTGATGTGGGTGGCTGCAAGAAGCAAACCTCATGTGGTAACAGGAATAGGTTTTGTGTTGTCTGCATAATGGATTATATGAGTGCTATCTCCCAGTTTCTTTAAAATCAGTATTTGATGTATTTTCACACTTTCAGTGCTTTCTCTTTTATTAATATGCACTGGTAATATATTGTAATGTGCTTTTATTACTGTTAATTTGTCTCTGTTTTAATGTACATCAATTAATGTACTATAAATGTTTCATAATGGGAGAAGAGAGACACCCAGATGTGCATATCCTAGTATTTACATGTGAATTTATATATTGTTTCTTACAATTTCTCCCGCTATAGGATGGAAAAATCCAGGAGTCAAGTTTAGGTTCTGATGATCTAGAGAATTTATTCTTAGCAGACCCAGATGACAACATCTATTTCAGCGCAGGCTCTGAGAGTTATGTGATCAGCTTTAAAGGTACTATATCCATTAATTTCAATGTTAGTGGTATGTTCAGAGTTCCTCAACATCCCACTGCGCCTATAATATTTCACTCATAACTTCCCATTAAAATATTTAATGCCCTTCTTAGCTTACCTTTGATGGCCTGAGAGTACTGATGGCGTGCTCTGGTCTCGATCCCATTATGATTTTAAAACAAATTGCTGATCAGGTTATATTTCTGTCATTCCCACTCGAAACCGGTTCTGAACTGACTGCACTCGGTTTCAGTCGAGATGAAGCAAGGCAAATGCAAAAGAACTGTTTTGCATTCCTTCAGATGCAATTGTTCTTTGATTCAAATTTAATTTTGACTGACAAAGAATAGACCTGCTTCAGCAGCCCCTTTTTGCAAATGCCTCTGACTGCTCTCTAAAAATATATTTTCTTTTTCAAGAGATGACCCAGAGAAACATGACGTACCTAACCAAGAGAGAGGTTCGAAGGCGCCCCAAGTTTGTCTCCTCTGAAGATGTAAAGACGAAGAAAGGGTATAAGACCACATATTCTGATATAACTAAGACCCAGTGCCTAAGTCAAGTACTTGAGGACTCAGAGCTGGGAAGTAGGGAGGCAGTAAGAGTCAAGCAGATGGGCTGACTTCCAAGGCATTAACCAGACTTCTACAATGAGGAGCCTGCTGACCAGGGCTATGTCTTTGCCTGTGATTAAGTTTGGTTATGTCACAAACTACAATATACACACCAAAACATAAAATAGACAGTCAAGTATACAGAATAAAGCAACAAACCAGATTTAAACGATAATCTAATAATGTGCTGACCATTGCCTGGAGGAAGAGATTTTATAATAGATAAAATAAGGCTGCAAATCCAAATCTAACTGTGTACAAGGATCCTATTTAGTTTAGCTGTTTTAAAGCAGTATACATATGGCCTGTAAAAAGTCTTTAAAACAGTACACTGAAAGCACTTGAAGGCCTTTTCTTCATGGAAGATTAACACATCAAGGTAGAGCTCTGGCCAGTTTTCTTTCTCACACTGTCCTTGTTGCTTCTTGGCTAGACTGAAATAATTTTTCCCTTCAGGAATGTAGTGCACAGCTAAGCCTGGATGACTGGGGCAGAGGCAAATGGGGGAAATTTCCTTACAGTGGAGTTGATCACATGAGATGGATCCCATACAGAAACTTGATTTAAAGTGAAAACAACCTCCGAAAGTAAAAAGGGGCAGGTTTTGGCAACTTTCTGTTCAGAATAATGTCACGTTATTTCTCCTTTACACAAACACATCTGAAAACAACTTTCTTTTGTGGGGGTTTTTTCCCCAGATTTTTAAGTCCAGTTTCTGCATGGGATTTAAGCAATTTGCCTCCTTGTGATAAAGTCCAGTGTCAGGATCCCATGGCGGCTGCTGGTTGTGTTACTGTTTATATCACAGAACAGCACAAATCTCTTCCCAGCCTCCCAGAGGCCATAGAAGCCCTGTAAAGGATATTGGAGTCCTTCGGTGGAGGGAAAGGTACTCATATCTTCTTTCATTGAGTCAAGTATTCATGGGATCCTGAGGTGAAGGCATCAGTTGGCCACAGTCTTCTCTGGTTATGAGGAGGTTAGCCTTGCAACCAGAATCATGCCACTGGGTCCATCAAATGGTCATGAAAAAGCTGGTAGTGAGAGCCAGCATGGCATAGTGGTTTGAATGCTGGACTGTGACTCTTGAGACCAGAATTCGATTCCCAGTTTGGCCATGAAACCGACTGGGTGACCATGTACAAGTCACATCTTCTCATCCTTCACCTCAGGGTCATCATAAAATGGAAACAACTTGAAGACACACAACAACAACAACAACAACAGAGGTGCCTGATTGCATCTGACAGCAGCAGTAGACCTTTAGATTAACTTAGAACTGAGACAATAGGGAAAATGTTCATGTTGTCTGTCTGTATATACACAGAGTTTTCCAGGCAAGAAATGTAAAAATTACTATTTTTTGTCTTAGAGAGTATCAGCGTGTTTTGTATCAACATCTCAAAACAAAGCCATGTATGCAGGACTTTCCTCAACTCTTGAGCTATTCACAGCCTCTGATCAAATGTGATACGTTCTCGTCTAAGTGCCTATGTCTCAATTCAGTGATAATTTCAGACATGGGGCTTTATTTTTCTGCTGTTCTTACCCACTGGATTTTACCATGGCTTCTTTGGTATCTTCTGGATCCATTGTCTTTGAACTAACGAGAGATTAACAGTTCTCATCCATGTCTTAAATTTTGTTACTTAAACAGCCACACAGCTGCTGCAGCTCCAGTGCCTGATACATCTCCAGCGCCTGCTGTATTTCCAGTGCCTGCTATATCTCCACCGCCTGCTATATCTCGAGTGCCTGCTGTACTTCCAGTGCCTGATACATCTCCAGAGCCTGATGTATTTCCAGTGCCTTCTATATCTCGAGTGCCTGCTGTATCTCGAGCGCCTGCTATATTTCGAGTGCCTGCTGTACTTCCAGTGCCTGATACATCTCCAGAGCCTGATGTATTTCCAGTGCCTTCTGTATCTCGAGTGCCTGCTACCTCTCGAGTGGCTGCTATGTCTCGAGTGCCTGATACATCTCCTCCTCCATCACCAAAGTATCCTCTCACCTGGGACATGTCAGCACTACCTTTATTTGGGTACAAGGTAAGCACTTAACAGATCTTTGTGGGATAAATTGTAAAAGAAATTCTGCCTGGCACTCAGATATGTCTCAGTTTGCTATCCATGTGAAGCAGTAAGATTTCATCCTCTCATTCTAGGTGACTGCTAGTGTGGCGCAGTGGATGCAGTGTTTGGTGTGGACCAGGTTCTGGTCACCATGCAGCCATGAAACTCGCTGAGCCAATCATTAAAATTTCATTAAATTCTGATTCTGTTATTGCAGTTTTTGGTCCAGTTTGTTCCAAAGGCATATCTGGATCTCAAAGGAGTAGCTTTTTGTCTTGCTAATGGAATTTAAAGTTTATTTCCTGGACTGAATCTCCCAGTATCCACATGTTCAGAAGGAGGAGGGGCTCAACTGCATGAATACCCTTCCATATTATCTGAACTGAGGACAACGACTACAACATCTTGATCGAATGCTATCACTAACACCGGCAACTTCCTTCCTTCCTTCCTTTCTCCTCTATGATTTTTAACACCTTTGCCTGATGAAGAAGCCAGCGGAGCTTCAAAAGCTTGCAACATGTATAATGTACATTTTGTTTGGCCCAGTAAAAGTATCATTCTTTTGTGGATTTTGGATGTTATTGTACTTTACTATATGGCCAACACAGCTATCCTTGGATATGTTTTCTGGAAAAGAAAAAGGCTATTAGTCTGAATATACTTGAGTATACAAGAGTATACTTGAGAGCCTCCCTAAAAGTGAGTGGACACTTCCCCTTCCCCAGACCACCCACTTCATTTGTCCCCTTACAAGCTTTCCTGGGAATCTCTCTTTCTCCATGCCCTCCCATTCTGACTTTTCAGTGATTCTAACTCCCCTGCCACACGACCGTCTGTATGGCTCAGCCATCCCCTCCACTGGCAACTTTCACTCGTTGCAGTCCTCCTAACTCTTTTTCTAAATTTTCATAAACACAGGGCCTTTACAAACTGCCAGAAATAGTGCAAATTGAGGCCACTTTAACTATCTTGGCTCAGTGCTCAGGAATCATGGGAACTGTAGTTTATTGTGGCATCAGAGCTCTCTGACAGAGAAGGCGCAATGTCCCAGAAAAACTACAATTCCCATGATTCCTTAGCATTGAGCCAGGGCAGTTAAAGTGACCTCGATCTGCATTATTTCTGGCAGTCTGCAAAGGCCCTTAGTCTGTGTCCTTCCCCCACAGTGCTCCTGCTAGGTTTGATGATTCCCGAACTCTCCTGCCCTAAATCTCCCACCTTCTCATCCTTCATCCCAGTGGAGGAATCATCATCTTTATTGAATAAGTATCCAGACCATTTTAAATAAAAATATAAAAGAAACATACATACACATACACACACACACAATGATAAAAAAATCTATAAAATTTAAAATAATTGGATCTCGTTACACCCATCTTATAAGTTGCACAACAGTCTATTTTAGGTCCTTATCTTCTACTTGCTTCCGTAAAATAGCTGCTTTTACTGCAAACAAGGCAACCCTAAGAGTTATAAGAGGGTCTACTCCTTACAATATGCAGGGGCAACATACTTTCAGCAACCCTTTCCCTCAAATTTCTGAGGATGGGAGTTAGATATTGCTCTCTAATACTATTATATAATTGACAATACAGCAGATAATGTGCAAGATCTTCAACATTAGGTGCCCCACATATATAGAGTTTGTCAAGAAAAGGGTGTCATCCCGGTGGCCTGAACTTATCCCTGCTGTCATAGCCCTTACCATGTCTGCCTGTCTCTGCCCTGCCCTTCCTAGCTGGCTCTCTTCCCCTCCTTCTGTCTGGGTCAGAATTAGCAGCAGCCTTCCCGTACTCAGTCAACTAGGCCCATGAGGGTTAGCAGAAAGCTTTTATTGAAAAGTCAGAAAGGTCTAACTAGTGAGGCATCTTTAGACAGAACTGAACACCCAGCACACATACATCAAATAAAAGCAGTTGAAAATCCTACAATTGGTGGGTACACAGTTCTCAAAACAATATTTGAAATACACACAGTTCTCAAAACAATTATCTCTTCAGAAGTTTTCCCTTTTCGCTCCTGGAAACTTTGAGCCTGGTGGTGCTAACTGCCGTTGTTAGCAATAACTGACCTTCAAATGCTTCAAAATAGTAAAAGACAAACATTCTTGTAGATTCCTTTCCCAGGCAGTTAGCAAACCCAGTTAATGCAAACTCTCTCTCTCTGAATCTCTTTCAACTTAAACTGTTAGCATATTTCTAAAACATTTTCCAAACACATTAAAATCTACAAAATCACACATTTTATATCTATTCATTAAACCTATATAACATTATTTTAAAAATTCAGTTATATTTCTACTATTAATCTCATCACAAAACTAACTTATAAAACCTTAACCCATCTCTGATTTACTTATTTTTCTAACAGGCATTGATGGTTTTGCCCAGTTTGATATCTTGTAACGCAAATTGTCATTATTAACCAGTCAAAAATATCCCCCAGTACAATGTTTTCATATGCAACTTGACATAACAAAACAAACTAATCCCATATTAACTTCTCCTTATATAACTGTCCCCACTAACAACCTATATAAAGTCCAGCTCCCACTGCCCCTTAATATCTAACACACCGCATACCTACAAATTCCATTCTGCAAAGCCCAGTACCCACTCTAAACGATCTAGCATATAACATAACCCTTATAGCTGTCAAATGAAAATCATGGCAGGATTAACCCAATCCTGACAATCGGCCATATCCCTTCTGTTTGTCCTTTCATTCTCCTCTCTCGTCTTCCCTTCCATCCGGCTCCAGCTTCCTTTAAACTCCTAGGCACTTGCACTCAACCAGCCTTGTTTCCAATACTTCTTCCAACTTCCAGCCCATTCTTGTCACTGCCTTGTTCAATCTCCCTGCCCTCTTCAAGGTTTCCTGTTGCTCATGGGTAAGTCAGGAAGTGTGTGTAGGGGGGTATCTTTTGACGGTGTGAACCCTGAATCCTATATCTGTTGATGACATAGTGTATCTAGTTTTCTAGGAGAAGATGGGATATTAATATGATAAACACACACGCTTGTGGAGATGATAGGGCCTTTGCCATGTGGTCCCTTTGCTACAAAGGGAAACTATGGTTACCACTAATGGCCTGGTTTGTGGATCCCTGAAAACAGACCTTACAAATATGTGGGAATCCTTCACTAAAACAACTGGAAAGTTTTGGTGGATAAATGGATATACAGTACATTATCTACGCTACAATAAATCTTACCATTGAGCTCTATCCTGTGCAAGGTGGGTGTGGATCACTTTGAATCAAATGGGATTTACTCTCTTTAGTAAAGCATAGATGGGCTCTAATTGGAGGTTTTGTATCTTTCTAGTCTTGAGTCCTAACATTGTAAATTAAGAGTCATTCAAGAAATAAGATGCACATGATGTATGACAGTACGTGTGATGTTGGTGAGTGAGTCTCATGGGAAACAGTTTCCCATGAGAGGAGAGAGCTGAACTGTCATGTAATGGTCAAGGTGCTGGACTTGGTCTTGGGAGATCCAGATTCCAGTCCTCACTAATCCTTTAAACTTGTTGGGTGACTGTTGCTAGTCATTCCCTTTCAGTAGGGAAGGAGGGAGCCATCTAGGCCACTTTGAGCTCACCGGAGGAAAAGAATGTAAATTTAACTTATGAGTTAAACAGGACTATCTGGTAGCATCATCAGCATTGTTATATTTGTTCCCAAGCAGAAAATGTAGCATTTCAAGTCTTATTTTCTGGCGTTACGTCAGCTAAAAGTGCAGAGTGCTCTCTTTTCACTGGGCTTATGCTTACGTGTATCCAACATCTTGTGATTTTTAGGCTATTGAACTCAGCCAAGATTCGTCCGAATACATCAAAATCAAGAATTTCTTTCAAAAGACAATGAGCGGTTATGTCATCAAGAAAATAAGAAGGATTCAGAATCCATCCCTTTGGGAAATCTTCCAGTGGTTTGTATCTGTGTGTTTTGTTTTGTTTTGTTTTGAACATTATCCCAGCTTCGGTTACAAGGAAATTCTGAAGGCCAATCTAGATGTTACAGAAGGACATACAAACCACATCTGGAGCTCTCTTTAGGGAATTGCTCGATTGGTCAAGGTTCCCATACCTGGCTAGAAACTATGCATGATGTGACCTCTTCAGACATTGCAGTTGTACAGTGGCTTGCCAACAATGCCAGTATGTTCAGCATCGTTGAAGTGGCAGCAGATTGCCCCATGTACCCCTTACAGATCCTCCACACTTTTGGAAATGAATACCTGTTGCAGGGGAGCTCCAGTGGTTTGGTCCTTTATCAAAAAGTGGTCTCCAAGGGTATGTTCAAGAGTGGAAAAGCCCCTCTTGCCCTTTCCATTCCAAGACCAGCTCCCTGGCAGTGTTACTGTCCATGGGGCAAACTATATATACCGTATATGTATGTGTATGTATACACACACACACACACATATATAAAACATGGTTAAAACAACTTGGAGGAGTCAATTGATTAAGCAGAAACACACACACACACACATTCCTCTTCTCAAACCAGCAGCTTGCAATGAAAAAAAGAAATCGTAGCCAGATTGTTCATGCCTCTCTTGTGTAACATTTAGTTTGATACCGATAACTTCACTTGTGCCTTACATGTTCTTATAGGGTCTCTTAAGCCCTATCTTTTTCTGTTTCTCTTTAGTTGAAAAAGGAAGTGTTGAGGGCAAAACTTGACTACTTCACACAGTACTCACTTGTCCTGGCACATCCATATGACAAATGCCCCCCCAAAAAATTAGGTGAGAGCAGAGGTAGGAATTGTGCAGTCCTAGAGTTGTTAGGCTGCAATTCCTATCAGCCCTCTAGCCAGCAGAATCCATGCAAAGGGATGCTGGGATTTTTAGTCCAACGACACCTGGAGGAACACACAGTTCCCACCTTTGCTTTCAAGCAAGGCTGAGAATCCTTTCACCCTGAAGACTTTGGGCTGCTAGCACTACTACTGTACTACTACTGGTGCTAGCTTGAAGTCCAAAACATCTGGAGGGCCCAAAAATTCTCACTTCAGCTTTAGAGTATATCAAGAAAACAGAGGCAGGTAGATGTGTGTGTGTGTGTGTGTGTGTGTGTGTTAGGATTCTTCAGCAAGAAAAACACAGAATACAGCAAAACTCAGAATTCATTTTCCTGAAGATTGCAGAATCTCTTTCCTCACAAGCTAGTTAATAGTTTCTAAATAGCATAACAGTTAATGAAAGCTGTGTGAGTTTCCCTTCTTGTAACAGAGTGCCTAAAAAAACCTTTGAAGCAGAAAGTTCCTGTGCTGAATCCCACCTCAGACATAAATGAGTGTGTAGAGAGATCTTGTAGCCCCTTTGAGACTAACTGAAAGAAATTGGCAGCATGAGCTTTTGTAGACTTCACTCTACTTCCTCTGATGCATTTGTATGTGTTAGGTAAGCTACTCACTTTCATCTGTTACATGGGAATAATAATAAAGTTCAGCTATGCTGGGTTTTTGGTAAGGATTATAATGCATATAGTCGTTTGAATATGGTTAAATCAAATAT
>CM034708.1:111093162-111103895 GCA_020142125.1 Phrynosoma platyrhinos
GTCTGCTACATAATACTGTGGGGCAGCTGCTGGCAGAGAAGGGCATAAGATGATACAGAAACAAACAAGACCTTTGATATTTGGTTCTGTATCAACATTGTGATGACTGGGCAATTAGTTTTGCTATCTCACTACAGAAATAAAATGTCCTCTTTCAATATTTATTTACATTACTAATCTCATTATGTTTAATCAACACAGCTGGCTAACTAGGGGATGGGTCACACCCTTGCCGAGTGGATTTTACACATTTGGCTAGATTCCATAATCTACTCAAATGAATAAAAGAGTAAAACAAAACAATTTAATCCTCTGCATGGAGACTGTACAGGATACCAAGTGATGACATGTCCAATCAATCAATCAATCAATCAATATATTCATAATAGTGTTTGCTGCTTACTGGGCCAGCTCCTGAAGGGTTGTTAATTGTTCATGAATAGTCTGGTGGTCCTGAGCTCCTAAAGATGACATCAGAATATGGGCATCATTGAAAATCAGGATGTGGTCGTTGGCATGCTTCTTTGCCAGCTGGTTTATTCCTTTCCACCTGTCGCCTACCTTTACACCTAGAAGTAAAATTACATATCTTTAAGAAATTCAGCCTGGATATTTTGTAACCTGCCTCAGTTCTGGAGAAAAGGCAGGGTGATGGTGATGATGATGGGGAAAGAAAGCAGAGGAAAGATGAAGACTTTGGGGAATACAATCTCCATGCCAGGCAAAATCATCTGGAGCAGGCCCACTGAACAGAGTGGGGTCTTATTTGCCATTTCTTTTCACAGCTGCCCATCTGCTTGTAAATCTATTAATTATATTCTGTTAATGGAATACAACATCTGCATTCATATAGAAACATTCAACATTAATGTGAATTGACACCCTGATCATTTTTGCACTAGAAGCTCCCTTTGACCTAATCTAGCTGGTATGGGCGTTGAATCCATTAGAACAAAGTAGGGGATGAGTGGAGAACTAAAACAGCTAAGGAAACTGTGGAGCTTGATACGTAAAGCAACAATTTCAATCCCATTTATATTCTGTCATTCCTCCAATGTGTGTAAGGTAGACTGTACAACTCTCTCCAGCCATGCACCTGCATCAGCTTCACAAGAACCCTATGAGGTAGAGTCAGGCTGAACAAGATAGGCCTCAAGTCATGGGTAGGAACAAAATGGGATTTTTCAGGATCCAGCCTAGTACCTTAACTAGTATATTCTTTCTTTCTGCAGAAATGAAGTCAGGGAATAGAGTGAAGAACAGAGGCATTTAAGACAGAACCATTAGCTATCTATAAATGGCTTGTATCTAGGACTCATTGGAAACCTTGTTCTCCCATCAAAATGCAGAGCCAAATTGGAAGAAAGTTTAGCTCCTCTCCCCTGTCATCTGACCAATCAGGAGGAAGAAAAAAACTTCCCTCCTACCTGCTCTCTTACCAGCTGACTAAAGGCCTAAGCAGACTGCCAGAAATAGTGCACATTAAATTGAGACACTGCCCTGGCTCAGTGCTAAGGAGTCATGGGAATTGTATTTTTTTCTGGGACATTGAGCCTTCTCTGTCAGAGAGCTCTGGAGCCACAATAAATTACAGTTCCCATGATTCCCTAGCACTGAGCCAGGGCAGTGCCTCAATTTAATGTGCACTATTTCTGGCAGTCTGCTTAGGCCCTAAGAAAGGCACAGGCAATCCTGATGCCCGTCTGCTGCAACAGTGCAAAGTTAAGCATGGATAACTGCTCAGTAGCAATTTGTTCACCAGTCTTCAAATCATTCCTTTAGCAGAATGGAATTTTCTTCTTCAGGAATGGTGAGCTTACTACCATTAATTAATTTGCAAAGAGGAGAGTGACTGTTTGAGAAGCAGCAGCAGGCAGTATCTTCTGAAGGATACTGAAACACCATATAAGGCTAATATTACAAAGGAAATGCTGCTCTTTACCTTCTAACTTAAGTCGGTACAGCAAGGAGCAACTGTCAACAATATCAAGCATGGCCCCACTTGACCGACATCTAGGAGCCATCTGTAAACCACAAAACATTTAGAAGTCAGGCAGGCTTCATTTTTGAAGTACCTCTCAGCTGTACTCGAGGACTAATATTTTCAGAATTTCAGAATTTTGTGTGTGTGTGTGTGTATGAAGACAATTTTTTTTAAAACTGGTCCATGTTTTGCTACTCTGTCCATGTTTTGCTACTAAAGGCATGTATGTTGCTCCATTAGTAAAGACTCATGTGAAGAGTTAATTGTTTCTTTACTATTATCTTATCCAGGGCATTCAACTGATTATTATTTAAATTCCCTCCAAGCAGAAAATTTTTAGCAACTGCTATTATGTTCCTTGCCCTAAATTTTCAAAGGTCTGGTTAAGGTTGCAGTTGCAGAACACTTCAGCCTTCCTGGACATATAGTAATGGGTTTACATTTGTAGTTCTCAAAATGATGAAGACAGAGACGAAATACGAACAGCTGAAATGAATTATATTTACAAATTCCAATCCACTAGCAGAGGTATGAACAAACATAATGACCTTCTGGTGTGCTACTTATAATATCAGTACACAAGTCCTTACTTCTGTACGTATAACAAAAGGAATCTTCTCAGTTTTGAACCCAACTGACATTTGGTAAGCATATTTATTGCTTCCATACCTTCATACTATTTGACCACTGTGAAGATCTGAACAGCCAACCCTTTTGAAAATTTAGGGCAAGGGATTATCTTTCTGGATCCTACTATATGCTATCCTATTCCCACAACTGTACCAATATGCTTTTTAATCTGAAGCTTTACTATCACTTTGTACTGCTTCTGAAGAAGTAGGTTTATATCCATGAAAGCTCATGATAAAATAAAAGCCAGTTAATCCTAAAGGAGTTGCTACATTGTTTATTGTGGGTTTTTCGGACTGTGTGGCCATGTTCTAGAAGAGTTTCTTTCTGACGTTTCGCCAGCACCTGTGGTTGGCATCTTCAAAAAAGATGCCAGCCACAGGTGCTGGCGAAACATCAGAAAGAAACTCTTCTAGAACATGGCCACACAGCCCGAAAAAACCACAAAAAACTATGGATGCCGGCCATGAAAGCCTACAACTTCACAAGTTGTTACATTCCTTCTTTCCCCCCTCCTCCCTCTCCCCTTTCTTTTATGTTGCAAGACATTAATATGGCTACTTCTTTGAAATAAACAATTTTATGTGCTTGTTAAGGCTCTCTAAGTTTTAATATCAGAAATATGTTTTTAATATAAAATTGTTTTGGTATCAGTATTATGACAGAAACAGTGTTGTTATACTATGGTCATGTCAATGGTACATACAGTACAGTACTGGAAGTTTGCAGTGGTCATTGGCTTGATACAAATAAAATTTGCCTTGACCTAATGTGTCCCTTCTTGGAAGAAAAGAGCCTAGATGTAAAAATAGCAATATTTCCCTTATATTCCGATTTATTCTCTGTATTCTGAGTGCTCCTTAACAATATACAGTTGGCTCTCCTCTTCCGCAGGCTTGTCATCCACGGACTGGAGCATCTGCGGATGGCCCCACCTTGTTCTCCCCAATGGCAGTGTGTGAATGCAGCCACGCCAATGCGGTCGTGCACAC
The DNA here is from genome assembly GCA_020142125.1 of Phrynosoma platyrhinos. NCBI lineage: Eukaryota > Metazoa > Chordata > Lepidosauria > Squamata > Phrynosomatidae > Phrynosoma > Phrynosoma platyrhinos. The sequence goes on from CM034708.1 coordinate 111,096,769, forward strand.
ATTGCGCCACCTTTAGCAACAATGGGAACTGAGGTCTTGCGGATTTTGCTAATCGTGGGGGTGGTGGTATCGAGAACAGAAGCCCTTGGGATATGTAAAATATGTTTACAGTGCCTATCATGTGGCAAAGTTAAAGTCAAAACCAGAGTTAAATTAAAAAATAGACTGTGCCACAGATGGTAACCAAGAGACAGCGTTATATCTGCTATCAAGAAAGCTGCACACATTTACCTGAGTGTCATAAATAGTCAACGCAGCTTCATAGTCACCCTAGAAGAGCACAAAGAATTTAATGTTATTTATAGAAGTCATCAGAATAAGCACTTATTAATACTACCTTGACTCCAACAACACTTCTTCTGACCCTTGACTCATCACAATGTGACTGTACATGGAGTCCAAAGAACAAAAAAATGCAATTCTGCCTGCACATTTTTGATAAACAAAATGTTTATGGTCTCTTAGCTCCACACTATACTGCTGGACAAGGTGTCTGTATGTTAGTTACCAAGATTATCCCAAAACTATTCTTAACACACACAGGGTTGCAGAATACAACTCCACACATTGAAATTATCCCTAGCAGGTTAGAAATCAGTCATACAATGAAGAACCACATCTACAATCTCAATGTAATTTTGTTTTATAGGAATAAAGCAAAACAAAAATTAAAACAAAACACATCAAAACACAAAATGGCCAATGATTTTTTTAAAAAATTAGATCCTTTCTACAGGGGGCATTTAATACAGCTGATGTACTGTTCTTCTGGAAGAAGCTGTAAGCAAAATAACACCTATACGCCATCACTGGCCATTGTCATAGCAAAGGCAAAAGCAGGGAATGCTTTGCTGATCTAAGATTGTAGCCTTACAGCAAGACCCTAACTATGCTTACTCCAATTTAATTTAATGGAACAGTCTATGTGTGCTTAGAATTGCAACTTTCACATGGGTCTTCCTATCTGTCAGAATTTCAAGAGGTTCCAATGTCTTCTTTAGGGTATTTAAGTCCAAACAACCTAATACTCCATTCTTATATGAGGCTTGCTTTCATCTGCACTAAAGGTACACACCAGGACAGACAGAAGCTTACTAAAAGTATGAGTCATTAACAGTTGTGCAAGTGAGGCCAGAAAAGAGGCATGCTATCGTGTTGTCATGAAGTTTCTTGTACTGTAACTACTGTCTGTGCTGGTGTGTACCTTCAAAGCTTCTACCTGTACTGTTGTGTACCTTCAAGATTCTGTCTGTTCTGATGTGTACCTACTAAATGCCCCCCTAAAAAAAAGGATCTAATTTTTTAAAAAATCATTGGGCATTTTGTGATTTGATGTGTTTTGTTTTTATTTTTGTTTTGTGTATTTCCCCCCAAAAAATTTACACATCTTGCTTAACACTTAAAATATTCCCTTTGCTTCACACTCACACACACACACACACACACCCCTTTTCCTCTTGAAAAAGAAAACCATAAACAAATTATAAAACAAAACAAAAAATCAGTACCATCCAGTCAGAAGAATCAAGAATCAAGACCCTTTCAATCTACCTCCTACTAATTATTATCCGTTGAAAACTGGCTTAAATCACAAACACACATAAGAGATGCTCTGCCCACCCTGAGCATATATTCAGAGCGGGAATGAATTTTAAAGCCCTCAATTTAGACCATAGCATCAATTACTATCAGGGCTTTCTCCTGTGTGAGGAGTAGTTCACCATATTCCTGGGCAAGAGGGGGGAGGTTGTTATCCTCAGCTCAGAGTACAATTCCCTTTATCTCCATGCGAAAGGAGACTACCATACATCTTCTCAAGAATGGAGAAACAGATGCCATTATTTGTCTAGAATGAAGAGAAAGATCAGTCTTCTCTGAACTGTAACAAATTTTGAGCATGCAAATATATATATTAAAAGTATCAATCTGAAACAACCAACTTAAAATGAAAAAATGTTTCAGGCGTGAATGGAAAGAGAACAAATGAGCTGTACCAAAACAAGATAGAATTGCAGAAATGCCTACATACCTTTTCAATAAAATATAAAGCCCAGTGCCAGTAGTTATGACAAGAAAGCATGTCACTGTCCTGGAATGGGTAAAAGAAACAATTACTATCTCCTAGAACATTAGCGCTACAAAACTAGATGGGGTCTAAGAGCCACCCAGAACTAAATCTGAAGTGCAGTGAGACAGACAAACAGAAACTCTGAATGCTCAGGAACTTGTTATGGTTCACTCATGTTCCTGAAGTGATTAAAAACCCCATACCTTCTGATCCTAAGAATTTGTCTTGCTGGAGTAATCCTTACATCAGTCCAGTACTATCACTTTCATACTACTACAAAGACTAATAGAATAGCTGCTAACCTAAGCACACCCAGCAAATGTGTGGTGGTGTAAAGATCTGAACCAGAGATTTCCATTTCATGACCTGGTCCTACAATGGTTCTCAACGAATTTGATGTTTTGTTTACTTATTTCATTTTTAACATTTAAACTCCAAGGCCATTTAGAATTAAATGTCCCCCTCCCTCCCGGATAACAGGTTAAACACACACAATATCCTGGTTTCAAACAATAAAAAGCTGAAATAGCAGCCAAAATAAGAACACAAGAACAAGTGAACCAGGCAGTAGTCCTTGGAGCTCTTGTAAAAATGGCATTTTGAAAGGTGACCAAAGCCTATATAGACAGGTTCAATTTGTTGTCCTAGGAGGCCAATCCTACAGACTGGGTGTAATCAATGAAAATTCTCTTTCAGAATGCCAAGGTGCATTCAAGGAGAGCCTCATCTGTTAATTCTGATATTCTTATTGTAAGCTGAAGAATGTGAAGCAGGCTTTTTCAGTGTGAGAGTGGAAGAGGAAATTTACCTTCCAATTGCTTTCAGTTTGGCTCATAAATGCCAACCCACTCTTCAGATCTGCTTTCATTTCATTCACATGTGCTATGGTATGGACAGACCATGCATCTCTCTGATTGATAGCTAAAGCCTAGCAGGATGAGAAGAAAAACATGTACTCATTACACAGTCTATTTGTTCTATTGTCTACAAATCATTCTCCAATGTGATGCCATCTAAACATTTAGGACTGCAACTCCCAATATGCCTGACTATTGACTATTTGAAAGTTTCTGGAAACAGACATCTGAAAGCTATAGGGAAGACAGTTTATTATTATTATTATTATTATTATTATTATTATTATTATTATTATTATTATTATTAAAGTTTATTTCTAGAGCGCTGTCAGTGTACTCAGCGCTGTACAAAAGACAATCAAGAATAAAACAAATAAACAAATAAAACCTGCCAGAAGCGTACAATCTAAGTTAAAACAATGAGCAAAATAATAAAAGTCAGTTTAAACAAAGAAAAAATACAACAATTACTAACAACATCCACTGTAAACCTAAGTGAGAAAACAAGTAAATGTATATCAGATAATACCAGGGAATTCCTCCCTGAACAAAATAGTCTTTAACTCAGATTTGAAAGTGGATAAAGAAGTAATGGACCGTGTTTGAGGGGGAAGAAGGTTCCAGAAGTGAGGGGCGGCAAGCGAAAAGGGGCGAATCCGAGTTTAGAAATTAAAACAGGTAAGTATCAAGAGTAGAGCAAGATCGTGTGTGTGTGTGTAAGCAGAATAAATGAGAGCACTATGTATGCTTATCTGCCCAAAAAGGTCTTCTCCTTTTAATTCCTCATGGGTTAGAACTGGCGAGTTTACTACCAATTACCTTTCTTATACATCAGTTCCTCATAAAATGAAGTTGAAAATCTCATAGAGCAACAATTTGCCCTTTTTTACCTCATAGGCAAGCTTCTCAGCACGGTCAAAGAAATTGGTTTCCATCAATCCAAAGGAGTACATGCCTTTTATGTAGCTAAACAAAAAGGTGAAAACTTTCAGAGTCAAAAACAAATTAATTATAGTGCTACTTATGCTGCCTCGAGAAATAAACTTAATCTTCACTCAGTAGGAAAAAAAGTGTTGCTCTCAAGCTGGTTTGGGAGTTAACCCCCCCCCCCCAAGCTGTAAAAATAAAATATGGGAGGAATGGTACTGAGCATAATACTATTTGTAAGTAAGAAAACTATGCCTTCACTGAAAACTTTCTTTTTTCAGTCTTCCTCTGACTGATATTAAAAGTTTGGGCCTGAGAGGAATCAAATCCTTCTATGGTGATAGTTCTAATCGATGCTTTATTTATTTTAATAAAATAAATAATTAGAATCATTATAATATAAAAATGAACATACCACTTTTTCCCATGGGAAAGATATATGGTGTTAATACAGCTAATTTTCAGGAATTGATTTTTAAAATGTTTCCATCACCACCATTTTGCTGGTGGCCAAACAGGACTTCATTACTATTACTATTACTACTATGTTGCTGTATGTCTTCAAGTCAGTTCCAACTTATGGCAACTCTATCACAGGGTTTTCTTACCAAGATTTGTTTAGAGGAAGTTTGCCCTTGCTTTCCTCTGTGGCTGAGTATGTGCAATTTGCCCATGATGTCCCAGTGGATGGATTTCTATAGTCAAGCAGGGTCTCCAGAGTTATAGTCCAATGTTCAAACCACTACACCATTCTGAATTGCTGCTACTATTACTACTACTACTACTCTCAATTAACAGGATATCACTATGGTTTTATACCCTTTTGTTAAAAATAAAAGAAATGTAAATCCTAATAAACAAAAATGGGGTTGTACAGTCTGCCCTCTGTATCGGAGAACTTGCCATCCATGGATTTAACCATCTGTGGATGGCAAACCCCTGTTTTTCTTAACGGTAGTACGTGTACATTAACAAAAATAGGACTGGAGGATATACGGATTTTGGTATGCATGCGGTGTGTGTGTCTGCCCAGAACAGATATCCCGCGGATACAGAGCTCTGACTAAAATGGTATCCACCACAAAGATTATAATGAATGTGTGCCATGTTGTGATAAGATCACTTTTCTGATATATCGTTATCTACTTCAAAACTCTAATGCTTTTTTAAAAAGTACAGTGCTAAATACATCACATTTTCAGGGTTCTCACTCTACTGTTGTTGTTTTTTAAAGTTAGACTTTCTATCTAAGAAAAGACAAAGCCACAAGAAAAATAGGACGACAGTGATGCTATTGTGTGGAAGATACATAAAACATCAGCAAACTGAGCATTCAAACTCCACACTAAACTTCCCAGATGCAATCTCCTATCATCATTATATATACTAATATTAATAATCAGTCAAGAACACTCACAGAAGAGGGAGGAATGAGCAGACTTGGGGAGATGGGAAGACAAGCTTTCCACAACTGCAAGAAAACCAGTAGTTATAGAAAAGAAAACCTCAAAATATACCAGTGTGGCCAAGGTATTCTAGTAGAGTTGGAATGCTGATGGACTGCTGAAATGGAGCTGGGAATGGATAATAACGTGAGGGGATATAATGGAGCAGCTAGAAAGCAGGGTGCAACTAGAAATGTGAAAAATGGGGAGAAAACAATTCAAGAAAAACAGGGGGAAATGATTACAGTGTATTTTCTTTTAGCATGAGAAATGAAATGTTTATGATTAGGTGTCAATGTATTTACTTTTGCTCCCTCAACATTATCTCTAAAAAAATGTAGCAGATACACTTTCACATGAAACTATACTACTCTGCCAGCAGTACTACTCTGCCAGCCCAGAAATTTACAGGAAAGAAAGAAACAGTTGTAACCAATGGAGAAAAAATGCTGAATTAGTCCCTCACATATTAGGGGGGAAAACCCAGTTCCCCCACATCAAATAGCCCCAGAAGCACTCATGTACAGTGTCAGATCATTGTAATTCCTGGTCCTGGTTTCCTTTTCCTCAGTTCTTTGAGAATTAGTGCTTTGTTTCTGCTTGACATTATAAGGAACTAGAGTAGACAAAATAATTTTCTTTGGGCCTCAGCAGACGGAGGCCCTGGAGCCGCCGCCAGACGGAGCGCCGCGGGGATGCAGCCTCCGCATCCCGGCGCTCCTGCGGCGGCTCTGGAAGGAGCGCTAAATCAGCGCTCCTTCCTCAAGACAGGGAAAGTGCGCCCTAAAAGCGGCGGGCGCACTTTCCCTGTCTTTTCCTCCGCAGCGCGTCCGGTCGCTGCGGAGGGAGGTTGCCTTGGAAGCGCCGGCCGTGCGGAGGGCCGGCAGCTTCCAGGGCGACCTCAGGAAGAGGAAGGGGCGCCGCTCGTGCGGCTGCCCCTCCTCTTCGGGGCCTCCAAGACGACTCTATTAGTCGTCTGCCGAGGCCCTTTGTCTTATTAATGTTGATGGTTTCTTCTGTTCGCACTGCTTGTTTGTTTGTTACGTAAGGGATTGGTTTTTTTGCCCAATTTTTGTAAATTCGCAAATCCCAAGATAATTTGGTCCCTTTGGTCCCGGCCCTGCTGTTCCATGGGCCTGGTCGCCGTGGCGACCAAGCCCATAGAGCACAGAGGCCGGGGTTAAAGGGATGCATGGCGTCCCTTTAACCCCGGCCTCACTCTTCTATGGGTCTGGTCCTCCGAGAGGAGGAGGACTTCTCCGCTTCAGGGACCAAGCCCATAAAGCAGCGAGGCCGGGGCTAAAAGGAGGCCTCCTTCCAGCCACGGCCTTGAATGGGTAGTCCCTGGAAGCGGAGAAGCTTCTCCGCTTCCAGGGGCAGCCCATTGGAAAATGCAGCGCCTCCGCGGCTTCGGCTTTCGTAAGTTGAACACTTTCGTAAGTCGAAGCAAAATTTATCTGGAGGCGCGTTTCGTAAGTCGAATTTTTTGTAAGATGAAGCATTCGTAAGTAGAGGTACGACTGTATCTGAAATATAGAGGTGAGTGCTGTTCCTTACATAGCTAATAAACCATTACCATCTATGCACAAGAGGGCAGCATCAATTATATTTAGAACTCTAAGGCCTCTTTCCCACTATGATTTAAAGCGAATTGCAGATTGGGTTGTATGACCGTCGTTCCCACTTGAAACCAGTTCTGAACCTGCTGTGCTTGGATTCAATCGCAATGAAGCAAGGCAGATGCAAAAAACTCACTGTTTCCTGACACTAGTTTTTTGGCGATTCTTTTGAAAAGAATTGATTCCGAAGTGTGTTCAACAAGTGGGAATG
>CM034708.1:111129654-111144336 GCA_020142125.1 Phrynosoma platyrhinos
TCCATAGGGTCGCCATGGGTTGAGATCAATGCGAAGGCAGTTAACAAAAACAACAAAAGAAGGAGACTCCACCCCTCTCTGAGGGAGTGTGTTCCACTGTCAGACTTCTCTTATTATCAGGATGCTTTTCCTAATGTTGAGGTCCAATCTCTTTTCCTGTACTTTGAATTCATTGCTCCCACTCCTATTCTCTGGTGTTGCAGAAAACAAGGTTGCTCCATCTTCAGTATGACACACCTTCACATATTTAAGCAGAGCTATCATAGCCTTCTCTTCTCCAGGCTAAACATACCCAGCTCCCTAAATCTCTCCTCATAAGGCATGGTTTCCAGACTGTTTACCATTTTGGTCACCCTCCCCTGGATCTGCTCCAGTTTGTCAACATCCTTATTGAATTGTGGTGCCCAGAACTGGATGCAGTATTCCAGGAGAGATCTCCAAAGCAGAATAGAGTGATACTATTACTTCCCTCAAGGTAGACACTATACTTCTATTGATATAGCCAAGATTCACATTGGGTTTCTTAGCTGCAGCATCATACTGTTGACTTATGTTCAATTTGTTGACCCCATTATGTGTTCATTTCATTTTTTTCTGCCTAAGTGAGCTACTGGGGTAGAGCACCTTACATTTGTTTCTGCTGAAATTCATTTTACAGTCACCCTCCTTATCCACAGATTTTTTATCCATGGATTCAAGCATCCATGGCTTGAAAATATTCAACAAAAGTATAAATTCCAAATAGCAAACCTTGATTTTCCATTTTATGTAAGGGACACCATTTTGCTATGTCCTTATATTTAATGAGACTTGAGCATCCACAGATTTTGTTATCCACAGGGGATTCTAGAACCAAACCCCAGTGAATAACAAGAACCCACAGTATTAGTTTTGGCCCAGCTTTCTAATCTATTAAGGCTATTTTGAATTGTGATCCTCTCCTCTGGGATATTAGCTACCACTCCTAATTTGGTGTCATCTGCAGATTTCATAAGTATGCCCTCTATTCCTTCATCCAAGTCATTGATAAAAATGTTGAATAGAATTGGTCCCAGGACAGGATCCTGTGGCATCCCACTGGTCACTTCTCTCCAGAATGAAGATGAGCCATCAGTGATCGCCCTCTAGGTTTAGCTGGTCAACACATTACAAATCCACCTAATTGTAGCATTGTCTAACCCACATTTTACTACTTTGTTTGCAAGAATATTGTGGGGGACCTTGTCAGAGTCCTTACTGAAAACAAGATATGCTACATCTACAGCATTCCCTTCATCTAACAAGCTGGTAATTATATATATATATATATATATATATATATAAATGGGCAAGATTGGTTTTGCTTGCATGACTTGTTTTTGAGAAACCCATGTTGACTTTTTCGTGATACGGCATTCCCTTCTAAATGCTCACAGATGCTCTGTTTAATTATCTGTTTTAGAATCTTTCCTGATACAGTATTATTGTTTGGGTCCTTTCTCCCCCCCCCCCCGATAATATTCCTTCTGGAAAGTGAGTGTTTGATGGGGGTGGGTCAGAGATTATGGTAGGGTGCACACTCTCACAGATTCTTATGAATTTCTACTTGTGATATTGAAATGACAGTGGCTGGGATGAAGAAACCATGGTTGGAAAGTTTCTTTTTCACAAACAAAGCATTGAATGGATGCAGTATATCCTTAGAGGACTCACAGAGGTCTCATAAAGGACACAGTGTATGTGTTCTGGTGGCTCAGAGTTTAGTTTCTTTATTATAATTGTCATCTAGGGTCTACATTCATTAAAGACTATTTAAAGATAACAATCTTGGCTGGTGAGAATTGTCAATGAAGAAAAGAGTCAGGGATGGAGATATCTTTTTTTGGAGTGAGCCAAAACATATTTTGGTCTTAAAGAATAGAAAAGTGTCAGTTTCTTGTTCTGTTTACTGACTGTGCTGTGTTTGAAATAAGATGCAAATAAGGAACAGGAAAGTAATAGCTAACTTTAACCTTATCTCTTTGTTATATTTTTAGTATTAAAATTCATGTTGATATTCCTAATAGGATTATTGTTCTTTTTTGTGTGCATGTCTCCCACAACCATATACTAATATATTACACACACACACTTTTTTTAAATGATGCGAACTAAGATAGGTTTCCCACAGTATAGAGGAAAGCGGTATAGAGGAAAGGTTAAGTAGATACCACCCAGTAAAAAGTAAGTATATTCTGACCATTGTGGTCTGATGATAGCAAGCCAATTTTTTTTAGCACAGAAAGATTGGTAAGGGATGTGTCCTTTTGATTATGTTTTATATTAGAGTGGGTGGTATCTTACGTTCCCATCCCCAAGAATAAACAAAGAAGAGTTAGAAGATCATCAGAGTAGAAACAGTTATGAAGAGAGGGGAATGTAATACTGTCAATATAGTGTTGGTATGTTAAAGAAACTCTATGGAGATCAGGTTGAGACAAAATTATAATCAAATTTATTCAGTGTTTATTACTGCCTTTCTCAAACAGAAAGATAAACCATTTTCTTGCCATTTACTTCTGTTGTTCTCAGCCCTCGCTGGTTATCCTTCGTGATTGTAGGCTTTCCAAATATTACAGTGTTGACAACATCACTGTCACTTATAGATGATGCCGGCTGGGTGATGGAAAGCCACATACGTCGAATCTTCAAAACCACAAAGTTAATTGCTTCAGCTTCATCAGAATGTTGTTCATAGACAGGTTGTTTCACTGATGTATAAGTAGTGATTATTAGGGCTCTCCAGAAATTGAGAAAAATTAATAATATTATAAACATAAATGATGCTCGGAAAACTATCCCGAGCCATGTATCAGATGTAATAATACCAGTCTTTTTAAGTCCAAAAGAGCAGTATGAAACTACAGTCTGGAGAGAATGAATCAAAGAATTATAATTCCACTCAATTCCACCAAATATGAGATAACCAAATGACATGTATGTAGAAAACAACATAGCTGTAAATATTGTCATATAAACTAATCCAGAAAAGGCAGCTGACATAGTTTTTTCTGCCAAGCGCATTTTGTACAAAAACCTGAAATAGCGGTATGGTTTTAAAACCAGAAGAAATGCTAAAACACCTGTAACCATCCTATAGAGCTGATCAACTTGAGAAACTACATGGAAGGGAACAAATATTTCTGGGTTAAGCAAATGAAGCTCTAACAAAGAAAAGGCCAATTTAAATTTCAATGCAATTAGTAATATAAAAAACAAACATATTGTTTTTATTGCAAAATTATTTAAGTTAGTTGCTGTTTTTAGATAACCTATCCTTTGTTGACGTAACATGTGAAATTCATCAGCAAGGTAAAAAACAAGAATATATACTATAATTCCATATAGAAACATCTGAGAGTTGCTTTCATAGTGAAAAACAGAGAGTTTATAAGAATGAACAGACAAGCTTGCATTAACAACACCTGTATCAGTAGTCTCAAACATGACTGTAATGCTACAATATAGATCTACATCAGGATTAAATGTTGTTAACTCAAAAATCACTGCCCAGGTCCGCTCATCAAGCCAGCTGTTCCTTTGCAAATCATCTAGTCTCAATGTTGTATTGGGCCGTTGTTCTCGTGGAAAGAAGTAAAAAGAGTAACCCCCAGGTCCATATGCATTTAAAACACCGTATGATTTATATTCCCACTGATCAATGTCAGACTGGTATGTAAATCCTTGGAAATTGCTGGAGTGATTTGAAATCGACTGATTGGCTGGTCTGATCCATGACCCAAGATAGTCACTTTGATCTTCTGGATCAGTATTATAATTATGGCGACAGCGGCCTTTACTAATGATATAGTTATTTATAAGGCTGTATTTAGGGAAGCATGCCTTTTTAATATTCTGTGCCCTTACTTGCCTCATTCTGGGCAGACCAAGTATTTTGGACCAAGATTTGGAAAGATAGGTTGGTTGGTAGTCATTATGTATTAGTGGCACAAAGACATTGCTCATCCACATGTAAATATGTTCCAGCTTATTTATTTTTGACAGGCCAGGAGAAAATTTGTTATATATAGCTTTATTGTAATAAAAGCTATTGGTAGGCTCTGTGGAATAAGCAATAGCTAAAATACAGGATGAAAAAATAAGGTGACAGATTATATCCTTTACAAAAACAAAAGCTAGATGTTGAGCTCTTACTTTTTTCCTCAAGACAATCACTTCATCCTCTGTTAATGGTGCATATTCCTTGGTACGTCTCACTCTGACAAGTTCATTGTGAATCTTTTTCATGTCTCTCTCATCCATACTTACTTGGACTAGCTTCATCTGCTGGTATTCTTCAGTGTGTTTCCAGGGGATGTTCTGACAGTATTTGAGAGTAATAGTACTCACTCCTGAGATAAGACCCATCTTTAGAGTTTGCAGCAAAAAAACACTCTCAAAAAAAGAGGTCATGGATGCTATAAACCATTCCATTGAAGTTGTATAGCCATAGGTCAAACCATATAAAATAATAAGGCATGCAGAGGTCCCAGATATTACAAAGACCAGCACCCAAGAGACATATTTCCACCACCATGAAAATTGTGGTGTTTTAAAAAAGAATAGAAACTCTGTATGCACTGTTTCTTCTGCATCAGTAGTTCCTGTGTCCTTCTCTGTTACATCATTATTGTTAGCATTGTTTGAAAATAGCACATGCTGAGTTTTTACACTTGAAGTTTCAGTATCTGATGAATCGTCCTCATTCATAAGGGTTTCAGACAAAGAGGAGAGATTTCCTTTTAGCTCACTCTCGTCTGTTGTACTTACTGAAGGCTTCTCTTGTGAGTATTTAAATAATAATGTTATAGTTAATTGTATAGGAATAGAAAACAAAGCACTCACAAATCCAATATAGATAGATTTCAGATACCTGTACCTTACAGAAATAAGTTCCTTTTCCTCTTCACCACTGAAGAACATGATATTAAACAGGAGAGTAGTAAGCATTATTACCAAGCAACAAGATACTCTCTGCACCCTGGTGAAAGAACCAGTAGCAACTTGAGAAAATACTGAGAGCCATATATGAGTTTCTTCCAAATCTCTGGCAAGACTTATCAAGAAATAATCCATTTTATTTAAGCTTGATTTTAGGGTTTTAGCAACAAATGACCTTTGTATTTTACCATCAGCCTTGCCAAGACCTAACCAGTTTCTACATATAAACAGCCAAGATTTTTTAGTTTGCACGTTATATACTTTGACTCGGCTTAAGTACCAATTAGGGGAAGAACCACCATTATTGTGCCAGACATGAAGGGTCAAAATTTCTCCTAAATCGTACTTAGTAGTTAGAAGAAAGGTGTCAACAGATGCACGAAAAAAGGTTGGAAACTGTGGGTGCTTTATATGATGTATATCACTGACACCATTCTGACCTATCAATTCAAGGAAAACATCTGCTGTGGTTCCTGATCCTAACCGACTTCCTGTATATATTGTGACTAGATAACGCACTTTGTGGTAGGGATCATTGTCTGGCAAGACTAGTATTTTGTTTTTCCTTCTCAGATCAGCTTTATCTTTGATCATAGCCCAGGTAGTGCAGAAAATGTAGCCTGCAAAAATAGAAAATACAGTAAACAATGTCACTGGATTTGTGTCAAATTCTGCTAAGACAACCTTGTTAATATCCAAAGGATTGGGGTATAATTCAAATTTGCCAGCAAAAAATCTGATGTGAGGATCAGAATCAACTAACAATTGACGGCTGCTGATAGTTGCTGTATTATGCTTTTTTACTTTACAGATGCAATGTATTTTGGACCAACTGGTATGAGGGCCAAGACTACATGTTCCTTCTTCCCACTGGTTCTGAATGCCAATCATATCTAGGCAGTCTGCTGTAAAAACAGCAATGCGAACAACTTTTGTGGTTTGACGTCTCACAATTGGGTCTGATTGTATTACAACTGAAATGTTCCACTTGTTTCTTCTATTGCTTTGTGATGAAGTGGCAAGCAGTGACTGAGGAAGACAAAGTATATATGGTGCCTTAACTGCACAGTCAGTGATGCCAGAATCCATTTGGTGTGGTATTGGATTTTTGTCAGGAAAGGCAATGTAAGATGCTACTGGTGGATGGCTGACATTGAGTCCTAGATAAATAGATACAGTGAAAGTAACCTCCATGTCACATAAAATCTGGATAAAAACATGTTTTGAATTTGTCCTTATTTCAGTATTGAAGCCACCAGTTGTTTTGTAGAGTTTTTTGTCAGGTCCTATTGTCAAATTAAAAGTGGCAGATTTCTTGTCTTTTCTAGCCATAATTACTTCTTCTACCTCAGGGTTGATCCCTCCAGTGTCACCGTTTGCTTTGGTTCCTACCATTTTGAACCCAGTCACTACTGTGTGAATATCTACTGAATTTGCCAACCAAGGGAAGGGATTCTCATCAAATATATAATGAACAGTCGAAATCACAGCATCAGCTGGTAGTTCAGTGTGATGCTCCTGTTTCAATTTAAAATAAAAACAATTTTTACAGTCTAATCTCGGAGATAAAATTTTAGAAACTTTCCAGTTTTCATTTTTCCATAAGCGAATGGACCAATCTTTGGCTTCCATGCTAGTTTCGTGTTCCCCAGGGACTTTTCCTTGTAAAACTAAGTCTGCTACTATTTCTGTCACTTGAATTGTTTCTTTAATTGCATTTATATTGATATTCCCACGGTTCAAGAGAGAAGCTCTCAACACATTGGACAATCCAGTAAATATACCATTGCCAATCACCTCTGCTTCCTTGGACCCTAGATCTTTGTCCCTGTGCCTTTTTAGAGCTTTACTGGCTTCTTTTAGTTTTCTGACTGCAAGCAATTGTAATTTCCTGCTAAGTACATTAACATCCTGTGTTATTTGACAAATAATTGAGACAATTTGGTTTATCATCCCTACTTCAGTCATAGGAATCACTGACGATACATTAAGGAGGATTTCCTGTAAATCATTTTTTGAGTCATATGTAAGTGATGAAGCTTCAATATCATTTAACACAGAGGACACCATATATATATGGAAACCCATATTAAAGTAATCTTTCATTTGAAGGTAAGAATTTATCCCTCTAATTAAGCCGTGTAGTTTATTAAGAAGAGTATCAGTTGGCATACTTCTTCTTGGATCATGCACAGTTGCCTGAAGAGTTAATTGTGAAAATACTCCATAGGCATCATACACTTGGATATATAAATCCAAGGCATATTTTTTAGATGGCATGCCACTTGGCAGAAATGATGGGGGAGTTTTGTGATGATGACCAGTGTAAACTATTGTTCCGAATGTATTATTCTGTAGAGAAGATATGTTGGTCATTTTTGTTAAGTCAGAATGTGCTATCACTTTATATGTAAGAGGCCCATTTTTGTCTTCAAAGCCAGTACACTCAATAACAAATTTTGTAAGGAAAGCTGTGCCTTCCTTTGGATAAATGTTGCACTTTCCAGTTTGAGGTGGAGTGTTTACATAGAAGGAGTATGTACAAACAGCTGAGGATCTTCCCTGTGAATTTACTTTCAGGCTAAGAGTATAGAATGTGTCTGCCATATATCTGAATGCTAATGGATTTATATTTATGTATGGATTTGACCTCCCAGTTGTAGTTTTAGAAGCCCAGTCAAACTGTATTTCTTTGGAGTTTGCTGAAAGAAGTGTCCAAAAGTAAATTGTTTGAGTTTTTTCACAATTCAGACACCTTGCAGACAGAACAAAACTTTCTGTTACTTTGATGGCTTTTGCACAATTTTCAAAACAGATGATGTTCAGCACAGGTACAGAACCAGGAAGTACATGCACTGTTTGGGGTGTATATGCTGATTTGTTCTGCTTCAGAATTATTAGAATAAAATAATATTTTGTGTTTTCCTGAAGTGTGTTGGGCTCTACCATTTGAACTGGATCAGTGGAAGATGTCCAGTTTAAATCAACTTGAGTCGAGTGGCATTTTTCATCAGGACTCAGCTTCATTGTTGAATAATCCAGTTCCCGTTTTGTACAGTACCAGTTAAATATGATTCCTTCAAGGGGATTGTGAGAATCAGGATCAGAGGATGTGGATCCATCCAAAGCCCAACGATCAGAAACACCAACTGTCCGGAACAATCCTCCAATTATGTTTGCCACTAAATCACTTTCTAGAATTTGGAGTAATACTGAATCTGACTCAGTTATGTTTATATTATATGCAGGTAGAAAAACTGTTATGGTCACATTTACATAATGAAAGCCATAATACAAGACATTGCCAGGTATGTAAATCGTTACCCTATCTGTCTCTATTTCATTGGGTAGCTTAAGAGGGTTTGCCCAGTCAGGAACAGACAATGCAGTTTTAAGGGTATAGATTTTCCAGAGTACATGTGTGACTGAATGTGTCCTGCATAATGCTTTTGCAGTTGCTTGCAAGCGAATTGTTGACCTTCTCTTGTACCGTATGACAGGTTCTAAAGGGTCTGGTTTATGGATTACAGCTATCAGTTCATAACAGTAACTTTTCTGACAGGCCACAGTTGGCTCCATGATTTTTGAAGAGTAAGTATTGACTGTGGCTTTTAGAATAGCATGTGCGAATCCACTTTTTCTGCAGTTCACTTCTGCTACAAAACCTGCATATAGGGAAGGCTTGAAGGATGAAACAGAGCTAGGAAGAAGATGAGCAGCATTTTTTACATGATTTTCATATGTATAAGTGCTGTTCC
This sequence comes from Phrynosoma platyrhinos, assembly GCA_020142125.1. Lineage (NCBI taxonomy): Eukaryota > Metazoa > Chordata > Lepidosauria > Squamata > Phrynosomatidae > Phrynosoma > Phrynosoma platyrhinos. Next base: position 111,138,372 of record CM034708.1, read on the forward strand.
AAAGGAGGCGTTCTTTCCTGGAATCAAAAACTTTCAAATCAAACACCCATTCACATTGCAGCTGTGGATGTTGTATAGGAATAAACCATAAAATATAGACCAAATTTTCATCAGTAGAACGTCCATTGAAAATTTGAACTTCCATATCTTTTTCTCCTAAAGCCTTGAACAGAGTCCCCCTTCGATTCAGATATAAGTGCATACTGAACCGGTACCATTGTAGCTGCATAAATTCAATGATGAGCAAGTATGAGATGCTCTGCTGCTCATAAAAAATATAATGACAGCTAGAGCTCTCATCAGTGGCATTGGTAGTATTGCTTTCTTGGGTAGAATAATACAGTCCCAGTGCATGACTAAAAATGTAAGTGCCTGCTTTAGTTTTTTGTGGGTTGAGTGTGAGGTAAGTTGGGGTTGCATTACTTGTTCTGAAAATCACAGTCTTATTAGAAAATTCGATTTCTCCCTTCAGTTGTCTAGATATTTTCTCACTAGTACGGAAATAGATGCTGGCCATCACTATGTCCCTAGAATTCTGCAATTTGGGAGCAGAACAGAAATCACTTTGTTGAGCAAAAGGATTATAATTGTAGTAAGGAAACCATTTTCCTAGTCCTTGCACATCTACTAATGAGTAAGCCATTATTCTGGGGCTGAGAGGTCGGAGAGTCCAGGAAAGGTTGAGGGTCCTGTGAGAGAGGCTGAGCATTGTGGAAGAAGCACTGAATACATGGAGCAGAGCAGGCTGCACATACAAATTGAGACTACATCTGAGTGGAGGCCCATTCTCAATCTGGAGTGAAGCAGTGTAGGACCCACGGTGGGGGTAGCGCACTGTTACATGGTAGTTATAATATGACACACATATTTGGTGCAATTCTGCGTAGGGATAAAGAGCTGATATGAGTGGCTCATTGTGGTGGTTGCTGGGAATGAGGAAGTCTGCAGGACTTCCTCCTGGACTTTTGAAGCGGTATCTCCAGGTAGAACTTTTCAGGCGTGTACACCAGCCTAGCTGCACTGGTTGCCATTCACGGATGGGAAGAGTCTGTGGTGAGAGGAGGAAAAAACGAACATCTTGCCTAGAAACCTCAATAGTCAGGTTGTTATGAGCACATGTGGGTGCATGGCACCATGCTGAAATGCACTGCATTGTGACACGAGTAAAGGCCCAGGGTTGATGAGGGCCTCCTCTTTCCAGGCCTGTGTCCACCACCACCTGACCTGACCAGAGATTTGTATTCTTTACCAAGTTGGAATCTCGGTACCACTGACAGTGAGGAGGGGCTTGCATGCCTGGCGCACTACCCTTGATCTCCAAAGCCAGTCCTCTCTTTCTTGAATACTTCAGGTCAATTTTCCCATCCCAGAAACATGAGAGATGAAGCTCATTGTCATGCCTCTGGTATACTCGATGTCGTGGATCTGTGCACATGACCAACAGCGGTGGTGGCAAGAAATGAAGGGGTGTAGCTGTTGTATGCCAAAAACAGTGCCACAGAAGAAAGATGAGGAACACAGGGCAATACATCTCTAGTGTAATGGTTCAGAAGCAATAGCTGTGTACCAGCATCACCAACTATTCTACACACAATTATTGTTTTCATTCTAGAATCTCATAGCTGTTGCCCCAAGCAACCGGCTCTCCCATAGAAGTCATATTCCTTTATACTCCTTGATATTATATATATATGTTTAAAAAAAATACTTTCCTTGATATTTTCAGACTGCTAGATCCATTTCATCTTTATGTGTTTATCCATTTTAATTGATAATTTCTCCTCAAATCAAGATTGTCAACTTACCAGTTTTTAACAATAAGAAGCACTTGGCAACAAATGCTAATCTTTATAAATCCAGTAACTCTGCATTTTGATGACAGGCTGGGGATGCGGATGACCACCAAACAACATGGCTGTCCTGCTCTTTATCTTCATGACTTTTCATCCAAGAAAAAAAAAAAACTGATAGAAAGTTAACCATCAGTTGTTGAACTGAAGACTTGAGGATGAAAGACAACTGATTTGGCTGCCCAAAGAAAATTTAACAAAATACTTTACACGGCAAAACCAATCACATTTTTTGTTTAAGAAGACAACAGAAAAGCCAGGCAATATAGCACCTGCTCAGAATAAAGCCACTAGAAGTAGGAGAACCATCCAGCACTTGCCTGAAGATGGTTCTGTGAGAAGCATGACCAAACAACTAAGAGCAGGATTTCAAACAGACAGAAGTAATGCAGTTTGGCACCGCTTTAACTGCCATGGCTACATGCTATGGAAACTTACATGATACAACTTGATATATAATTTTGAGGATATTGGCAACTTATTGAATACAGGAACAGGAGGATTAGACAGAAATGTCTTTCTTCTCCTCTTTCTTTCTTTCTTTCTTTCTTTCTTTCGTTCGTTCTTTCTTTTTCTTCTACATGTGGATTTACAAAACTGCTTCTTTTACTTCTACTATTTCTACTTAAACATTAGTAATTTCAACTTCCAGTTGGCAATGGCGCCCCTTTGAGAAGTCCTCAGTTTGTCTCTGAAGGACTACTCTAACAATGCGGATATAAGACCATCTTAAACACCATCTGAGTGGTCCAAAAGTGCCCCCTTGGTATTGGGGGATCGAATGAACCCACTGTGGATCCTGGAACTTCCTCTTAGACTTCAAAATCCCCCGATGGATGTGTATTCTAGGAGTAAGAACGAAGAGAGTTAGAGGATTGGGAAGTTCACAACTGCATTGTTGTAGGATCCATCTGGATGACCGGGATGCCGCCAATTTTATAACATTATGAGTAAGTGTCATTAGAAGGATTATTAAAATTTTGGAAGTCATCTCATGGTTCTGGGCAAATAACTTCAGGCAATATCATCAGACGTAAAGTAAGTTTTAATTCAAACAAAGACTGAAAATATAAAGATACAGGGGAGCTCTTTAAAATATATACAATCTTGGAAGTAAATGGACTTGAAATAAAGACTATTTTGCTTGCTTTTGACCCTAAGAAATTTATATTGATGTATAAATATATATAAGGAATATTATATATAAGGATATATAAGGAAAGAGAATGTGAGAAAGTAGGAGTAGTGTGATGAGGGAAGATGCGGGATGAGAAGAAGAAGGTAGAAAGGAAGAGTGAATAGGAAGAAAGAGCTGGAATGGTTAAGTAGAGAAATGGATAGAAGGTAATAGGAAGAGTATATGTAGAAGGGGAAGAGGAAAGGAGAAGAATGGAAGATTTTAGGAAGGAGAGATATTTAGAGGGAAAGAATGGAAGAAGGTAGGATGTTAAATGATAGTGGTAACAGTTTATATAAGAATTTAATGTTAAGTAAGGAAACAAAATAAGATAAAATAAAACAATGAGATGTAGGGGGAAATAAAATATTTTTGTATGATTAATATTACTATCAATATTGCTATATTAATACTATATACACTATATATATATATATATCTCCTTCCTTTGCAAAAGATGTATTTGTATGTATAACCTGTTTTTCTCTTCCTTATTTTGACAATGGATAACTGTATGTTGTGGAATTGTTGATGTGTTATGTGATGTGTTAGTTTAACTAATATTTTTTTTTAAAAAAATTGAGCAATATTTAAACCACCATGACATGTTTTATGTTTGAAACGCTTGCTTAAATATAACTCTTGCCGTAGCAGTTAAAGGAGAATAAGAGCACTGTAACAGCATACTTGACTTTCCCTCCTGACACCAAACACCAGCAGACCAAAATACAGTGCAGGGGTAGGCAACCTTTCCCCTTTAAGGGCCGAGGGATTTCAGCTCCCAGAATCCCAGGAGCTATTGGCCAACATGGGACTATTGGCCAACATTGCTGAGGCTTCTGGGAGCTGAAGTCCCTCGGCCCTTAAAGGGGAAAAGTTGCCTACCCCTGATACAGTGTGTTTGGGGTGGGGCTTTTACAAAACCTATTTTGTTGTTGTTGTGTGCCTTCAGGTCATTTTGGAGTTATGGCAATCCTAAGGCGAGATTATCATGGTGTTTTCTTGGCAAGATTTCTTCAGAGATGGTTTTCCATTGCCTTACTCTGAGGCTAAGAGAGTGTGGCTTACCCGGTGAGTTTCAGTGGCCAACCCATGATTCAAACCCTGGTCTCCTGAGTCATCCTCCAACAAGCGATGCCATGCACCTGACTCCCATAAAGTCAGATTATGACACAGTATTACTCAGGAAATGAACATCTAAGAAGGAATGAGGTGGCATTTATAGTGAGGAGAGAGGCAGCAAAAGCTGTCAAAGGCTATAATGCAAAGTCTGACCAAATCATATCAATAAAGCCTCAGAGAAAAACTGTAAATACCCCCTTAATCCAAGTTTATACTCCAACTAGGGAGGCAGATTCCTCCTGGAATCCAGGAGGAAATTGATCACATGCTAAAAAAGGACTTCCTGTTAATGCTAAGGTGATTGGACTGCAAAAGTAGGAAACAGAGCAGAATCAAGACTGTAGGAAAATTTGGCCTAGGATCAGGAAACAAAACAGAAGACTGACTGACTGGATTTCACAAGGCTTGGCCCATGGGGTCCTGTCCATCTGCTCAAGCCCTCAGTTGCCTTTTTTTTTATATATATATATATATCCTGAAGTATCTATAATTCTAGAAGCCAAAGCTGAAGTAAATATTTTATTGTCATTCAATAATGAAATTGGTCTATAATTTCCAAACTATAATTTTCAATGTTTTTCTCAGATATTTTCGAGGTGGGAATGATCACAGAGACAGTGGGGCCATGGTTCAATATGGATATATGATTTATAGTCCAAACAAATCCCCAGTTATTTGAAGACTGGGCTAAAATCTTCTGATAATGTTAATCTGGTTCTATAACATTAAGGTGAAATGTAAAAGGAGCAAAACATCAACAAAAGGCTAATTAAAACTGTAATTTATTCAGTTAAACAGAAAATTTTGCAATATAATGGTAATAGTATAATCAGGAGATGCTAATTATGGAGAAATACAAAGAAAACCCAGCTAAACTTCACAGTGGCTCAAATATTTAGCAAATATTTAATTTAAGTACCTGAAGTATTAGAAAATTATTAGATAACAATCTAAGTGTGGAAACAAAGAAAAACATCTGATTACAACCAAACAAGCCTTGACTACAAGGAAGAAGGTGGTGGTGGTGGGTATTCACAATCATTGCATGCCAATTGCATATCATTTCAATGCACATTAGTTAGAAGTGTGAAACACCTCTGGCCCAGTTCTGTAGAAAAAAAAATTGTATATTGTAACGTATATAATTTGTCATGTTATCATACATTTGTTGTTGTATATCATACTAAAATAATTAAATCTTTCCATGCCTTTATTTATTGCTTATCTTCATTTAGCTAATTTTCTCTTGGAAATCATTAATAGAGATACATGTTGAATGGTAGAAATGCTTATATAAAATAAGTGTTTAACAATGTAATAATATATTGAGTGTCTAAAGCTCACCAAGAGCTTTCTATTGTTGATGGTAAATAAGTTTGAAGCTAGACATATTTTCTTTCTGTCTTTGGTAGTTCAAACCAAATGTCTGACCTGAATCCTACTGATAGTCCCAACTCTGGTAGTCCCACTGAATCAATAGATGAATGGTGCATCACTACTTAAATCCCATTGACTTAATGGTTTGGCTTTTGTTTGGACTTCAAATAGAATTTGGGCCTAAGCTTACTTTGGCTGCACCATCCTTTGGAGATCCTTGTTCCAATGCAGAAATATTTCTCACCTGAAGATTTCATCTGCATATGCTTAGAATGCCAAAAAGTTCCTATGCGTATGCATCAGTCATCATATCTTGCAAACTTAAACCACCTTGAGTGCTGAAAATTACTTTAGTCATTAATCTAGACCTATGGAACCCAACAAGAACAGTTCTTCCCAAAGATTGTCATCATGTAAAAGTGGAAGGCACTACATTATT
>CM034708.1:111152038-111165187 GCA_020142125.1 Phrynosoma platyrhinos
GCTGCAGCCTTATTTGAGAAGTCACGCCGAACAACTCTCGAAGAGAAATGACAATGCAGAAAGAATCACAACACCGAAACATCACCCAAGGAGATCTTCTGCTGTGCTTTCTGCAACCGGACTTGTTTATCTCAGATTGGCCATTTTAGTCATCAGCGTGCTTGCAAAAAACATGGGATGAGTCCTTACTGAATCTTCGTTTGCGAAGAAAAGCCAGAGAGACTCCAACCAGGGTCACATAGTATATTTCTTCTTCGTAGTCTGTGCACTTGCTGTTAGAAAAGGGAGCTATCAAACCCATAGATCCCGCTCGGGCTTGATATTGCTTCTTCTCCTGATACTTCACTGTACCTAAGAAGGACTCGGGCATTAGGCCCATTCTCGACTTAAGACTCTTGAATTCATTTGTTTGCTACCGACGCTTCCACATGGTAGCTTTTGCCTCTATTTTACCACTCTTGCAGAGAAGACACTGGTTTGTGACCATCGATCTCAAAGATGCTTACTTCCACATCAGCATCTGATGGGGATCACAGGTTCCTGGCCTTCACCATCAGGACCAAGCTTTATCAATACAGGACCCTCCCTTTTGGGCTCTCTACGGCACTAAGAGTCTTTACCAAATGCATGGCTCCAGTGGCAGTTTACCTCTGGCTGAAGGGGATCACGGTCTTCCATATCTGGATGACTGGCTCTTTACAGCACCATCTCAGCAGAGGCTCCAACAAGATATCCAGTTCATGCTTGCTCTCTTGGACTCCCTCGGACTCATGATCAAAGAGGAGAAATCGAACCTGTCTCCCTCCAAATGGGTCAGGTTCATTGGTGCATTCCTTGACTCTGGCAGGACTATGGCCTTCCTACCTCAGGACAGATTCCAGGCTCTCTGCACAGCTGTCAGGGGTTGCCTTGCCCACAGATGCATCAGTGGCCATAATCCGAGTAGCCTGGGTCATATGGCCTTGGCCACCTTTATAACACAATGAGCAAGACTACATCTCAGGCCTGTGCAGTCCTGGTTCCTGTCTGTCTTTGATCCCGTGTGCAATCCTCCCTCCAAGTGGCATACAGTACCAAGAGCTGTAGCCAGGTCATTACGTTGGTGGCTCAAACCCCACAACATCTGCTCGGGAATGCCCTTCCACATCCTCGGGCCCGAATCACCTTAATGATGGATGCGTCTCTGGAGGGATGGGGAGCACACACTCAGGATCTGACCATCAAAGGAGAGTGGTCTTCAATGGAAAAGAGGCTCCACATCAATGCCCACCAAATGTTGGCTGTGGAGAAAGCTCTCAAGGCGTTCCAGACTGTTCTCTCAGGCAAGGTGATCCTTTTGTTGACGGACAACACCACCGTCATGTTTTATTTGAACAAACAAGGAGGCACAAGGTCTCGGACGTTGCTCCAAATCACAATCCGCATATGGGACTGGTATATCAACAAAAAAATACTGCTGCAATCAGTGCACCTTCCAGGAGAGGATAATCAATTGGCAGACCAGCTCAGCAGGTCATCCAATCCATGCCACAAATGGCTTCTCCATCCGGATGTAGTATCCAACCTTTTCTCCATCTGGGGCAGATCAGTGGTCAATCTGTTCACAACCCCTCCGAATGCTCACTGTACAAAGTTGTGCTTTTGGGTTCAAGCTCAACGATTGCTAGGAAATGTCTTCCAGCTCGAGTGGTCAAGACGGATGTTCTGTGCCTTCCCTCCATTTCCACTCATCACAAGGGTTGTAGCCAAGAAGAGGTCAAACAGGACAGATGCTATCCTCATCACTCCATGGTGGCCAAGGCAACCTTGGTTTGCTCCCCTGCTCTTTCTGGTTTGAGAGGAATACCACCGCCTCGAGTTCTGTCCCAACCTTCTGACGCTGCACAGTGATCGGGTTCGACATCCAGATATGGACAAGCTTCCTCTGGTAGTGTGGAGAATCCGTCCATAATGACTCTACCTACCTTGGTACAGACTGTGATCCAGGCCGCTCAGAAGCCCTCCACCAGAAAATCATACATGTTTAAGTGGAACAAGTTCTTGGACTTTTTATCGGCCAAGGGTCTGTCTCCATCCTGTGCTTCGGTCCCAGTTGTATTGGAGTTCTTGATGTCTCTAGCCAATGGGGGATTATGCCTTAACTCCATTAAATACTATCTGTCTGCCAGATGCTCACATTACCAGCTCGAGGCCAGACTCTCCCTCTTCTTGGACCCTCTGGTCAAGAGATTCCTGAAAGGTCTCAATTAACTACATCCTGCTGCCTCGATACGGACCCTGGCATGGAGCTTAGACTTGGTGCTTGCTCATCTTTCTTCCAGACCATTTGAACCTGTGGCCACAATGGACCTAAGATTGCTGACCTGCAAGACAACTTTCTTGGTGGCCATCACCTCTGCCCAACGAGTGGGAGAGATCTGTGCCTTATGGATGGACCAGCCATAACTTTGTGTTCATAAGGACAAGGTGGTTCTCTGTACCAACATCACGTTTCTACCCAAGGTGGTGTCAGCCTTTCATACCAACAAAGACATACCCATCCTGGCCCTGAACCCAACTACCAACATCGAATGATGAATGCAGACTCTGAATGTCGGAGGACATTAGCCTTCTATCTCAACAGGATCTTGGGTTCATGGTGCTCAGAGACACTCTATGTGTGCCTGCAGGCGCAGCCAGGAAAGGATTGCCAGTATTGGCTCAATAATTTTCTAAGTGGGTGACAGCCGCCATCCATCTGTGTTATGAACTGGCGAGCAAAATCCCTCTGGGCCGGGTGCAGACGCACTCAACTAGGGCGGTAGCTACATCTTCCACTTTCTTGTCTGGGATACTACTGGAGGATGTATGTAAGGCTGCTATCTGGTTCCAACCATTGACTTTTATCAAGCGTTACAGTTTGGACACAAGGGCCAGGCAAGAAGCCTCTTTTGGGAGGGCAGTGCTGCTTTCTGGTTTGCACTAAAAATTGATTGCAAATGATACTACGAATGCACTTGAAGTTTACAATTTATTGTTGACAATAAATAACATCTTGTTTGATCTTACAAGACTGGTGTCAGGACACTCCTTCTCCACTGACTGAAGCTTGTCAGTCTAACCCATTTGTGTGATTCGCAGAGGCCACAAAGAAGAACAGATGCTTACCTGTAACTGTATTTCTTCGAGTGGTCATCTGCGAATTCACACAAATCCCACCCATCCTCCTTTCACTTGTATCCTGCTCATTGCTAAAGTCCTGCTGTCGTTGCTGTGCAGCGTACTTTTAGAACTGGAGAAAGAGCAGGAACGCTGGGGCTTTATAGGGGTGGGCAGAGCTACTGCCAAAAAATTGCAATCAAAGATTTGCCCAGTAATACTAGAACTTTCCGAGCTAGCTGCGCAGGCGCAGATATAACCCATTTGTGTGAATTCACAGATGACCACTCAAAGAAATACAGTTACCTGTAAGCAACCTGTCCATACCCCACACCTCCATGCCACCATTCCCTGAAGATGCCAGCCGAAGATGCAAGTGAAACATCTGGAATAAATTCTTCTAGAACATGGCCACCTAGCCTGAAAAACCCATAAAAAAACCCCTCTGTTTAAAGACCTCCAAAGAAGGAGACTCTACCATACTCCAAGGGAGTGTGCTCCATTTTCAAACAGCTCTCACTGTCTGAAAGTTCCTCCTAATGTTCAGGTGGAATTTCTTTTCCTGTAGCTTGCATCCGTTCTTCCAGGTCCTGTTCTCTGGAGCAGCAGAAAACAAGCTAGCTCCATCCTCAGTATGACATCCCTTCAAATATTTAAACAGGGCTATCATATCCCCTTTTAGCCATCTCTTCTCCAGGCTGAACATACCCAGTTCCCTAAGGGTTTCCAGACTCTACACCATTTCAGTTGCCCTCCTCTGGACACACTCCAGTTTTTCAACATCCTTTTTGAATTGTGATACCCAGAACTGGACACAATATTCCAGGTGGGGCCTGACTAAAGCAGAATACAGTGGCACTATTACTTCTCTTGATCTAGATACTATACTTCTATTAATGCAGCCTAAAAAGGCCCATTCTGGACTTAAGACAATTGAACTTATTTGTTTACTACTGTCGTTTCCGTATGGTAACTCTTGCATCTATTTTACCACTCCTACAGAGAGGATAATGGTTTGCGACTGTCGATCTCAAAGATGCTTATTTCCACATTAGCATTCGGAGAGATCACAGGAGGTTTCTTGCCTTCGTCATCGGAACCGAGATATATCAATACAGGGTCCTAACCTTTGGGCTCTCGTCGGCTCTGACAGTGTTCACGAAATGCATGATGCCGGTAGCGGTCTACCTGCATTGGAAAGGGATCACTGTCTTTCCGTACCTGGACGATTGGCTCTTCATGGCACCATCATGGCAAAGACTCCAGCAGGACATCCAATTTGCGCTAACACTCTTGGACTCCCTCGGTCTCATAGTCAACAAAGAAAAATCGAACCTGTCTCCATCCAAGCAGGTCAGATTTATTGGTGCCCTCCTCGACTCCAACAGGAACATAGCCATCAGGGACTGCTTGCCCACAGATGAGTCAGGGTGCATGTGATCCAAATAGTTCTAGGACACATGGCTTCTACCACCTTCGTGACACAGTGGGCTCGCCTACGTCTGAGGCCTGTGCAGATTTGGTTCCTGTCTTTCTTCAATCCCGTGTGCGACCCTCCTTCAAAATGGCTCACGGTACCGAGGGCCATAGCAAAATCATTGCGCTGGTGGCTTGAACCAGACAATATGTGTGTGGGTATACCTTTCATCACCCCTTAGGTCCAAGTAACTTTGACCACAGACGCATACCTGGAGGGATAGCGGCGCACACCCAAGGCCTAACCATCAGAGGGGAGTGGTCGCTACAGGAGAAGAAACTCCAGATCAATGCCCTAGAGATGCTGGCTGTGGAGAAGGCACTGAGGGCTTTTTGAACTCTGCTATTGGGAAAGGTGGTCTTGCTGCTGACAGACAACACCACTGTCATGTTCTATTTGAAGAAGTAGGGAGGCACGAAATCCCACACACTGCATCAAATCATAATTCGCATATGGGACTGGTTCATTGTCAACAAAATCCTGCATCAGTCGATCCATCTGCTGGGAGAGGACAATCAGCTGGCGGACCAGCTCAACAGGTCCTCCATTCCATGCCACAAGTGGCGTCTCCACCCAGATGTAATCTCCAACCTCTTCTCCTGGGGCACACCGGAGACCGATCTGTTCGCAACCCCCCAGAACTCCCAATGTACAAGGTTCTGTTCGCTAGGACATGCCTTCCAGCTAGAGTGGTCAGGACGGATGTTCTATGCCTTCCCTCTGTTCCCACTCATCACAAAGGTAGTGGCCAGACTGAGGTCTGACGGGAAGGATGCCATCCTGATTACACTATGGTGGCCAAGGCAGCCATGGTTTGCCCCTCTTCTGTTGCTGGCACGGGAGGAGTACCACTGTCTTGAGCCTCGCCCCGACCTGTTGACTCTTGACAATGGTTGAGTTCTACATCCGAACATGGACAGCCTTCCTCTGTTTGCATGGAGTCCATGCTGAACATGCCATCATCTGTACAGTTGGTGATCAGGGCTTCCCAGAAGCCCTCCACCATAAAAGCTTATTTGTTCAAATGGAACAAGTTCCTGGACTTCCTATCAGTTAGAGATATCTCTCCATCCCATATGTCAATCCCGACCATCTTGGAGTTCTTAATGCCACTAGTCAACGCAGGATTGTGCTTGAGTTCTATCAAGTATTATTTATCTGCCTTATGCTCTCATTACCAACTTGGGGGTAAACTCTCTCTCTTTCTGGATCCTTTGGTAAAAAGATTCCTTAAGGGCCTTAATAATTTGCACCCCCAGCCTCGGTACCAACCCCAGCTTGGAGCTTGGACTTTCTTCTGGACCATTTGAGCCTATGGCCACAACGGACTTAAGATTGCTGACCAGGAAGACAGTTTTTATAGTGACCATCACCTCTGCTTGACGTGCTGGAGAGATCTGTGCCCTATGGATGGACCAACCATACCTTCGGTTTCACAAGGACAAGATGGTTCTCCATACTGACATCACATTTTTGCCTAATGTGGTATCAGCTTTTCATATCAACCAAGACATTTTTCTTCCCACCCTGGCCCCAGACCTGATTACTGATACTGAAAGGAGACTACATACCTTGCAGAGCCTTGGCCTTTTATCTTGACAGGACCTCAGGTTTGAGGTACTCAGAGAGACTGTTTGTATGCTATTCTGAGGCCAAGAAAGGACTACTGGTATCGGCTCAGAGGTTTTCCAAATGGGTGACCTCCACCATCCATCTTTGTTATGAATTGGTGGGCAAGGCTCCTCTGGGCCGGTTGCAGGCACACTCAACTGGGGTGGTAGCTACATCCTCTGCTTTTTTGTCTGGGGTGTCTTTGGAGGATGTCTGCAAGACTGCTGTCTGGTCCCAACCTTTGACTTTTATCAAACATTACAGGTTGGACATGAGGGCCAGACAAGAAGCCTCTTTTGGGAGGGCAGTGTTACTTTCTGCTTTGCACTAAAAATGAGTTCAATGACTATACTTATGCATTGACAACTTTACAGTTTATTGTTCACAATAAATGTTATTTGTTTGACAGTTTACAGTTTGGTGTCAGGACACTCCCTCCTCCACTGACCAAAGCTTGTCAGTCTGATTAACCTATTTGTGTGATTCGCAGAGACCACAAAGAAGGACAGGTTGCTCACATGTAACAGTATTTCTTTGAGTGGTCATCTGCAAATTCACACAATTCCTACTCATTCCCCCCCCTCAGTCGTGTCCTGCTCTTTGCTAAAATTCATGCTGTCACTGTTTGGTGGCGTACATTTTGAAACTGAAGGAAGAGTGGGAACGCCAGGGGCTTTATAGGGATGGGTGAAGCTACCACCAAAACATTGCAATTGAAGTTTTGCCCAATGATACCAGAACTTTCTGAGCTAGCTGCGCAGGTGCAGATATTTGTGTGAATTCGCAGATAACCACTGGAAGAAATACAGATACAGGTGAGCAACCTGTCGTTTCCAATAAAAGCTTCCTGGGTAAAAATCCATAGAGGTATTTTCCTATATATCCTCTGTTTAATTTTGTTCCAAATTTTTAAAAGAGCTCTTTTTATTATACGATAGCAAAATTCCTTGTGTACTTTTGCTTTTCCGTACCATATATAGCAGGGGTAGGCAACCTTTCCCCTTTAAGAGCCGAGGGACTTCAGCTCCCAGAAGCCTCAGCTATGTTGGCCAATAGTCCCATGTTGGCCAATACCACCTGGGAAAAGTGTCTTCCACTTTTAACTCTTCCTCTTTTGCAGGTTCTTAGTTAATAAAAATGTTTTGTTCCTATTAATTTTAAAGCCTGATATTTTACCAAAATCTTCAATGGTGTCATACAATTTGTCTAGTTGTTGTGTTCACTTAGCCAAGATAAAAACTAAATCATCAGCGAAAGCCTTCAATTTATGTTTATTGCCATTGATCATTAAACTTTTTATACCTTATTAGTTTCTAATTTTATTAATCATGATTTCAAGTACAGCTATAAACAAAAGTGGTGAAAGAGGGCATCCTTGTCATGTTCCTTTATTGATTGCAAATTTTAAGATGTTTTCCCATTTATTAATAATTGCGCAGTTTGCTGTGTATATATTTTTCCAATCCAGATAATGAATTTTTCTCCTGCACCCATTTTAGTCAAATTTTCCAATATACAATTCCAACTAATTTTGTCAAAGGCTTATTATGCATCTATGAATATCAGTGCTAATTTTTTATCATTATTCCTTTCGTAATATTTGAAAACATCTAAAATTACTCTAATGTTGTCTTTCATCTGTCGGTTAAGCAAAAATCTGGCTTGATAATTGTTTATATATTCTTTCAATACTTTTTTAAGTCTGTCAGCAAGAATAGATGTCAAAATCTTATAGTCCATATTCAACAACGGGATACATCAGTAATTTACCGTTTCATTAGGATTTCCCTCTTCTTTCAGAATTAATACTATGTTTGCATTTTTCCAAGAATTTGGTATTCCATTATTTTTGATGTCATTTAATGTTTTTTTTTAAAGTGGTATTTTCACTTCATCTAGAAATTTCTTATACCATGCTGTAAAGCCATCTGGTCCTGGTGTTTTGTCTTTTTTTTTAATTTTCTAATCGCATCTATTATTTCCTGCACTGAGAAATCTGCATTCAGAATTTGTTGATGTTTTAAAGGAATTTCTGGAATTTCCTATTTTTCAAGGTATTCTACATTCAAGTCTGATGATATTTCTTCTTCTTTATACAAATCTTCGTAATATTTCTGAAAAGCTTCCTCTATCCTTTCTTATGTATTGTATTCCCTTCAATTTCCAATTCTGATATACATTTTCTCTTTTTATCATTTGTGGGATCTTTGTCTAGTTCTGATTCTGCCATTAAAATTTCTTTTTCAAGTTCTTACAATTCATGTTTTGCTTTATTTTTAATCTCTGCTCCTCTCTGGATCAAAAGACCTCTCATACCTACCTTACTTGCATCCCATACCATCTTCATCGATACTGTTCCATCCTGATTTTCTGTAAAATAATTCTTTAAAACAGTTTTAGTCTTCTTTAAGAAAATCTTGTTATTTAAAAGTGAATCATTGAGTTTCCAATTAAATTATTTCTTACTAAATTTCAACAGAAGAGTAATCAGGTTATGGTCTGATACAAATTTAGGTTGTATTTCCATATTTTCAATTTTTGGTAGGAGTTGGCTTAATACTATAAACATATCTATTCTGGAAGTACTTTTATGTGACTCTGAGAAAAAAGTTTGTCCTTTTGCAGAGGAATAGAGCTTTCGTAGTGGAAAAGCAAACTGTAGCAAATTCACTCTCAGCATCCAGGGTTCTTAGGCAGAGTTGAAGCAGAACAGGGGACCCCAAAATAGTTTAAAAACACAGATTTATTGCAGGCAAGTCCCAACGAAATAAGCATTCAGATCATTGGGCGAAAGACAAGCCAAAATGGCTGTAGTTTTATACCCTGACAAAGAAACTCAAAGGTGACATTCTGTTGAATACTTTAAACTCTAAATATATAGAATCCTGAGCAATAAGAGTAAAGATCTATGCATACATTATAATCTATTTAGGATACTATTATCGCCATGCCCACTGCATTCCAGATACCTCTTATCTGTACCAGGAGGCTTCAAACCCAGTGTCTTGGTTTGATTTATTATGGCTGTAATATTCACCAGGCACCTCTGCTAAAGCATCAGGGTTATGATGTACCACAAACATTTCTGCTCATCTCTGCACATTCCTTGAGTTTAAACCTTCCAGCATCTTCCTTAGAGGCCCCACTTCCCAGAACCCTCTTTGCATGGCTGTTTGACACTTTCTTAACCTCTATTTTCTACAAATAATAGCACACATCTCTAATTTAGGCATATAAAACATTGATTAAAGAACTCTCCCTGCCTCACTTTCTCTAAATGTCATATAATCCTAATTCTTGTTGTAAATAAATTTAAAAAAAAGTAGCTGGTAATTTCCCTTGATTTTTATTTATCTTTTTACTAGATGCTCTGTCAACTACTCCATTCCAATCCCCTAGCAATAGCAAATTTTGATAATCCAAATTCCTTAACAATTCTCCAGTCTTCTGAAAGAACTTTGGTTATTGTTAATAGGAGTATATATGCCCATAACAATTTATTTTATTCCCTCTGATATAAGTTCAATTCCAATATAATATCCTTCTTCATCTTTACAAATTTCTTTTGCAGTGTATTTTTTGTGGACATACATTACGACTCCGCTTTTTCTTTTCTCATTTGGTGCAGCAAACAGTTGTCCCATTTTTGGATTCTTCAAATAATTTATGTCTTTTTATTTTATTTTCACTTCTTTTAAACAAATAATATCCAGTTTTTTCTTTGCCAAATAATGAAAATTGTTGCTACATTTAAATGTCGAACTATCAACCCCAACTACCCCAACTATCAACCCCACCTATCAACCCATCAAATACCTGGCAGAACATATGCTCACAGGCATAGTTCTGACAGTCCACCCCCCAAAAACACATACCCACAAAAACGAACAGCTCACGCAACTCCACTCCCTGCCTGGTTTGTCAGGATAAGCCAAATGAAATTCATCAACCAATTTAGCAGCTTTTATGTGCTTAGCTTTAACCCCTTCTGCATGATCAAGGGAAAAATGTTTCCACTTGACCAGGTAGTACAACCCTCCCTTATGAATCTGAATCCAGGATTTTTGAAACGTTGAATTGTTGTTCTCCATCCACCAGCAGGGGTAATTATTAAGTCTTTTCAATTCTTCCAGGACCCTCAGTGAAGGCAGGTTTCAACAGGCTGAAATGAAAAATAGGATGCAAATGCCTATATTCCTTGGGCAAATGCAGTGACATCATTAACCAGGGACTTTACTTCAAAAGGTCCAACATATTTGGGGCCTAGTTGCTTAGAGGGCTGTCTGGACTTTAAGTGCTTAGTGGAAAGATAAACTTTGTCCCCAGGCTTGAGGTTCCAATTCTCCCTCCTATGTCTGTCCGCATATTTTTTGTAGCTGGACTTAGCTTCCTCCAAAGCCTTTTTTATGTCTGGCCAACTTTCCTGGATTTTTGTAACTGATCGAGTCACTGTGCTAGGATCAGAAAGCTCACATTGGACAGTGGGCAGCAGCTTAGGCTCATAGCCATAGACAATTTCGAATGGGGTATGTCCCGTACTTTGGTTTATAGTCCTATTGAATGCTACCTCAACATGAGGCAACAGATCATACCAATCATCCTGTAGATGATTGACATAACGCCTGACGCATTCGTGCATTCCGTCTGTGGATGATGGGATGTGCTGAATGCCAATTCAACCCCTAGCTTGGATTGTAATGCCTTCCAAAACTGGGAGGTAAAATTAGTTCCTCAGTCCGACACAATCTTGACAAGCAGTCCATACAATCTATACACATGTTGGATGAACAAGTCAGCCAGTTTGGCTGCCGTAGGAACCCCTTTGCACCCCACATAGTGTGCCTGTTTAGAGAACAAGTCGGTTGTATCTCTGCCATGATTTTTAGGCAAGTCAGTAATGAAGTCTATGGCAATGTGTTTCCATGGGCCACTAAGAGTCTCCAGGGGGTGTAGAAATCCACTCGGTTTACCAGCCAAAGCATAGCTCTAGCACAGGTAGAACAAATTTTGATGTACTCATCCATGTCAGAGCTCATGTCCTCCCACCAAAACTGTTTACGGATTAAGTGTAAGGTTTTCACAAACCCTCAAGGTCCTGCAGTGCGGGAGTCATGACACATACATAGCACTTTTAGTCTCAGTTCCTTGGGCACATACACCCTCTGCCCTTTGTACCAAAGTCCATTGTTTTTCTTTTCCAATTCCTGCTGGTGTGCTTGCAACCAACTGTCCTTTTCAACCTGTTGTCTTATCTCTGCAAGAAGCAAATCCAATTGGTCTTGTGCAACCTCCATCTCCAGCTTAGCTTGGCTACGAGTGGTCACTGCCAACCCCAGTTGCACTGGTGAAAACATAGGGGGGTTGCAGACTGTCAAAAATAGTGTGAATTCAGTCCACTTTTAGGGTTAGGGTTAGTGCTAGGGAATCATGGGAATTGTTATTTTTCTGAGACATTGAACCTTCTTTGTCAGAGAACTCTAGTGCCACAATAAAATTCAGTTCCCATGATTCCCTAACCTTAACCCTAACCCTAAAAGTGGACTGAATTCACACTATTTTTGACAGTCTGCAACCCCTCATAGTCTGCAAGGACTGTGTCTCTTTGCCCATGTGCTGGGGGAGCTGTGACAAAGAGTCAGCCAACCCATTGTCCTTACCAGGGATAAATTTGAGTTTAAAGTTATACTTGTTAAAAATCTTTGAACCATCTCCGCTGTTTCTGTGTCAATTTGCTTGGAGCTTGGAATGCTTCCAAGTTCTGGTGATCAATCCATACCTCAAAGGGATGGGGAGACCCCTCCAAGAATTGTCTCCAGTTCTGAAGGGCCCATTTTACAGCAAATGCCTCTTTTTCCCAAATGGACCAGGATTTCTCCCCCATTTGGAACTTCCTAGACAGGTAAGCACATGGCCTAAGAGCTCCCCCCTCATCCCTTTGCAAGAGGACTGCTCCCACTGCAAAGTCAGAAGCATCTACTTGAACTACAAAGGGCACTTCTGGGTCCGGATGCTTGAGGATGGGCTCAGAACTAAACAGTGTTTTCAATTGCTCAAAGGCCTCTTGGCATCTAGGGGTCCAATTCACCTTGGCTGAGGGCTTTGGTTTCTCCCCCCCCCCCCCGCTGGTGCCTTTGTGCCTCTTTGGCCCCCTCACTTTTGGTTTTGAGCAAGTCAGTGATAGACAGAGAAATCTGTGCAAAATGGGGAATTAACTGCCGATAAAAGTTGGCAAAGCCCAAAAACTTTTGGACCTGTTTCCTATTTTTAGGCGGGGGCCAGTCTATCACCGTTGCACCTTGGCTGGATCCATTTCAATCCCCTTAGTAGAAACTCTATATCCCAAAAAATCCAGGCATTTGGTGTTGAGGTGGCACTTGGACAGCTTCACATACAACTAGTTATCCAGTAGCCTTTTCAGCACTTCCCTCACCAGCTTGACATGCGACTCTAGGTCTTCAGAATAAATTAGCACATCATCCAAATATACCAGCATCCCTTCATACAACAGATCATGCAACACTTCATTCACCAGCCTCATAAAACAACCCAGGCCCCCTGACAGTCTAAAACGTAGCACCAGGTATTAATAGGCCCCAAGGACAATTGAAGGTGGTCTTGTACTCATCTCCTTCCCGAATGCGCACGTAGAAGTAGGCGTCTCTCAAATCTAACTTGGTGAAAATTTTGCCCATGCTCAGGCAGCCCAACATGTCTTTCATCAAAGGCAAAGGGTATTTGTGATGCTGATGGCATTCAAATTTTTGTAATCAGTCACCAGGCGCAGTGAAGCATCTTTTTTCTTCCTGAAAAATACTGGGGCTGCAAAAGTCGACGTGGAGGGTCTTATGAAGCCCCTGGCTAGTTTTTTTTCCTACGAATTCCTTCAAAGTCTTTAGTTCCAAAGGAGTCATGGAATACAGCTT
>CM034708.1:111165287-111185750 GCA_020142125.1 Phrynosoma platyrhinos
AAAATCTTCCTTCATATCCTCCAAAATACCTCAAAGCTTCACACATATCTTGCGGTAACGGCTCTCTTGCAGAAGGATTTTATTTTTATTTCTCTTTTGATTATCCTTTATTTCCTTCATAGTATTTTCCAATTCTTCTGTCTTGACTCTTACCTTTTTTGTTTCCGTCTGGAGTCCTGAGATATCCTTCATTATTTAATCTAGTTTTTTACAAAATATATTCAATTATTTTTTAATGTCTTCCTTCGCCTCTTTCCTTGACGCTTTCAATTCCTGTTTCATCTCTTGCTGCATTTCATTCTTAATTTTTTTAAATTCTTCCAGAAATATTGCAGTTGGATCTGGTGATTTGGATCCCCTTCTCTGTGTTGCTGAAGCTGCTTAAGTAGTTCTCTTCATTCCTGGAGCCATCCTGATAACAGTTTTCTACTAATAATTCTTATTTTTAATTCCAGTTGACTTTTATTTTAAACCAATTTACCCCAGTATTTATTCTTGTACAAATTTACCACCTCTCAGTAATTTAATAATAATAATAATAATAATAATAATAATAATAATAATAATAATAATAATAATATAGAAATAAAAATAAAAAATTATTTATATCCCGCCTCCCTGTACAACACAACTGGAGCAGTTTACATGATAAAATACACAATCCCGTATCCCAATAGCCCCACTCCTCATACAATTAAACAGTATACAGATTAAAACATACCTTAACAACAATGACTGTCGCAGAAATCAGGGAATAACAGGTTCAACTTATTTGGTGGCCGGTTATCTATTCAGGAAAGGCATGCTGGAAGAGATCTGTCTTAACAGCTTTTTTAAAGATGTTTAAGGTGGTAATGTGACAGACCTCATCTGACAGCCCATTCCATAATCTGGGAGCATTTGCAGAAAAGGTCCTCTGGCCAGTTGCAGACAATCTATTTGTTATGAGTTGCAACAAATTCCTCCCAGAGGATATGAGTGTGCAGGGTGGATTATAATGAAGGAGACAGTCCTGAAGATAGGTTGGACCCAAACCGCTTTAAAGGTGATAACCAAAATCTTGTACTGCGTCCGGAAACTAATGGGCAGCCAGTGGAGCAATCTTAAGATCAATGTAATATGGTCTCTCCTGATTTTACCTGAGACCAGCCTGGCTGCCATGTTCTGTATTAATTGAAATTTCCGGATTAAGCACAAGGGGAACCCCATGTAAAGTGCATTACAGAAATCGAGGCGAGAGGTTACCAGTGCATGCACCACAGTTTCATGGTCCCTGACTTCCAGGAAAGGGTGCAGCTGGTGCATCAGCCGAAGCTAATAGCAAGCACTCTTGACTGTCACATTTATGTGATTTGCCATCTGGAGTGATGGACCGAGGAACACCCCCAGACTGCAAATACAGTCCTTTGAGGAGAGTGTGACCCCATCTAGAACTGGAGGTTGTATCCGAATACCTGGGTTCGGGACCACTACTGTAAGTACCTCCATTTTGTCTGGATTCAGTTTTAATCTGTTTTTCCTCATCCAGTCCATTACTGCTTTGAGACAATCATTGAGAGGAGAGATGCCATCTGAAGTCAGAGTTGTAGACTGAGACATGGAGAAATATATCTGGGTGTCATCAATGTACTGATAACACCCCATCCATGCCTAAAATGGTTTCTCCCAGCAGCTTCATATATATATATTAAACAGCATCGGGGACAGGATGGCGCCTTGAGGTACACCACAATTAAGCTCTTTTTTTGCTGAGCAACTGTCCCCATACCTCACCCTCTGGAATGCCTCCAATTCCTAACTCTTTCAGGCGTTCCAAGAGGATGTTGTGGTCAATCATATCAAAAGCTGCTGAAAGGTCCAGTAGCACCAACAGGGTCACACTATTCCTGTTGATGCTCAGACGAAGGTCATCAGCTAAGGCAACCATGACAGTCTCAACTCCATATCCTGTCCTGAAGCCAGTTTGAAATGGATCTAGATAATCAGTTTCCTCCAAGACAGCTTGGAGTTGAAGAGCAACTGCCCTCTCAATCACTTTGCTCACAAAGGATAGTAAAGAGACTGGCCTATAGCTGTTCATATCCAGGGGGTCCAAGGAAGTTTTTTTCAGAAGCGGCCTAACTGCCGCTTCCTTCAAGCAGGATGGAACTTGACCATCCCTAAGGGATGCATTCATGATGTCTCTCAGGAACAGCCTCAAGGCACCCCCCTGGATGGCCAGCCATGAAGGGCAAGGATCAAGAGGGCAAGTTGTTTTCCTTACCCTACCAAGGAGCTTGCATGTCCATGTCATAATTACTCCCCAATTTAAACTGATCCAGTATAATCACATCAACAGAGTTGCTGGACACCTCATCAATCGATTCTGCTACAAACCCAATGTCCAGGTTGGCTCTTATCTGAGAGATTTTATCTGCAAAGAAGTTGTTAAATGCATCACAGCAGGCCATTGTCAGGTTAAGTAATGGGTTCTGCACAGGTGGGACCTGTGTAAGTTCCCCTACCACCCTAAACAGCTCTTCAATAAAGTTATAATATATATCTATATCAGTTGATTTAATTTGATCAATTAGTTTAGTTAATCTCCAGTCACCAATATTTATAGCAGGTAATAAATAATAAATTTCTAATCAATATATTCAGTATTTTAATTCTCCTAGAACTCTTTAAATAAGTTCCCAAATATATCTGTTTAATATCAATCCACTTTAACTCTAGTACTTGTAATCTTGTTATCAACTTATATCATTATCAATTTATACTATTAAAAGTAGCATCAATCAATTACAAACAATATTGTCCAAGACACCTTCAATTAATTCAACTTATCCAAACTTAATTCTTTAGGACCGCCAAAATTAGCTAATTATTTTTTCCTTTATCTTTATACTTTATATATGTATATTAAAATCAGTTCCAACCAAACTCTATAGCTCTTATGTACTACCTCAGATATTTAATAAAACCATCCGCCCGATACAAGTAAATGTCCAATAAAATATATTAAACAGGGATTATACTTTTTACTGCGGTTAAATCACAGTCACCCATTCTTTCCTTTGATCTGCTTTTATTTCTTGTCCGTAGTCTTGTCCCCTTTCCTCCTTTTCAATGTAGCCTTTATTTATCTTGATTTTCCTTATTTCAGGGCTTCCTTTTTCTATTGGATTCTTTGTATAATCTTTCCTTCTAATGTCCTTTTCTTCACACTATTGTCATCTCCTCCCCTGTCCTCTATCTGGAGTTTCTTTCTTGTTTCTTTCCTTTAAGTTTATTTATCCATCGTCTCATCCCCTGTCTTCTTTCCAACATTTCTTTCTTGTTTATTTCTTTTAAACTTTGTCTGATGTCTCATTCTCTGACCTCTTTCCAACGTTCCTTTTTTCTTTATTTCCCTTAAGATTATTTGTCTGCTGTCTCGTCCCCCATCCTCCTTCCCATGTCTCTTTCTTGTTTATTCCTTTTCCCCATTCTCTTTGCAGTGCAGTCAAACTCTCAAGCTCCCCTCCACCATTTCTGGTTCTTGCCTTAACAATCTAACTTACTAACTTTCACTCTCTTATGCTTTCTCCTTATTTAATTTATTTCTTCCTCTTAAGACTAAAAATGCTCTTTACACCCTTCTCAATTATTATTCCATTTTCTTATATCATTTCTACTTTTTGTTTCCAGCTCCTCTTTAATTCAGTCCTTTTAATTCAGCTTCTTTATTTACACAAAACCCCTTTCCCATCTGGGAAAGGAAAGTGCTCGCAATACTTCAGCAGCAGCCAAGAGGAAAAAATCTGCAAAGGTAAGCTATTAATCAGTGCAGTGCTTACTTTGCTCTAAAAGCAGATAGTTTTAGTCCAAAGAGATAAGAGTAAGGACAGAGTGCTGAAGTTCTTAATTATTTTCTATTTCTATGAACTAAATTAAAAGGATTTATAGCAGCAGACTGGGCTCAGTGCCAAAAATGGTAGCCATAGACAGACTCAGCTGCTTTTCAGTCTTGGTCTCTTCAGGCTCAGAGATCACAATTGTGAGGTCTTACCCGAGAAGATCAAGGTCCTCTTTCAAACCCCGCTCCCCAAACTCTTCTCTGAGGATGAATGGATAGGGATATCAATCCCTATATGTCTGTCTTAGCTATCATTAAGACGAGCTCTGTCTTAAACAACCTCTCACTGCTGAAAATCTGTCTTTTAGGGGTTTTCTTTTGTTTAGAGATAATTGTAAGAGTGCAGCCCAGGATGGTGTATTTGCTTATAGGTTATATGGATATTATCCATAGGTTTCATGCAGATTTTGCAGGGTTGGTATGCTTATTATATCATGAGGCTTTCAGGATGAAGGCCACAATTTTTCCAGCCATTAGATGGAATCAGGTGCGTTCACAGCTTTGAACGAACCTGATGTCCCCTGCACAACTGAATCCAAGTGATGGTCACATTGTGCAGAAGACCGAGGTAGAGGCATCTGTTAAGAGTCAGCTAGCATGCTCTGATCAGAGCAAATTGTGTTGGGAGTTTGTTGTGCAAGGTGTCTGTAACAGGAACCCTTGCAAGTTTAGACATGAGTGTTCTATTTGCAAAGGTTCACTTTTTCAGGGGGAACTGACTGAAAATGTGGTTCTAGGGACCAGTCAGGTAGGAACAGCACCACCACACCTTCAAAAGGAGCCTAGCCCAATTAAGCAACACAACTTGAATCTGTTCCTGCATATTTTCCCAGATTCTACAGCAGCACAGTACTGGAGTGATGGCTTTAGGGATGGCTTTCATATTCTGTTTCAGGGAATTTGTAGACCATATTTTTCTAAGAATTTGCACTCAACGGTTGGTCTGGAGGTGGTGGTTAGGAACAAGATCTGTAAAGAGGTTACTGAAGGTAGTGTAGTTGGCGCTTTGCCTTCTCCCCCAGTCTAGAGGGTATACCTGTTAGGTGTTGTTCCCTAGAAGACATCTGATGAGTACAGACTTATTCACCATTTGTCTTTTCCTGACTGGGAATTGGTTAATGACACCATTCTGACAGACCTTTGCACAGTGTGATATACAATGGGAATCTGCTGGGATTTTGTTCCAGAACCTCCATGGATACCAAAATCCAAGGATGCTCATGTCCAGTTAAATACAGTGGCATGGTGAAATGGTGTCCCTTATATAAAATGGCAAAAACAAGATTTGCTTTTGGAATGTATGTATTTTTTGAATATTTTCAAGACATGGATGCTTGAATCAATGGATAAAAAATCTGTGGATACCAAGGGCCGACTTTATGTCTTTTGACACAGTCGTGTGTGGGGTGTGCAGGAATGGGGTTGGTGTGAAGTTGGCAAAATGCAACATTCAGTCTGCATTTTGCCTTTGCCCTGTGCATCTTAAGGAGTTTGAGTTGTTGGGTTTTTTCTTTTGAAGGGTCTTTCTATATGGAGGCATATGTATATCCATATCCTTTCCAATAGGATGTTCAGTTTCATGTTGCACTTTTGATAAATTTCATACATTTTTTGGAATGGCCCTTTAGGTTGAAATCAGGACAGAGTAGTGTGATTCATTTTCTGGAAGATTTTTTTGTTTGTCAGCAGGGCAAGAACTATGTAACGTAGTTCCTTAGTGTGTGACTAGGGAGTGGGATGTGTCACTCACATATGAAAAAACAGCAACACAACACAAAGGCCTCAATACTTGTTTTGCTTTATTGGGTATCAAGATCGATATCGTAGTTCAATATTGCAGGCTTCCAGAAGTGAAATTTAATAATCTGAGGGACAGGGTTTCTATTTTTCTGGGTTTAAGAAAGCTACTATTAGAGATTTTCAGGAATTCTATAGGCCACCTTAATTTTGCTTGAAGGGTTATAGCTTCTAGGAGGGCCTGTTTGTGGCACCTTTGTGATACAATTTTTGATGTTAGTAAATCTCATCATAAGATCCACTACAGACAATTCAGGAGGATCTTATGGTTTGATAGGAATTTCTTAGCTTGTTTAATGGAATTTCCTTCTGGAGGGATCAATTCTGTGTTCATGATGCTTTGAAGATCACTTCTGATGCTGCAGGGTCCACAGGGTTTAGTACTTACTTTCAAGAGCATTGGTGTGCCCAGGTTTGGCGTGAAGAGTAGGCACAGCAAGGTTTGTTAACAGTGAGATGCTTAGTTTAGCAGAAGAGATCTGCCATACACTTTCAGCAGCAAGACATTCCTTTTTTTTCAGTGGCACCTGAATCCCTACACAGAAGCATTTCCTAGCCTGCTGAGCTGATACTTAAGATGCATGGAGGCTGCACATGTGGCAGGAATACCGTATTGCCTTCTTCTGGACCTGTCTGCTGTCAGTGTAAGTACACAGTTGGATCCTGGCCATAGGGTCTACAGAAAACAGATATATGGATGTAGTTTTGTAGAAGGATTGATTTTTTTATTGCTTCTTCGAATTATAGGTAAGAGACCATATGTATTCAAGTTTGTTCTGAGTGGAGTAAGGATGCAGTTAATAATTTAGAGCATCTATTTAATAAGAGTAACTTACAAAACAAAATATTAAAATGTTACTGAAGAATGATTCCACTTCCATCTTCTTCACCTTTTCTAAATTAAACTTAGCTGCAGCCAAGGGAGTAATTTTCAAGCACTTATAACACATGTTGTTGTTATTGTTGTTGTGTGCTTTCAAGTCATTTCCAACTTAGAGCAACCTTAAGGTGGCCCTATCATGGGGTTTTCTTGGCAGCTTTCTTCAGAAGGGGTTTGCCAATGCAATCCTCTGAGGCTGAGAGAGCGTGGCTTGCCAGGGTCACCCAGTGGGTTTCCATAGCTGAGCCAGATTGAAACCCTGGTCTCCAGAGCACTCAAACCACTCACATGTTACATGTGTATTTTTATTTTTTGCAATAAAAAATGAATTGGTCATAGGTGTCCCAAGTAGTGAGTCCAGTAAAGTATCCTCTACAAGATGGCATAAAATTCCAACCAACCTGGTGCTCTCTTGAATATGCTCATATCTCACTGTAGGCTGCACATTACCAGTTATGTATTGATTTGTATGTACACTTGCAGTTATTAGCATGGAGGTCCCATGCTTTACAGTATCATGTGTCCAACATATTAGACCAGGCATGATTCCATGACATCTCATTGAATCATAGAGTTGGAAGAGACCATGAGGACCATCCAGTCCAATCCCCTGCTCTGCAGGACCTCACGATCAAAGCACCCCTGACAGATGGCCATCCAGCCTCTGTTTAAAGACTGCTAAAGGAGACTCCACCACTCTCCGAGGGAGTGTGTTCCACTGTCAAACAGCTCTTACTATCAGGATGCTCTTCCTAATGTTGAGGTCCAATCTCTTTTCCTGTACTTTGAATTCATTGCTCAGGCTCCTGTTCTCTGGTGCTGCAGAAAACAAGGTTGCTCCATCCTCAATATGACACCTCTTCACATATTTAAACAGAGCCATCATATCATCTCTTAGCCTTCTCTTCTCCAGGCTAAACATACCCAGCTCCCTAAATCTCTCCTTATAAGGCATGGTTTCCAAACCAATCACCATTTTGGTCACCCTCCTCTGGACATGCTCATTTGTCAACATACTTTTTGAATTGTGGTGCCCAGAACTGGATGCAGTATTCCAGGTGAGATCTCCAAAGCAGAATAGAGTGGTACTACAGTGAGCCCGCGTCTTATGTAGGTTCCCCACCTCTGTCTAAGAGTATTGTGTCCAAGGAATGTCAAAGGATGTTTCCTTTTTCCAGATAGAACTTGGATTCCAGCAATCTGTCATCTTAAGGCATGGTTAAGGAACCAGTGGTTGTCCAATGATATGCACAATTCTAGAATTCCCCCAGTCATTCACTCTATGGCAGTTGGGAACACTGGAAGGCAGCAGCCACTCTTGATCCAAACAAGCCTTCTTCTCAAGATGCAACCCCTGTTGTTATCCTTGCTCCTCTCTTTGTGCTGGGGCTGTTCCCAGTATACAGCAGCCATGTGTCTTTATTTATTATTACCACCATTGCTGGTCATCTGCTCTGAAAACCATATTGATCAGCAGCAAGAGAACAAACACCAGATTTCACGTCTATTGGATAGGGCTACCAAACTGCATTATGGAAGAGCTGCAGGGTTAATTTCAAGAACTGGGAAGCAACAGGCAAAACTGCCATCTTCTCTCTGCTGCTGGTACTGGAGATCTGCTTGTATGCACAATGTAATGCCATGGTTAGTGCTGGCCCCTAACATAGCAAGAAAATACATACACCCACCCTGGGACTCCAACCATATCTCTGTACAATGTGTATCACCTTCCTGTACCATGCCTGCATGTCTTCATCACAAGCTGAACATTGAGTTGTTTGGCCAAGATGTCCATCTCTTTCTCCATTGGCCATCCACCCTTCCTATCCAGGAGTGGCAACCACTGCAGTTGGGCTGGTGTGCATGCCCCAACATTTCTAGCAGATGCTATCATTACAATAACCAATGGGACAACCTCGTGACCCTTCTCCTTCCCACCAGCTATCATTCAGATTCCCTACCATTTGTTTATTGGCAGAATGGAGAACAACGTGCCATGTGCACCTCCTACTTCAATTATCACCTGATTGTGCGCTATACCCATCAAGGACTATATGTCTCTTCCTTTAACATTAAGCAAGAGACTCAGATCAACCTTAGCCAGGACTTGCAAGTGGAACCTACTGTATTACACCTTTTCAGTTCCCATTCTAAATTGCTCAGCATCCCTCATAAGATCATCCTCCTCTCCTGGAGCCTCCTACCTGTCAGCTCCAAAGAAATGGACTATAGACTGATGGCTGTTAAAGGCAGGGGCATCTGGTCCACTTTTTACAATCCATATGCCCTACAGAACAACTACTTCATTGGTCCTATTCCACAGCATTCCAGAAAGGAGGTGGTGGCCAGCATCTTCTTTAGTATTGAAAAATCAGCGCCTGGGGAGCTGAGTGGTGAGGTTGGTTACACAAATTTCACCTTAAGTCTAACTTCAAAGAGTGAGCTTCCAACTTACTTCACTTTCAACACACAGAAAATCAAGGCGGGAACTTATTTTTTTAGCCGAACACAAGGGCTGTACTATTCCAGCGAAGAAGGAAATGCTGCCAATACTTCTGGAAACCTATCTAATATTTGCTACATTTTCTATCAGCAGCAGAGCCTCTCTTACCTTATTACCATTGAATCTGTCCAATTGCACTGGTACAAGTTCAACATAAATTTGTATCTTAACAGGAAAGGAGCCCTTTTGAGGTCATTTTCACAAAAGGATATAGAAATCCATATTTTTAACAGTGGTCCTTCTTTCTTAAAAAATCTGGCCTATGTTGTCTGGTTTATTCCTCTGCAACATCCTTTACTGCAGCAGAAGTGGACCTTCAGTTTGCAACTTTTTGATTCAACAAAGGAATACGTTCTTCAAAATGATACATATACTTACAAGGATCGAGTCAGAAATGCTGCTTATTTTATTCCTCAATCTACTTTACCTTTCAACCCTGCCCTGTATGCAGGTTTTGTGGCCAAAACAAACTGCACAAGAAGTGGACGTAAGCATGCTCTTTTAAAAGCTACAGTCAACTCTTATGCTTCAAAGTTCATGGAATCCACAGTGGCCTGTCTTCAGATAATTTGTTTCATTAAGAGAGTAAAAATCCAGAAACCTGATCCCACTAACTCTGTCTTAAATTACAGTAAAAGGGAACCATTTACTCTGTCTGCTGTTACACAAATGAACTGCCCAACTCCTAAACGAAAATCTATAATCTGGAAAATCTATAAAGTACCAGACATGAACACTGCTCCAGATTGGTCAAACCCTTTTAATCCACCTGGCATTGGAAGACGAAATCTCATCATGTTAGAAGTTCCTGGTTCTAGCTTAGATTATGGTTTGTATCTCTTTAATTTTACAGTAAGGTTAACCACAATGAGTACTCTGGAGAGCGTGGAAGGCTCTGATTCAGTGTTTGTTGAGATTGAGGCTTGTAATCTTGTGGCTGTCATTGCTGGAGGTGATTTGCGGACAGTGGGCTTCACCAGTCAGTGGATTTTGGATGGATCTGCGTCCTCTGATCCTGATGCAGCCCAGCCCTTTGAAGGACTCACATTCACTTGGTACTGCACCAAACAAAAAGCAGATTATGAATACATGATCTTAAGTGAAAATGGAAAATGCCATCCAGAACAAGTAGATTTGAAATGGACAGTATCCAGCAATCCGATTCAAACAGTGCAACCGAAAACACTTCAGGAAAATGCTGTTTATTATTTTCTCCTGGTTGTTAGAAAAGGAGGCTGTGCCGCACATGCAGAACAAATGGTACGTGTGCAGCCTAGCCCTGCGCTGGTGCTGAATGTCACATGTATTGAAAATTGTGGTACATCAGTCATACCAATGGAAAGATTTTGTCTTTTAGGCCAATGTCTAAACTGCAGAAAATCTAGTAGACCACTCTATCACTGGTCACTTTTCTCAGAAAGCTCTACTGAGAAATATTTCGATTGGGATTCCAAAACTACAACAGGGAGAGCTAATTCATACATATGTATAAAACCTTTGAGTTTTATAAATATGATGGAACAATCTTACATACTTGTCTTAAAAATGATCACTCAGCAAAATGAGTCATCAGTCTATAATTACTCCTTTTCTGTAAATTCACCACCATTGTTGGGAAAATGTGTCCTTAATCCCACTAGAGGAATGACACTTGTAACAAAATTCATTGTTTATTGTAGTGGGTTTAAAGACAAAAATTTGCCGCTTACATATAAAGTCAAAGCAGCATTAGATACACAGAAAATTTATCAAATGACTTCCATAGAGGACATGACCTTAGGGACAATTGTGTATTTTGGTAATCAGTCTAAAATTCCACCATCATTTTTACCTGTTGGTATACCCTCCAAGCAGTATGCTTTGACAGTGTATGTTGAAGTATATGATGCACTTGGAGCATATTCCCAAACAACTTTACAGACAACAGTATATGGTTCAATAAAAGGGCAGCAAGCAGATATTTTTCTAAATGAATTACACAATTTAGTTAGTGGACCGACAGCTCCAATAGCAGCTTTTCTTAAAAATGGGAATTATTTTAGGGCATCTTATTTTATCTACATAGTTGTTTCTGCTTTAAATGATATAGATATTTTGCAAAGATTTCATTCCTCCAAGACTGAACTGCGGGAAGTCCTTCTAAATTGGTCAGCAGGAATTCCTACTACAAGCGTAATGGTAGCAAATCAAATGATCTCAAATATTTTTCAAATAACACAGGAAGTCAGTGAAGTAAACAGAAAATCACAACTACTTGCAGTCACAAAACTCAAAGAAGTGACTGAAGAACTGAAAAAGCATAGCAACCAAGATTTGGGATCTAAGGAAAGAGAGATTCTTGGCACTGCTATTTTTGCAGGATTGTCCAATATCCTGAAAGCATCTTTGTTAGAACACAAAAACATCCACAACAATGGGATTAAGGAAACTATTTATATGACTGAGGTATTAGCAGACCTAATTTTACAAGGTAAAGTCCCAGGAGAAAATGAAACTATTATGAAAGCCAAAGATTGGACCATCACCTTAAGGAAAAATGAAAAATGGGATATTTCTCATGAACCCTCCAGGAGAAGAGACAGCAAGAACTACTTTTATTCCAAAATGAAGGAGGAAGATAGTGATGAATTACCAGAGGATGCTGTGGTTTCCACTGTTCTTTATGAGTTTGACAATAATCCTTTTCCTTGGTTGCCCTTTGCAGATGATATCAGCACAATGGTGACTGGATTCAAGATAGCAGGAACCAAATCTAATGGTGACATGATTGGCATTGTGCCTATTATTGCTGAAATGATCATGACTAGAAAAGATAAGAAGACTAATGTCACCTTTGAGTTAATGATAAGACGTGACAAAAAGCTCCCTAAAGCAACTGGAAAATTTACTGTTGAAGTACTTAGGCAGTCCAAAAATATTTTCATTCAGATTGTGACAAAAAGGAAGGTTACTTTCCAAATATTCATATATCCAGGTCTCAAGGTCAGCTGTCTTCCTATAGCTTCTTTCAGTGTTTCCTATAACAAGCCTTCTGTAACAAGAGGAAAGAATTCTAGTGACAATGACTGTGCATCTAAGACCCCTTATATAGTTTGTCTTTCCCAAACATTGCTCAGATCCCTATTCCAAGGCAGGAGGGCAACCAAAATGAACATCTCTGTTGTTTTACAATCACCCCAATGGGACCAAGATACACAGTTTGTTGGCATTCAGCTTTTTACTGCTGAGTGCTTGTACCTAGATGGAGTGGAAAGTCATTGGAAAGAAGGCTTCTGTCGTCTTGGTCCGCAGACCAGCTGGCAAAAGATACATTGCATCTGCTCAGGCAAGAGGCGTATTTCAAGGACTACAAACCCTCAGCTAAGAGCATCAGGAAATGACATAACATTTTTGGCTGGGAAAATAACCGCATATTCCAATTCAGAAGATACAACAAAATGCCAGTCACCTCAAATACAGAAAAATCCAGTTACACTGCTGACAGTCACTTTCCTTTTTGTATTTTACATTGTCTTAGCTATTTGGGCATTGAGAAAAGACAGGTCTGATATGAAAAGTACAGACCATGCCATAGTCCTGCCAGACAATGACCCTTTTGATAAAGTGTGCTACCTGGTCACTATATATACAGGCAGCCGT
Source organism: Phrynosoma platyrhinos (assembly GCA_020142125.1). NCBI lineage: Eukaryota > Metazoa > Chordata > Lepidosauria > Squamata > Phrynosomatidae > Phrynosoma > Phrynosoma platyrhinos. The sequence continues at coordinate 111,177,987 of CM034708.1, forward strand.
TTGGGAGCAGGAACTACAGCTGATGTTTTTATTCAGCTGATAGGTGAAAGATCTGTCAGTGATGTACACTGCTTAAGACACCCTGAATACCTGACTTTTTTCCGTGGGTCCATCAGTACTTTTCTTGTAACAAGTAAAAAGGACCTAGGAGATATTTATTGTTTGAGAGTCTTCCACAATAATAAGGGTTCTTCCCCAAACTGGTTCTTGAGTAGAATCAAAGTGGAAAACATGTTTTCAAAAAAGTCTTGGATGTTCATGTGTCGAAAATGGTTTGCTCTTGATAAGGATGATGGCCTAATAGAAAGAGCATTTATTGTTGCTCATCCAAAAGCACCTTTGAACAAATTGGATTTCTTCTTGATAAGCTTTGCCAACGATGTGGTAGACAGTCACTTATGGCTCTCCATCTTTGCTCATGTCTGCACTGGTTCTTTGAACAGACTTCAGCGACTGTCTTGTTGTTTAACAATACTCTTATGCATTCTGCTTGTCAATATTATGTTTTTTAGTGCTGACAAGGACCAGCAAATGTTTCCTGAACATCTACAATATTTGAGACCCATTATAATCGGAGTTCAAGGTGCTTTTCTTTCCATCCCTTTGCAAATGATTGTAACAGCTTTTTTCAGATATTCTCAGGAGGAGACTGAGACTCGGCCTAGAGAATGTTCTTCTTTCATATCTGGAAATCTTACTAACTGGAAGGAGCGTCTGCAGAAATGGTACCTTATAGAAACTGCTTCGAAAGGCCCAGGACATCATTTCCAAGAGGTCTCTTCCAGTACCTCAGACTCACACAAAGAGGAACAATCAAAACAGACAAGATGGGGACAGACAGGAAAAAAATGGACCAACTGCACAATTTCTGAAGGTGATGCAAATGTTATTGCAACAGAAGATGACATGCCACAAGATGCCAACATCAACAACAATTTAAATAATAATTATCTAGAGAACCATATATCATATCCTCAAACGAGATCAATAAATGTTGCCAACATGGTGCTTTGTAAAAGGCCACAAATAAAAATAACTCAGTGGAACAGGTATGTTTTGTGGATGCTGGTTTTGATCATTTCTACAATGTCATCATTTTTTATCATACTATATGGCCTACCTTTAGACTATGAAGCATCATTAGAGTGGCTAGCAGCATCTGCTATCTCGCTGTGGGTGAATGTGTTTTTGCTTCAAACTGTGAATATAGCGATTTTTTCAGCCCTGAAGACACTTTATCCTAAAACCTGCAAAAGCCTTCAGTGGTCAAGCAAAGAAACCTACTTAGAGATTAAACTAAGCGACATTAATATGGATGCTGATGATATCCGTGAATTGCATTATGATCTAGTAAGAATGAGAGGCACGAAGCAGTACCATCCCTTGGAAGAGGATGAAATCACGATTTGTAAGAAAAGACAGAAAATTCAGCACCAAGCCTTTGTTTTTATAAAAGATGTTGTATGTCACTTTGTCTTTTTGATCCTTATTTTAAATATTGCTTACTCAATGGAAAACACCACTAGCTTTTATTACAATCATGATATTCATAATAAATTCTCTCAGGGACTCTCACATGTCAATAAAGTAGAGGATATTTACACCTGGTTAAGAAAAGTCTTTCTGCCTTTGATTCATAATGACAACCAACCAACGTATCTTTCCGAGACCTGGTCCAAAATCCTTGGTTTACCCAGAATGCGACAAGTAAGGGCAACGAATACTAAAAAAGAATGTTTCTATCCACACAGTTTTGTAAATAAATTTGTGATTAGTAAAAGCCATTGCCTTCATAAATATGGGCTTGACAAAGAAGATCAAAGAGACTACCTTGGATCCTGGACATACCCAGCTAATACATCTGTTTCTGATAATTTCACCGATACATCAGGCTTCACTTATCAATCAGTAACTGATCCATGGATATATAGTTCCTATGGAGAACTAAATACATATGGAGCAGGCGGGTACACTTTTAATTTTTATTCAAAAGAACAATTGGCTCATTCAACAAAAAGAATTGATATTTTAGAAAGGAGCAGTTGGCTTGATGAAAATACCTGGGCACTGATAGTCGAGATGACAACTTTTAATTCAGACGTAAACTTATTTTGCAGTATCTCAGTTGTATTTGAGATTTCTCATTTGGGGCCTATTAACACAACTTTGTGGATCCATTCATACAAACTCCCAATCTTCAAGGAGCTAAGCAAGAGAGAAAAGTTTGTTTTTATAGCTGTTGGTTATATTCTTGTCTTTTATATCATTGATGAGTTTTGTGTGGTGGAACGACAAAGGCTAAAATACATCAAAACTGTTTCAAATTTAATTAATTTTGGAATAAAGGGTGTGTGTTTGTTCTTTCTTTTGCAGCTTGGCTTCAAATTTAAGCTAGCGTCTAGCCTAACAGAGTTGTATTTACTTCAGCCAGATGAATTCATTCCATTTCATAAAGTTTCTCATGTTGATAAAACATTGCGCATAACTTTGGGGTTTTTGGCCTTCCTTATTGTTTTGAAAACTCTCAGATATTCCCGATTCTTTTATGATGTGCGTCTCGCTCAACGATCTATTTTAGCAGCCCTTCCTGGCATCTGTTCTATGGCTTTAGTGGTGGCAGTGTATTTTTTTGTATACATGGCATTTGGTTACTTAGTATTTGGCCAGTATGAATGGAACTACAATACAATGACTCACTCTGCTCAGACAGTGTTCTCATATTGTGTTTCCGCTTTTAAAGACACCGCCTTTACATCTAACAGGGTGCTGGGGGGGCTCTTTCTAGCTTCATTCATGATGGTGATGATATGTGTCTTGATCAATTTATTTCAAGCTGTGATTATGTCTGCCTATGAGGATATGAAGCAGCCTGTCTATGAAGAACCTTCTGATGAAGCAGAGGTGGTAAATTTTCTGTTTAATAAAATTCGCAGAATTTGGTTTTTTATAACCTGCAGGAAAGGATCTACTGCTGATACAGAACTTTTCAATAGGGTTCTATTTGGGCATCCTGAAAGAAGAAATACTCACCACCTAGGCCTCAAAGCCAGAAAAATAAATGGCCGTAAAATGGTTTATCTTGTCATTTGACACTTAGTTGGTCCTATGTGCAGCTGAGAAAAAAAGACAGAATAAAAACTGGAAATTAATAAAGAGAAAGATAAAAATAAATGTACTGCCTGATGCTAATTGACTGGGCCTATTTTTCTTCTATTTCTACTGACTGGTTTATACCCAGCATACTATTATGGAATAATTACACTCTGTTTATAGCAAGCCTCCATACAGCTGGTCTAGGTAAACAACTGGATACTTCAGAATTAGGATACCTAATTCCAGTTTCTTACACTCTCTATGCTGACCCTTAATTTATCATGTATTTGCAGTTTGTTGTGGCACCAGTACTCTCTGACAGAGAAGACTAAATATATTACAACACTACAAATCCCAGAATTCCATAATATTGAGCCATGGCAGTTAAAGCAGAGTCAAACTGCATTAATTTTGCAGTGTAGATCAGGGATAGGCAACCTTTCCCCTTTAAGGGCCGAGGGACTTCAGCTTCCAGAAGCCTCAGCCATGTTGGCCAATAGTTCCATGTTGGCCAATAGCTCCTGGGATTCTGGGAGCTGAAGTCCCTTGGCCCTTAAAGGGGAAAGGTTGCCTACCCTTGGTGTAGATGCAGCCTAAAATTGTTGTTCTATGTCCTAAGCACACTTTACTTCATGCAAATGACAAGTGGGAAAATCACAGCTCACCAGACACACAAGGCCCCAATAATTTGTTGCACCCAATGTCTCCCTACCCCGCCTTCCCCCAGTTGCAATTTTTGAAATCCAGAATCCCCCCAAACTGCTAAATACCCCAAATGAGGCAGTTTCCCTATTAATAATTTAACATGACCAAACAAAAAATTTTGGTCTAGAAATTAAAAACCAGAGGCAGACTCCCATTCACTTCTAGGAGCTCTTGTAGGGGCAAAAATAACACGGTGTGTCCCATGTTCCTAAGGGGTGAGGATGAAAACTGTCTCCCACTGTAGTTACTCACCCCAATATATATGGAAAGTTGTAGAATGTTGTGGGCTAGTCCTGCCCCTGATGTGTCCAGTGGCCACCCCCAAAATGCATATGCAGTGTACATGAGAGGAGAGGAGACCCTACCTACATGCATGCAAAGGGAGCCCTGGTGGTGCAGTGGTTAAATGCCAGTACTGCAACCATTGACAACAAATGGTTGTGAGGTTGATCCCAGGCAGGGCTCCAGGATCCACTCAGCCTTCCATCATTCCGTAGGTTGCTAAAATGAGTACCCAGCTTGTTGGGGGCAATTAGCTTACAGATTGTAAACTGCTTAGTGAGTGCTTTACGTACACTGATAAGCAGTATAGAAATGTACTTGCTATTGCAATTGCAAATGTATGTGCAGAGAGCTCACATGAGGGGCTCATGATTGGGTCAAGACTCTACGGGCCTTTGCAGACTGCTAGAAATAGTGCAAATTGAGTCCACTTTAAGGGTTAGAGTTAGGGTTGCAGAGAAGGCTCAATGTCTCAGAAAAAACCAATACCCATGATTCCCTAGCACTAACCCTAACCCTTAAAGTGGACTCAATTTGCACTATTTTGGCAGTCTGCAAAGGCCCTACAACTGCTTAGTGAGTGCTTACGTACAATAAGCGGTATAGAAATGTACTTGCTATTCCTATTGCAAATGTATGTGCAGAGAGCTCACATGAGGAATTGGGTCAAGACTCTACAACTGCTTAGTGAGTGCTTACGTACAATGATAAGCGGTATAGAAATGTACTTGCTATTCCTATTGCAAATGTATGTGCAGAGAGCTCACATGAGGGGCTCACAATTGGGTCAAGACTCTACAGCTGCTTAGTGAGTGCTTACGTACACCGATAAGCGGTATAGACATGTACAGTTGCCCCTTGTAACTCATGGGGGATCTGTTCCGGACCCCTCCACGAGTTACGAGGGTTGCGTATATTCAAGTCCCATTGGCTTGAATGGGGCATGCCCCATTCATGCTCATGGCGGTCGCCCTCCGCGGATTTCCAAGTCTGCCGACTTGGAGGGGCGACTGTACTTGCTATTGCTATTGCAAATGTATTGCAGACATCTTACAATTGGGTCAAGACTCTACATACGTTCCTCAGAGGGACCTTTGTTCTTTGCGCTGACAGCAGGAGTGGTGGCTGCTGGGACTCTCCGATCGATGGCCCCCACAGCTCCCCAAATAACTGCCTTGGGCAACGGGGCAAGAGCGCTTTTCATGCCATGCGTCCACCTGGAACTTGGTACATATACAGCCAAAAGACATCTCGATTACAAGAAGAATCCGGTATGGGATACAACACAAAATACATTTGCTGCGTAGTCCCACACCCAGCATTGTGGGCATTGTAAGCCTCACTGTGGCATATACACACACACACAGCGTGAACATTTGGAAACCTCTGTACACATACACAGCCGTACCTGAGTCGCCCTCCATGTGCCTAGTTTTCCTTCAACATTAACTAGTGTCATACGCAGGAACAATCCATATGACATGGCCCCTGCTTCCAGTTTGTACGAAGGCGAACACAGAGCGAAGAAGACCCAAGTGGGGACACGGAAATGGCCCATTCGCTTTACAGACCTGATCCAGCCTCAAAAAAGCAGGGGAGATTTAGGAGATGATCACACCACCGTTAAACTAGATTAAAAAGAGACTTTGCCTTGCCTGAACTGAAGTAAAATTCGGGCTGTATCCAGATGCTATCGCATGGATTCCCCCCCCAAAAAACGCCATCTGGATGCATCCCAACTGACTTAACTCGCTCTGGCGGCCATTTTTCTAGGTTGGAACGCTTTCTTAATGCTTCCGATTTAGAAAAATGGCCGCCAGAGTGAGTTAAGTCAGTCTGGCTGAATCTGGGCTGCATCCGGATAGTGTTTTTTTTTTGGGGGGGGGGGGAAATCCATGCGATAGCATCCGGATGCAGCCCAAATTTTACTTCAATTTGGGCAGGGTAAGTCTCCTTTGAATTCGGTTTAACTGTAGTGCGATAATCCCCATAAATTACCCACCAGATACTTCAGAAAACAATGAGCCAACACAAGGAAAAGGTTAAGGCCCTTCCTTCTTCACACAGCTAAACAACTAGTGGAAGGAGATTTAACTTGTTATATACAGTAGCATATAACATAATACTGGTATAATGCACCTGTATTTACACAGGGAATTGGGAGTTTATTGTGACACCAGGGCTCTCTCACAGAGAAGGCTAAATGACTGACAAAACACCACAGTTCCCAGGATTCCCTAGCACTGAGCCGGGGCAGTTAAAGCGGTCTCATTGAGCTATCTCTGACAGAGAAGGCACAATGTCTCACAAAGCTAGTTCCCAGAATTCCCTAGCACTGAGCCAGGGCAGGTAAAGCGGTCTCAAACTGGATTTATTTCTGCAGTGTGTTTTATCTGGGCCAGGGGTTGGCAACCTTTCCCCTTTAAGGGCCGAGGGACTTCAGCTCCCAGAATCCCAGGAGTTATTGGCCAACATGGGACTATTGGCCAACATGGCTGAGGCTTCTGGGAGCTGAAGTCCCTCGGCCCTTAAAGGGGAAAGGTTGACTACCCCTGATCTGGGCCATACATAGAAGGCTGACAGCTTCATGCAAGTTTGAACAAGCCTCAGGTTGCATCCACACTGGAAAATAACCCGTTTTGGCACCTCTCTCAGTGCCTTGGCTCAAGGCGATGGAATTCTGGGAATTGGAGTTTATTGTGGGGCCCAGAGCGGAGCTTTGCTCCGCTCTGGGCCCCACAATAAACTCCAATTCCCAGAATTCCATCGCCTTGAGCCAGGGCAGTTATGCAGCTTTAGTATGTGAAACTTCGCGCAGGCGCACTCTGCAAACCGCGCAAAGGCTCGCGTAGGGCTTGGCTTCTGGAAACTGAGGTAAGTCTCCCTCCGCGGTCACCGGTTAGGCGCCATTTTGAGGGCCCCGTTCGAAGCATCGTTCTGCGCAAGCGCACTCACGAGGAGGCCTCCTAAACGCCTCGTCTCGTATTACAGTCTGTTTCCCCCGTCTCCTTTCTCCTCCTCAGGCAAGGCCTGGTTGTCTCTGGGAGGGCCTCCCGTCACTCGACAGTTAAAATAAATAAATAAACAAAACACACACACACACACACAATTCGGTTGACTTAAATAATGTCCCAAAACACACACTGCAGAAATAAATCCAGTTTGAGACCGCTTTACCTGCCCTCACTCAGTGCTAGGGAATTCTGGGAACTAGCTTTGTGAGACATTGACCCTTCTCTGTCAGACATAGCTTTGGTGCCACAATAAACTACAACCCCCAGGATTCCCTAGCGTTGAGCCAGGGCAGTTAAAGCGGTCTCGAACTGGGTTATTTCTGCAGTGTGTGTTTCGGACCAGTATTTACTTGCCGTGGTTTAAGGTGTCGGACTATGACTGGAGACCAAAAACCCATCATGGGCGAGTCACACTCTCTCAGCCTCAGAGGAAGTCAATGGCAAACCTCCTCTGAAGATATCTTGCCAAGAAAACCTCAGGATAATAAGGTCGCCATTCGTGGGAAACGACTTGAAGGTACACCGCCACAAACTTCTTCCTCTTCTTTTTGCATTCCAGAAACTTCAGCGTTAAATGGGGCAGTGTTGAAGATTTTTGCTTTTTAAATTGTTAACAGCAATATCAAACTAACCTAAAGTTTTGAGGTCTGTTTTTTTAAATATGTAGTGC
>CM034708.1:111185850-111203052 GCA_020142125.1 Phrynosoma platyrhinos
AAAGTGGTCTCAAGCTGGATTATTTCTGGCAGTCTGTTTAGGCCCTAATAGCCTCTGGAACAGGAGAAAACAGACTTGCTCCATCTTCTGCATAACATCCCTTCAGATATTTAAAAACAGCTATCACATCTCTTCTCAGTCTTCTTTTTTTCAAGCTCCCTCAGCCTTTCCTCATAAGGTTTGGTTTCCAGACTTTGGATTGTCTTGGTTGCTTTTCTCTGGACATGTTTCAGCTTGGCAATATCTCTCTCGAACTCAGAGGTGCTCAGAGTGGCTCTCCTTCCCTTTCATTGGACATTATACTCCTCTGGATGCAACCCAGACTGCCTTTGGCTTTTTTCATGGCTGCATCACGCTATTGACTCATGTTTAGTTTGTTGTCTACTAAGAACCCTAGATCCTTTTTACATGTATTGTTTTCAAGTGTCTGGAGAAAAGAAGATTAAGATTAAATATTTGAAAGGATGTCATATTGAGGAGGGAGCAAGCTTGTTTTCTGCTGCTCCAGAGAAGAGGACCCAGAGCAATGGATTCAGACTACAGAAAAAAGATATCCCACCTCAACATTAGGAGGAACTTCTTGACAGTAAGAGCTGTTTGACAGTGGAAGACACTCCCTCGGAGAGTAGTGGAGTCTCCTTCTTTGGAGGTTTTTGCAGAGGCTAGATGGCCATCTGTTGGGTATGCTTTGATTGAGAGTTCCTGCATGGCAGACGGATTGGACTGAATGGCCCTTGGGGTCCCTTCAAACTCTATGATTCTATGTTTCTGTATCAACCATCCTATATTTGAACATTTTATTTTTTTTCCCTGCTGGAATGTAGATAAATTACATTTATCTTTGTTGAAATTCATTTTGTTATGTCAAAAAGTCATTTTGAATTCTGTTCCTCTCCTCTGGAACCTCTTCATTTGGTTTCATCTGCAAATTTGATAAGCATTCCTTCTGTTCCATCATCTAAATCATTTAGAAAGATGTCGAACAACTCCAAGGCCAGACCAGAACCTGAGTCACCCCATTAGTGACTTCTCTCAAAGTTGAAGAGCAACTATATATAGTTGAGTACTTTCTGGGTTCAGATTACAGATTACAAATCCATTACACTTCACCAGTTTGCCAGCAAGAATATAATTGGAAACTGTGTCCAAAGCCTTACTGAAATCAAGATGTGATAAATCCGCAACACTCTCCTGATCTACCAAGTTTGTCACTCTTATCAGAGAGAGAGATAGGATTACATATCCAGGGGTAGCTTTGTCAACCATTCTGCACAATACAACATCCAAAATCCACAAAACAGCAATACTTTTATTGGACGAACACAAAATGCACGATGCAAAGTTTCAAAGCTCCACTGGCTTCTTCATCAGGCAAAGGTGTTAAAAATCATACCGAAGAATTTAAAATAATGATCTTAACAGGCCTACATTTGGTCAATATGTTGTTTTGTTAGTGTCAGTAAAGAATGGTCTGGACTGGAGGGATAGCAATGCAGGCAGAGGCTACTCCTTTCTTTGGCCACATGGGCTCTGGGAGACAAAGGGCATGTCTACACTGTTGAGGGGGAAAAAAATCAGCTTTGCTGTTTTATGGATTTTGGATGTTAGAGATAAGATTAGTTAGGTATGGCTTGTTTTTGAGAAATCCATGCTGGTTCTTAGTGATCACAAATGCACACAGGCTGACTGTTTAATGTTGCAAGCTTGAGGAATCCATTGTTCTCTGCCACAAAGAGGCCTGAGGCCTCACTGGCATGGAGACCTGTTGGATTGCAAAAGAGGGGTCCCTGTTGAGATGCAAATAGATTTTAAATTTCCTGGACTTTGAGAATCTCCCCATAGCCACAGGGCCAGAAGGAGGAGGATCTTGCCTGCAAAAGATATCCTCCCTACTATATACTACCATCTTAACTAAAGACTGAAACAACATGTAGGCATCTGACTAACATCTCCAATTGTTTTCTCCTGTTTGGTTTGTAACCTCTTGCCTGATGAAGAAGCCCATGGAGCTTGGAAAGCTTGCAACAAGTACATTGTGCATTTTGGTTGGCCAATAAAGGTATCACTGATGGATTTTTGTTTGAATTTGCTAATTGGCCAACATAGCTATCCCTGAATGTTTTCGGTTTAATGATCTCTTCTAGAACTGTTCCTGGTGATGACATCAAGCTGACTGGTTGATAGTTGCTTGGATCCTCTTCTCCCTCCCCCCCCTTTTTATTATTATTATTATTTTTTTTGGAAGATAGGGACAACATATGTCTTCCTCCAATCTGTTGGGAACTCTCCTGTCTTCCATGAATTCTCAAAGATGATTGGCCTTGGCTCTGAAATTATACCTGGAGGTTCCTTTAGCATTCTTGGATGCAGCTCATCTGGCCCTGGAGACTTGAATTAATTTAGAGTAGGTGGGTATTCCTTTACTATCTCTTTACCTATTCTGGGTTGGAATCCTATTACTATGTGATTTATGCTATTTTCACCAGTTAGAGCACTGTTCTCCTTTTGGGAGAAGACCGAGGCAAAGAAGGTTTTGAACAATTCAACCTGTTAGCATTTCACCATCTTCACAACATAGTGGTCCTGCCATTCTTTTGTTGTTTGTTTTGCACTGAACATAGCCCAAAAGCCCTGTCTTTTATTTCAGCATGAGCTTCTGTGGATATTAATCCACTTCTTTGGGTGCACTGGTAGATTCAGTTATTGAATCTGAAAAGATGGGTAAATATCCATGAAAGCTCATGCAGAAATAAACTGGTTAATCCCCAGAGTGCCACTAGAGTCCTTCCTCCAACCACATCTATTTTCCTTTTTGTATTGTCTCCAAACCTGCTAGTGATTGTACGGCTGATGCTAAGTGCCATTAGGAAGCTGTTATAGACAGACCTCCTAAAATAGGGACCAGCACCATAGCAGAAAAGATGGCAGGTCACAGTTTAGGAATTGCGAACAGCACACACATCCACATTGGCATCTTGAACACATTTCTTCCTTTGGTATTGTGGTACCTTGGAGGTGCTGTTTCTCCCCACATCACTCCATAGAAGAGTTCAGCATGGAGATGAGCTAGATTATTCTGGATAAAAGCTGCTGCCCATAGAAATTGTTTGTCTAATACAGCCAGTGCCTATTCAGATTGTGCCAGTTTTTTTTAAAATCCAGAATTAAGGAAATGAATCATAGAATCATAGAGTTGGGAAAGACCTCAAGGGCCATCCAGTCCAACCCCCTACCATGCAGGAACTCACAATCAAAGCACCCCGGCAGATGGCCATCCAGCTTTTATTTAAAGATCTCCAAGGAAGGAGACTCCACCACACTCCAAGGGAGTGTGTTCCAGTGTTGAACAGCTCTCACTGTCAGGAAGTTCCTCCTAATGTTGAGGTGGAATCTCTTTTCCTGTAGCTTGCATCCATTGTTCTGGGTCCTATTCTCTGGAGCAGCAGAAAACAAGCTTGCTGCATCCTCAATATGACATCCCTTAAAATATTTAAGCAGGGCTATCATATCACCTCTCAACCTTCTCTTCTCCAGGCTAAACATATATTATGAAATAAAAATTTATTCTCTAATTAATGGACAAGATTCAAACCACAGTTAAAATGCAAGTTGCCATGCTCTCTTTTCCATCTATTGTTTTATTACCTATTTTCCCAATGGGGGGGGTGGCGGGGAGGGGGAGTCTAGCAGGTGTACATGAAGGACTTTTGATTTTGTCCTCTAGAGGGCAGCCGTGTTAAAATTATCTAAATTATCCCGCACATTCATCCTATATTTCTGGGGTGAATAATAAAGAGATGGATTCCTTAGTGAACCTTGGTCTTGGGGGTTTTGTGCCTGCTGGTTGCCAGTGATGAGCCAGCCAGTCACTTTTTAGGCTTCTAATATCATATCATATGCAGTCAGGAAATCAGAAGAAGACTAAGAATGGGGAGGGAGGCTATGAAAGAACTAGAAAAGATCCTAAAATGCAATTTTACAATATATACAATTCAGCACAAAAGTTAGAATCATACAAGCATTGTATTCCCTATTACCATTTATGGCTGTGAGAGCTGGACAGTTAAGAAAGATGACAGGAAGAAAATCAATTCATTTGAGATAATGTGATGCTGGAGAAGAGTGCTGAGGATCCCATGGACAGCCAAAAGGACAAACAAATGGGTCCTAGAGCAGATCAAGCTGGAAACCTCCCTGGAAGCCAAGATGACCAAACTGAGGCTGTTGTACTTCGGACACATCATGAGAAGGGAGGACTCTTTGGAAAAGACAATAATGTTGGGGAAGGTAGAGGGAAGTAGAAAGAGAGGAAGGCCACATGCCAGATGGATGGACTCTATTAAGGAGGTCACTTTGTGTATTAACTAAGGATTGCAGGAATTAAGCAGAGCCATGGAGGATAGGGGTCTTGGAGATGTCTCATCCATAGGGCTGCCATGAGTCGAGAGTGACTTAAGGGCAGTTAACAACAAATAAACATATGAACAAACAACTGTGGGGGTTCTCTGTTCTGATGTGAACTCTGTTTTTCTCTCGTCCTGCTTCTCCATCAACATCTCTCCTGCCTTTGAACCAGATGCTGATGGTCTCTTTCTCCTGACTTCTCCAACCTTCTTTGATCTATGTGTACTTTCTCTCAAGATGTGTGCATTTGCTTAGCTGATCAATGTGTTTTTGTGCTTTATTCTTTTAAGAAAAGTTTACAAGCCCCTTTCAATACAGCAGTTTATTCGTTTAATTTAAATAATTTCTGTCTTTCCTTGAAAGGCAACTCAAGAACATTTTTAATTACTCTACAGTCTGTTTTTGTCTTGGGTTTCTTGACTGATCCGTACAAGAATGGGCTACAGTCCTTTGTGTAGATTTGGAAATATGTCCTCTTGAGGGTTACTTTTTAACAATGGGTTCCCCAGATTAATGGGGGGGGGGGAATGTGCATATGGCTTACAAGCAGTGAGCTCTGAAAGTTACAGTCTTTTAAAATTATTTTTACCAGCTCCAAATCATGGTTTGTCACTTCAGACCTCATGCAGTGCCATAGTTTGCAAGTCCTATGGTCTGAAAATCACTTAATCATTGCTGGGCAGATTGTCTGATTTAAACCTTTGTGGGGATTGGGGAGAAGTGGGCAACCTGATCCAGAAAACATTACAACATGTATCTTCCAATTGGCTATTCTTAATATCTAAATAATGATGGGAGAACACCCTGCAGGGGGAAAAAATCTCACAAGTACTGGTATGAATTTAATTTCATAAGATTAAATAAAAGGTGTGCCCAAGGACGTTCTCTCTGACATAAACTCAAAACTTGAGTTTAGGCTTGTCTGTACAGAGTACATTTATTCTTGCTTCCTTAATATGCAGACCAATTAACTGATAAAGAGCTGCCAGGGAGAATAAAAAGTAACATATAAATAAGCACTGTGAAGACTTGCATAAGAAAGTGAGAAACAGAGGAAACAAGATATTTCTCATTCTATTGTGCTGCTGTATGTGGCGCTGTAATGATTACTTTGGTGTGTTGCAAAATCATCAACCAATTTGAGCAGAACCAGGATTGATTCCTCTTTCTCCCCACCCCCATGTGTTTATCTTCATAAGAATTTAATAATTTAGTTTCAGGGCAGTTATGTGGACCGCTGTGGACCAGTACTGGATTAGCAGAGTGCCTCTATTCACACTGTATTTAAAACTAGTTTGATTTTATAGCTGCAGATTCCCAGATGGAGTTCAAGAAAGAGCCTCAGCCTCAAGGTACTTTTGAATGTGAATTGTGTGGATTAACTGCCCCATACAGCTACTATGGGCAGAAACCGCCAAATGCCTACTCAGCTGCGTAAGTACACATTCAATTGCATGAATATCTTATCACTTACTATCCATATGATATTTTACTGTAATAACAGTTCCTTCATGTAAAGAAATACAACAGCCCTTCATTTTGGCATTTAGTTTGTTTTTTAACACAAGGGTGGGAATCACAAGGGCCATCCCTATATGTTGTGTGTTCAGCCTTAGCCCACCCTCTTATGGGAAAAACCACCCAGCTACATCAAACAGAAAATTAGTAGGTTTCTCTTATTCCCTCCTATCTCTTCTGAAAACTGTGCCTTTCTCTTTCTGCCCTGTTTTGCAGAAGAGAAGGGAAATGCAACATTCCTAGCCGTTTCTTTGGTGGCAGACCTATAAGTAAGCCCCAAATACTTGTCTGAAGTCTTAGTTCTGAAGGGTGCAAGAATCTGTGGCACCATACTAGAACTAGAACTTTATACACTATATTTTTAGTTATACACTAAAAAAATAAATAAAGTAGGAGTGTGACGGGTTTTGAAAACACATGTGTTATATTTTCAAGAGATCCAAGACTGACTGTGACTTCCCACTGTGTGAAAGTTTGGCAAACCTAGCCTAAATCTGTTGTTTAATGCCAGCTGGACATGGCCCATTAAACCAGTGGAAATTACATAATTATTCACTTGCTAAGGTCTCATTGAATTAGTGGGTCCACCCTAGTTGACAGTACCAGTGGATTTAGGTTTCCATATCTGTTATTCTATGAAATATTAAACATTTCTGCTGCCATGGCTTCTTTCCCAAAGAATTCTGAAAACTGTTTTTGGGGAGAGTCCAAAAATTATCTTCTGGAGATGATGATGATGATGATGATGATGATGATGATCTTTATTTATATGCTACCTTTCTCCTACGATTGAGTCTCAAGGTAGCATACAAATTTAACCATATACTTAGAATCATAGAATCATAGAGTTGGAAGAGACCACAAGGGCCATCCAGTCCAACCCCCTGCCATGCAGGAACTCCCAGTCAAAGCATCCCCAACAGATGGCCATCCAGCCTCTGCTTAAAGACCTCCAAGGAAGGAGACTCCACTACTCTCCGAGGGAGTGTGTTCCACTGTCGAACAGCCCTTACTGTCAGGAAGTTCCTCCTAATGGCTCTGAAACATACAAAGGATAAAAAGCAGTTAAAACAGTACAGTTTAAAAAAGTACAGCACTCTCTTATAAGTCGTTTAGAGTTCTAAAAGCCTTTCTCAATAAATAAATAAATAAATAGTATTTGCCTGCTGGGAGGGACCAAGGAAGGAGCCATTCTAGCCTCCCTAGGGAAGAATTCCAGATCCTGGGGGTTGCCACTGAGAAGGCTCTTTCTTTAGTTTCCACCGGTTGTACTTGTGAAAGTGGTGGGACTGAAAGAAGGGCTTCTCTTGAGGCTCTCGGGGTGTGAGAAGCCTCACATTGGGAGATACAGGCTGTCAGGTAGCGTGGGCCTAAGTTGTATAGGGCTTTATAGGATATAACCAGCACTTTGAACTGTGTCCAGAAAAATATTCCCTGGTTTTTCACTATGTATATGACTTCTACCTTTCCATTCTGCAAGTACTGGGTTCACATCCAGATTAAAAGGTACAGAAAAAAGTTATAATGCTAGAACACAATACTACAGTCCCCAGGGTTTTCTGGTTACAGATAACAGTAGTTAATTTTAAGTGTTGTAGTGTGGTTTTAACCTTGCAGATGCAGAAATAACTTGCAAATGAAGCACAGTTTATTGCTAAGTTACCTTAGATTTATTTTTCTTAAGAGCCTGATGTTTAAATGGCCCTGTCTTACTATCCTTATGGGGGAAATTCATTACGTATTAGTTGCTGAATGCAGCCTGGCCCTTACCTCACAGTGACTCTTAACTATTTCTCAACTATGTCTGAGAGTCCCTCATTTCAGGTTGAGAGAATCTATTTTGGTGCCTGGGATCATTTTGCGTCTGGTGTCTGCCAAAGCAAAGTGAGAGGCAGGTAGCAAGTTGCTCTGGACCTTTTTTGAGATGCAAGAATTGTACTTTGGTAACATCAGGTTAATTCTGGAGAAGTCACCAAATAGCAGGTTTTGGGACAAGGTGATGAATTCTGCTAAAATGGTGCATGCATTTAAGCTATTCTTTTTCACAGGGTGGATATGACATAAATCTGGATTTAAATTGGTTCATTGAAGGACTTGATTTTAAAGTCTGGAGAATTGCATCTTTAATATCCCAGGGTAAAAACTTTCAGAAGTTCTATACTGGGTTTAGTTGTTCTTGTTGTTCTTTTGTGAAGTTCACTGTTTGGGATATACAGTACCTTCTCTGAGAGCAGGTAATTCTGCTGCATCTTAGCCTCAGAATTGCTTGGCTCTCATTCCATCACGTGGGATGGAAAGACACAGCAGAATGACCTTCCCCAGTGGAGGGTGAGTGAAAGAAAGCAAGATCCAAAGGAGTGATGGAGAGTGAAAGGAGTAAGATTACATCTGGGCAGAGACAGATCTGGGCAATGTATCTTGCAGGTGGCCACTAGTTCTCATGGAAAGACTTCTTTATTTGCCCAGGCTTTCAGTTATTTCTGTTCAAAATTTTTAGTTGATCTGTTTTATTTAAATGCTGCTTTTATAAGTTTCCTGTTTTTAGCTTGTTATAATGTATTAGGTATTTTTAATAGTCTATTGCAAGCTTCACTGATAATGTATTTGAAGGGCAAAGTATACATCCCAGGGTTAGGCAACCTTTCCCCTTTAAGGGCCGAGGGACTTCAGCTCCCAGAATCCCAGGAGCTATTGGCCCACATGGGACTATTGGCCAACATGGCTGAGGCTCCTGGGAGCTGAAGTCCCTCGGCCCTTAAAGGGGAAAGGTTGCCTACCCCTACATCAATCGGTCCAATGAGCTCTACATTTTTCTGCACCCCAAGCACTGACTCTTGTGCCAGCAGAGATACAAGCAAAGCCCTGAAAGCTGCAAAAGAGATCTGGCAGATCCTGTCTCTTATTTGGCAACTCAGCTGCTCAGTCACACTTACTCATGCTTCCTTGGCTTATGCAAGTCACCCTGGGTTGGGAGGGAAGGCTCCAGTCCAGAGCCCTTTCCTTTGATCTGGAGGAAAAAACAGGGCAGGACTTTGCAAAAGAGCCTGTGAGGTAGATGAGTTTGGTCTCCTCTCTCCTCCAGGAACACCACCCTTCACCAGCCTCATTCTATCCTTTCTGCCATTTGCTCCAGCCAACATGGTAAATCCCTGATAAATATTAGTTGCTGACCTGAGACTTCAGATTAGGTGTAAGAAGGAATCACTAAGCAATGGGAGCTGCATCTTGCTGGTACTATGTCTTTAAAGTGTGGAACTGTTCTTTTCCAGCCTCCTGGAAGAAAGCTATGTCATGAAGGATCCATTCACCTCTGACAAGGACAAATTCCTCATTCTTGGAGCGCAGTGTAGTTTATGTCACAAGTGTGTGTGTGTTGGCACAGTAAGTAGCATGTGATGCCTGCTGCATTTATATCTCTGTTGACAGTTTCATAGGCATGACTTAGTGACAGAAATCAGGTTGGGTGAGAGACTCACCTTGTTATCCACCCTTGTATTACTACTGCCTCTTATTCTCCAGGCTCTGTGACATGTTTTTAAAATATGGTCAGCCACTTTCAGTCTGAATTAAGTTAGGATCCACTAAACATTCTCCTGACATCAGCACATATTCCTTTCGGGCCCTATATCCTGTACATGTTTACAATTCACAGGAAGGCCAAAGTCCAGTTGTTAAGCCACGATATGCACAAGTAGAGCAGGAAAGCTCAAAACTTACTTCGATTGTGTATCCTTGCTTGGCATGGGGTTGGACAGGATGTCCCTTGTGGTCTCTTCCAACTCTATGATTCAACATAGCTTCCTGTTACCTGCAAACTAGACCTATATCTAGCTCCAAACAAGCCAGCAACTTTGAGTTAGGAGCTGATCACATACTTAAATAAATCACCTTACCTTATCTGGTTTAAAATTTAATTCGGGTGGCATCCTGATATTATCAGAACTACTTAGCTGCTGAATCTGCTGCCCAGGCCCATTCTGGGTCCATCCCCGCTCCCAGGCCGCTCAGCACAGCTCTTTTCGAAGCTAGAAGTTTTCCGGCTTGAGAAAATGACTGCTGGAGTGCCCCTGTGAATGGGGATGGACCCAGGATGGACCAGGGCGGCAGATTCAGTGGCTAAATCCTTCTGATAATATCAGGATGCCACCTGATTTAAATTTTAAACCAGATCAGGTAAGACGATTTATTTAAGTATGTGATAAGCTTGTTAGTATCTGGAGTATCTGGAGGCTATGAATGAATCTCAGCTTGTTTCATTGTACTTAAACATATAATGGGAAACATATAATGGGAAACATAGTGCCTGATCATATATAATGGGAAGCATTGTTTAAGACAGTGCTGAATCCTCCTTTGTCAGAGGAAACATTCAGAACGCTGAAGCACAGCTCAATAATTGCACACCCCTCAGTTCCAGCCCATAGACATGGTGGAGAATGGGCAAAGAATTTGTGCATTTGGCAATACTTCCAAGCCACTGCTCCTATGGGCTGGACCAGCTTTGCTGCAGCAGAGTGTACACTTCCTGAGAGCTCAGAACTAGTGCACCTCAGTATACTAGATAAGTGCAATCATCTAGGTACAGGACATGGTGATGGTTTTTCTAGCATATGCTGACTAAAACCCAGAACTGGCCACCAGAGAATCATAGCGTTGGAAGAGACAACAAGGGCCATCCAGTCCAACCCCATTCTGCCATGCAGGAACTCTCAATCAAAGCATACCCAACAGATGGCTATCCAGTCTCTGCTTAAAGACCTCCAAAGAAAGAGACTCCAACACTCTCCAAGGGACTGTGTTCCACTGTTAAACAGTCCTTACTATCAGGAAGTTCCTCCTAATGTTGAGGTGGAATCTCTTTTCCTGTAGCTTCCATCCATTGTTCTGGGTCCTATTCTCTGGAGTGGCAGAAAACAAGCTTGCTCCATCCTCAATATGACACCCCTTCAAATATTTAAACAGGGCTATCATATCACCTCTTCTCCAGGCTAAGCATACCCAGTTCCCTAAGTCGTTCCTCATAGGGCAGGGTTTCCATTTTAGTCACCCTCTGGACATGCTCTAGTTTCTCAACTGGCTTGTGCAGAAAACAGAAATTTCCCTCTCATTCCGATGCATGTCTCAGTTAACCTAAGCATATAGCTATATTGCAAATGCATTATGAGTCTTATACCACTTTAACAAGCATGATTTCCCCCAATTACTGAAAACTACAGTTTACTGAGATTTTGCTGGTAGTCTGTGGTGTCAGTGACAACTACCAAAATTATTCTAATTTATATAGTAAATGCCTAAAATTGGATTTAATTCAATTTCCATGACTGGCTCAGCAAAGCAGCTACTGCTGCAAAAATCTTCTAGTGGCTTTTGCTGGGCATAGAGGTTTGTGTGTTCAGGGCTAGTACAGAATTTCATTGATGAATGTCATTTGTACAGAACATTGCAAACCATGCAGGTAAATCCTGGAGCTCTGTTTCAAACTGTTCCTTAGCTTTTGTGTCCTGTTTTGCTTGTCTTATGATGGAGATCTGTGGGTAGTTTGGGTGTTACAGATTTCTCTAGATGTTATCTCAAACAGCCAAAGCCTCCAACAATTGTGTCATTGCAAATAGTCCCGGCTTCAGAAGAAGAGTAATTTTCCCAAGTTGTGCAACGGAGAGGCTCTTTCATCATATCTCCCACATGCTGAATATTCCTTGCAAGGGTGTTGTCAGAAATGTGATTCATAATCCAATTTCCCTACCCCCAGTTTTGTGAAATGATACTGAATTCAAGCAACTAGGTTTATTCTGTAGAAATGAAATGACAACCAGTTTTGGCTTGCACCTGGAATAAAGTCTGTTCTCTTTATTAGCCTGTGGCAACAGAGCAAGTTTAAGACGGGTTGTAGGGGCCTTGCATAAGTTATAAGAACAAGGTATGTGGTGGTTGAGATGGGGAGGGCATAAGAAGAGCCCTGAAGGACCAGAGCAAGGGTTGTTTTAGTCTTCCTTCTAACAGGGGCCAAATGGCTGCTGCTGGGAAATCTACAAGCAGGGTACAAAGGCATTCATTTCCTTGTGGAGTTTGCCTGCAGTCTTGCGTTAGTCAGAGATAACCAGCGTCAGGACATAGAGGTTGCATTTACTTGTCAGAGCTAAAGCATTTAGCTTTCAACCTTTACGCTATGCATTTCAAACTCGCTTTTTTGAAAAGCCAACTTAGGGGGGTTACAGACTGCCAGAAATCATGCAAATTGAGTCCACTTTTAGGGTTAGGGTTAGTGCTAGGGAATCATGGGAATTGTTGTTTTTTTTCTGAGACATTGAGCCTTCTCTGTCAGAGAGCTCTGTTGCCACAATAAAATACAGTTCCCATGATTCCCTAACCCTAACCCTTAAAGTGGACTCAATTTGCACTATTTCTGGCATTCTACAACCCGTTAGTGTCCTTCGTTCTCTTGTTCGGCAATGCATTCCATAACTGCAGGCCCAGTGTGGACAGCTTCCTTTAGCGTGCCTGATTCTTCTACCATGTTAAATGGATCCTTGACCAGAACTTGGCAAAAGTTATTTTTTCAGATATAGCTCCCAGAATCCCTAGTGAAAATGGCTAGTGACTGTGATGGCTTGGGGATTCTGGGAGTTATAATCTAAAAAAAAATGTTTCCCAGCTCTGTCCTTGATCTAGCAGTAGTCCCTTTTTCAGGCATCTGCTTACTCAGACACACTTCCATTATGCCTCAGTCCAATTCCAGCTTAGATCAACAGCAATCATCTGACTACTAAGGCAGTTTTAAAAAAGAGAGAACACGATGCAGCTACAGCAGACATCTCTCCCTTGAGACCCTTCCAAGCCCTTATAGTTTTCTACAGTTATCTCTAGACGCAAGAATGTGGAGGCTGAAACACCATGTAAAATAGGGGTAGGCAACCTAAGGCCTGGTGGCCGGATGCGGCTCCCCCGAGGCCTTTGGACCGGCCCCAGGCCTGTCCTGTCGCCGCCACCACCCGCCATGATGATATTATTGTTGTTATTACTTGTTCTTGGGGTTTTCTTGGCAAAATCTCCACAGGGGTTTTGTCATGGCTTTTCTGGGGCTGAGAGAGTGTGCATGCATATATATTTTTAAAAAAAATTTTTTTTTTAAAAAAAATGTGCTTTGGCCCCGCAGTTGTCTGAGGGACAGCAACCCGGCCCCCGGCTCAAAAAGGTTGCCTATCCCTGATGTAAAATATAATGATCAGGAACCTGCATACCCTCCAAATGTCCCAATTAGCACCTAACCAGTCCTAGTTAATTCTGCCATTCCAGTTTTTGGCCACTTTTAAAATGTCCCAGCTTCTGTTGTCAACTTCTAGGTTCCCCATTTGTCCTCAGCTTACTTCATTTGCTGCAAAATGAGTTCAAATTGCCAAAGTAGCTTGCGTACAGTTAATTCCTTTGGGAGAAAGAGGAAGGGGAGGGGTAGACTCTTGTCTTTCCCAGTTGGCTCAGGGGAAAATGAACTCCTGCAGCTTCTCCTGGCTTGTGTGTTCTTCCTCATTAATAACTTTTGCCATCTTGACCATGCTTTGATGTTGCTTGACCCCATATGAAATGTTTTCATCTGTGAAATGTTGGAGGGCATGAACCAATGCTTTGTCAGACCTCAGGAACTCTTCAAACAATTCATAAAAGCTGGAGTGGAGCCTGACATCCAAGACAGCTAAAGTGGCTGTTCCTTAGCAAGTTACAAGTGGCTGGATTTTTCACTCCTCTATGTTGCTTACCTATTCAACTGAAGGGAGCAAATGGGAACAGACATGATATCTTTATGTGTAGATGATTTGCTTTAAACACTCAGTAGTTTGCAGCAGGCAGGAGATACAGCCAGTCTTCCTTTAGGTGATTTGTTCCACTGGTGGCAAGAGAGAGGGGAAAAAACCAGGGTTTCTGGTTTCTTTTTGGTTCAGAAGGGAGAGCTCAAATGTCTGTCTCCTCACTCAACCTCAGTCAAATCTTGCCAGAAGATACTTGACTATTTAAAATATTCAGGACCTGTTATAATATAATAATAATAATAATAATAATAATAATAATAATAATAATAATAATAATAATAATAATAATAATAATAATAATAATATTTTTTATTTATATCCCGCCCCTCTGCTAGGCAATCGGGGCGGCGTACAGCATTTCAAAACATCAAAACAAACATTAAAGCAGATACATTCGAATCCCATCCCTCCTTCCTATTCTAGGCTGGGTGGTGCTGGGCCTAGTATCTCTCCCTCAGATGACATCGGATGGAATGGAGGGAGGGCTCTTCTTCTTACACTAGGCCCGATGGTGCTGGGCCTAGTGTCTCTCCCTCAGATGACACTGGATGGAATGGAGGGAGGGCTATTGGTGTAGTATGTATGGTTACTTGGCCTTGGACAATTATATCTTGGCTATAACCCAGCAAACATCAGTTGCTACAAGCCCCATTGCTTTCAACTGGGTGTGAAATTTAATTACAACACCCATTGACCTAAACCTTATTGTTGTTTTTGAGCAAAGTGGAATTGATTGGATTTACCCACGTGTTGTTTCTGGATAGAGTAGAATTGATTGTATTTACCACATGTTGACTCATCATAAAACCATTGATTCAGTGGGTCTATTCTTGTTGTTCTGAATAACAAGAATCTAGCCACTGAAAGCAAATTCAATTTAGGACATACTATAAAAACTGTAATTGAAGAGTAGATTTATAGATTAATTATGAAACATATTCAGGGATAGCCGTGTTGGCAGTCTAGCAAAGTATGATAACATCCAAAATCCACAAAACAGGGATATCTTTATTCAGCCAACCAAAATGCACAAAATACATGATGCAAGGGTTCATAGTTCCACCGGCTTCTTTATCAGGTAAAGGTGTTAAGAATCATGGAAGAGAAAAAAAAAATATTGGTCACAGGCTTGCATTTTTCGTAAGGAATTGTTGGTGCATTGTTCTTTGGAGGGATATCTATGAAAGCAGGTTCTTCTCCTCCTGGCCCTGTGGCACTGGGAACAAAGCATTCCAGAGTCCGGGAGATAAAATCTGAATGTCCATTAGTAATGCAAAAATGTACTTCTTCTGAAATCCCAGATGTCTCCATCCCTTGTGAGGTTACAGTCCCCTTTGTTAAGCAGAGAACATTAAATCTCTTAAGGGAAGCCTCCATGCTTTTGCATTTGGAAAACTGTAGTTGCTATTTTGGTAAAACATTCCAAATATAGTCCCAGTTTTTTTTAAAAAAAAGTTTTACCTTTGTTGGAGGTAGAAACCCCAAGTAGTAAAGTCCCAGTCCATTGGCTCCCCCTTTAGATCCTCTGTAGCGGCTAAAATGTAGTATCTTCCCATCCAGAAAACATATTCAGGGGGAGTCATGTTGGCCATATAGCAAAGTACAATGTCATCCAAAATTCACAAAACAGTGACACCATTATAGAGCCAACCAAAATGCACATTATACATGTTGCAAGCTTTTGAAGCTCCACTGGCTTCTTCATCAGGCAAACGTGTTAAGAATCATACAGAAGACATCTGGCATCTCAAAAGTAGTACCTTTTTGCTTTGTTAATAGAATTCAGATTTTATCTCCTGGAGTTTGGAATGCTTTGTTCCCAGTACAAGAAGATGGACTGGCTTGCATCCAAAGAAAAATACACCAACAATACCATGAGAAAATGCAAGCCTGTGATTAACATCGTTATTTTATAATTTTTTTCTCTATGATAAAATGAAGGACACATGGAATGTAAAGCCATATGAAGACAAACCCTTAAAAAGCAAGATGGAAGCTGCAATAAGAGAAATAGCGAAAAACAAGTCACCAGGAACAGATGATATTCCAATTGAACTGCTACAATCCACATTGACAGAGTCAACTATAGTGTTAACCAACATAGTTCAACAGATATGGAAAACAAAACGATGGCCAACAAAGTGGAAGAGATCACTATACATTCCCATCCACAAAAAAGGAGACACAAGAGACCAGCAGCTACAAGACCATAGCACTAATATTCCACACAAGCAAAATCATGCTCAAAATTCTGCAACATAGACTCCAACCATACATAGAAAGGGGGACCCCAGAGGATCAGGCGGGGTTCAGGAAAGGAAGAGGCACGAGGGACCACATTGTAAACATATGATAGCTAATGCAGTGCACCAGGGAATTTCAAGAGAAAATCAGCATGTGCTTTATAGACTATAGCAAAGCCTTTACTGCATAGATTATGAAAGGCTATGGAATGCCCTTAATGACATGGGAGTGCCAACACATCTGATAGTCCTGATGAGGAATCTGTACTCAGGACAAGAGGCTACAGTCAGAACAGAACATGGAGAAACAGAACGGTTCCCAGTTGGCAAAGGGGTCAGACAAGGCTGCATCCTTTCACCTTATCTGTTCAACTTGTATGCAGAACATATTAAGAAAAGCAGGCTTGGGCACAGAAGAAGGAGGAGTGAAAATAGGAGGAAGGAATATCAACAATCTAAGATATGCAGATGACACCATAGAACTAGCAGAAAACCTCACAGTCCTGGAACAACTACTAAGGAAGATCAAAGAAAAAAGTGCTAAGCCAGGCTTAATGTTGAATATAAAGAAAATAAAAATAATGACCACTGAGGACCTTCACAATTTCAGCCTAGAGACAATAAAGAAATAGAAACAGTAAAAGAATTCCCATACTTGGGATGAAACATTGATAGAAATGGGGACTGCAGCCAGAAAATCAGAAGATTAAGAATGGGGAGGGTGGCTATGAAAGAATTAGAAAAGATTCTAAAATGCAAAGATATACAAGCCATCGTATTCCCTGTTGCCATGTATGGATGTGAGAGCTGGACAGTTAAGAAAGATAAGAAGAAAATCTATTCATTTGAGATAATGTGGTGCTGGAGAAGAGTGCTGAGGATCCCACGGACAGCCAAAAAGACAAGTGGGTCCTAGAGCAGATCAAGTCGGAAACCTCCCTGGAAGCCAAGATGACCAAACTTAGGCTGTTGTACTTCAGACACATCATGAGAAGAGAGGACTCTTTGGAAAAAACAATAATTCTGGGGAAGATGGAGGGAAGTAGGAAGATCGGAAGGCCTTAAAAGATGGACTCTATTAAGGCGATCACGGGTATGGAGTTGCAGGAATTAAGCAGAGCAATGGAGGACAGAGGGTTTTGGAGATGTCTCATCATAGCATTGCCATGGGTTGAGATCGACTCGAGGGCAGAGGAGGAGGAAAATAGGAGGAATCTAAGATACACAGATGACAC
>CM034708.1:111203152-111214821 GCA_020142125.1 Phrynosoma platyrhinos
TGAACATAGAGAAAACAAAAATAATGACCACAGACAACCTACACAGATTTGAATAAGACAATGAAGAAATATAAACAGTAAAAGAAGTCTCATATCTGGGATCAAACATTGATAGAAATGGAGACTGCAACCAGGAAATCAGAAGAAGATTAAGAATGGGAAGGAAAGCTATGAAAGAACTAGAGAAGTTCCTAAAATGCAAAGATATACAACTTAGCCCAAAAGTTAGAATCATACAAGTCATTGTATTCCTTATTACCATGTATGGATGTGAGAGCTGGACAGTTAACAAAGATGATAGGAAGAAAATCAATTCCTTTGAGATAATGTGGTGCTGGAGAAGAGTGCTGAGGATCCCATAGACAGCCAAAAGGACAAACAAATGGGTCCTAGAGCAGATCAAACCGTAAACCTCCCTGGAAGCCAAGATGACCAAACTGAGGCTGTCCTACTTTGGACACGTCATGAGAAGGCATGAATCATGGGGAAAAACGATAATTCTAGGAAAGGTGGGGGGAAGTAGGAAGAGAGGAAGGCCATATGCCAGATGGATGGACTCTATTAAGGAGGTTACGAGTACTAAGGAGTTGCAGGAATTAAGGAGAGCAGTGGAGGACAGAGGGACTTGGAGATCTCTCATCCATAGGGTTGCCATGAGTCAAAATCGACTTGAGGGCAGTTGACATGATTTTTTAGTATATTTGCCTGAAGAAGCCAGTGGAGCTTTGAAAGCTTACAACATGTATTTTGTGCATTTTGGTTGGCATAATAAAGGTATCAGTGTTTTATGGATTTTGAATGTCATTGTAGATTCACAATGAGTAAATCGTATTTCAAATTAGACCTGTTGAAATCAAGGGGATTTAATTTATAATGATTGGTGAAGCCTACTTGCTATTAATTTATTTTTCTGTTTCTCTCTCTTTTTTTCAGGACTGCAGCCTTTTTTATTCAAAGAGATTCTGCCTCCCTTGTGTTACCTTACACATACAGGAGTTTCCTTTAGAAATAAAGCAAGATTTGGAAAAGAAAACCCATTCCAAATCCCAGCCTTCAAAAAAGAGAGATTCCAGGGACTCAAAAAACCCATAGCTTTTTCTGATACGAGTTTCAGAAGTGTGTAAAAATTAAAAAATTAAAGCTGCATCTCTTATCTTATGAATCCCTTCTATGATAATTTTGATAAGATTTGCCACTTGGGAGATTGTTAGGCTGTAGTCCTCCATCTGATAGAAATCTCATTTGATCCTGGTAGGTCTTGTTTCTGATCATCATACCTCCACAGCACAAGAGAAGAAACATAAGGAAATGCATCTCAAACTAAATAAAACAAACCTGTTTTCCCTGTTCTGACTGACTTAAAGGAGAGGACTCAAACACACACACAAACCTAGATCAAACCTAATTTGCATTTTTATCGCAGACCAATATTTACAATTGTTCCATGAGCTCCTGATTTGCTCAGGATACACCACCCACCTCCACCCACAGAACACATATCACCACACAGGCTGGGTCCCTTCTTATATTTTCTGAGCTACTCTGAATACACAAAGGGAGGTCATCTGAATCCCCTTTTGTCAGACACAGAGGTACTGTGAAAATAAAGAACGGCCAAGTAACTTGACCTACCTACTGTCCTGTGCTCCTTGTCGGAAAGTCACTAAGAACTACTTTTATGGCCCTGCCTAATTCATTATAGCTCAGGTTGCTTCAAGAGACAGCAGTACTGACAGCAACCCCACTCGCTGTTGTTAATCTAACTGGCTGCCCTCCAATATGACAGAGGACACTTGGAGTATGTTCTTTGTCTAGCCAAACACTGGGCTGACATGAAGAACCGAATCATTTTTTTTTAAATCAGCTGATCAATAAGGAAAACATCCATTGAGAGAAATGCACCTTCTAATTGCTAATATATTCAAGCTTCCTCTGGGGACCCAGTCGTTCTACAGGTGTGACGAAGTTCAGAATGGGAGAAAAGGTGCATAATTCCGTTTCTTGCGTGTTGACAGGTAAAGTCACAAGTATGTGATTAAAACTATTGGCAACACTGTGAAGTCAGAGGCAGCTAAGGTTTCCAGTCACTGAGTAGGGTAGATGCTCAGTGCCCTGAGTCGTGCCTTGCTCTTCACCACAGCCAGCAAAAGCAGAATGTGAAACAGGGAAAAAATTAAGCAACGTGATGCAAATTGGCTTCATTTATCTAAGCTGTAAAATTCAGCTTGTCTTGGAACAAATATTATTTGCGTGGGAAATCTAATCTTGCTTAGCTCTATCCGTATCTAAATGTACCAACACACTATAAATTTAATGAACAGGGAGGCACACCTTGAACACTCCTGGCAATGTGAAATCTAGTGGGAACCCATGCAGCCTCCATATCGTCTGCAACTGCCAACGTTACTCACCATTGGCTAAGATTGCTGGGAACTGTAGTTCAGTAAAATCTGGAGGACCCCATTTGGCCATCCTTTTGGTAATATAGAAGTTGTAAAGATGCAACAAATTTAAGTAAGCTGTTACGGGATCTTGTAGCTATAGTACTGTAACACAAGGAGTTAACTGCAAACATTTCAGCAGCAAATATTTTAAACAAACATACAGAGGTTATACTACTTATTTAGAATATTTAATATTCTGCTCTTCAGCCAAAGAGGCTCCCAGAGCAGCTTGGATTTGTTGCATTACATATTGCCGCCAGAGTTTAACAAACACAGCATGATCTTTTCCATTTAAATATCCTGCTTAATTATTATAAAATGCCATGTATATCCTCAGTTAGTTAACCATTTTTTCGGATGTTTCAGCAAAGTGAAACGTATGGAGGGTAGTTGGCTGTGCAAATGTTGACTTTGAAGGTACATCCCGATCCTTGGAAAACCTAGAAACGTGCTTGGCTTCTAGCAGATTGTTTTAGGCCAGCAACACCACTACAACTGTTCTGACATCTTTTTGAATTTTGCTTGAATTATGGGAATTAGTTGGACAACATAGGCATCAAACATAGCTACTGGAAAAGACACAAATCACAAGTTGCACAGGTCTATCTAATTTATTTCAATGGGTGAACTCAAAGATATAGCCGTGTTAGTCTGCAGAATCAGTATGTAGAGATTTTGTATCACCTTTGAGACTAAAAGAAAGAAGTTGGCAGCATGAGCTTTCGTAGATAAGTAGATAAGTCTATATGAAGCTCATGCTGCCAATTTCTTTCTTTCAGTTAGTCTCAAAGGAGATACAAGATCTCTCTACATATTATTTCAATGGGATTTGAGTAGTTAATCCTCCAATTAGATGGTGCTTTATCTTCTTGAATTAGCTGAATACACACTGAATATTTTCTCCCTTGTCTGCTCCCATGTCTTCCCTGGTCCTCCTACCCTCTCCATGGAGAGGGCAACTGGTTGTAAAGGAGATTGCGGAGATTTTATTGAGGATTTTAGCATCCTGGAAAAAGCCCTCTCCCCGGGTCTGTCAAGTTCTATCTGGTGGATAGTTAAGAACTGATGGGGGAACTGATAGTAAGTAAGTAACTTATCGTCTCTCCTCTCCTTACATGAAGAGACCATCTGAAGGGACCACAAAGCCTAGTCGCACAAACACCCCACAATCATATATGGCAAGCACTAGAATTAGACACAAATATGCATGTTGGAATAGCAATAGAGGCCTGAAGGGAATCAAGTTAAAACAAGACAAGTGAGACTGAAAACAAAATGCAGTGTTAAGAAGTCCCTTGTCACTGGTTCATTCAGTGATAACCTCCTTTTAATTTAATCGTCCATCCAATATTCCTTTCCCCCAAGCAGTCGGCTTTCTGAGGCCTCCCTCACATGTTCAGACCTCCAGGTTTTTTCCCTGGTGGGGGGAGTGATTCTCCCCTTTGGGGGTTTTCTCTAAATATATTTGCACTTTTACAAAGCTCAGGATTACCCCCCAAGCCTGCCATTGTGAATGGGTTCCTAAGCAACCGCACTCATAACATGTACATTTGAAAAAGGCCTCTTGTAGCAAAAAGGTTGCTGTGTTACCTTGACCTTGTGATTGAGAGACAGTGAGATGAAAATACAACTTGCAAGCATACAAAACAAGGGCCTCTGCTGAACCTTGGGCCTGTCTGTGCAAAAAAACAACAAAGCCACATTAATAATTCAGAAACTACGATTCTGTATGCATCCAAGCTCAGAATTTGCCCTTGGATGTAGCTTGAGGAGGCAATTAAAGCAGAACAACTTTTGCTGCAATCTGAAAGCGTGATCTGACCATCTGTTTGGTATGATCTGCACTTCAGGGCTGCTACAACATACCAGCAATCGCCCTTTGCAACTTGAAATATCTTTGTAGACTATGTCTTGCAGTTGTTCACAAATGCGTATAATGATTAGTAGGGCTTCCAACCACCTTTCTGGAGTCAGTTTATGCTATTTTAATTAAGCTAAAGTGGGAAACGACAGACTAGCAAATGATTTTTAAAAAATACACACACCACTACATACTACCATATAATTTTCTCTTGTTACAAGAGAGACATCACTTATACTTATTAAATCTCAGAATTTTTAAAATAGTTTATTTTAACCCATTAAGGCAAAAATCACACTGTGAAATTACCCTTTTTACATACAATCATCAGTCTTACAAAAAAGTATAAAGCACACACAGGTTGTGACAAGATCCCAGCAGATTCATTCAATACATTTATAGTGTTCATTCCTTTATTCTCTGTACAGAAGAAAAACAACAAAAACAAAATGTCAAACTAAAAGTTAGAAAAATACAGTCAATTACTTGGCGCTTGTATTCCAACATGGACAGAGCAGATTTTGTTAATATTCTCACTTTTTATTGGCAAACAACACAAAGATAAGCAGTTAGCCTCTCTTATAAACCTCATCTTTCACTAGAGCAATTTCGCTCTTGACATCTGAATATTAACTACATATGGCTACTACACTACTGCGTTTAACCTGAGTTAGTGTTTCCATACAGAAGACAAAAATTTGCTCCTGTGTACAAGGAAGCTACATACTGGGAACACTGAATCTTCCTTCGCCCAAACAGGAAGCCCTCTCCATTCTAAATACAGGGAATGTGCAAACTCTTCATACTGCAGAAAAGAGCTGGATTTCATTTTTTCCCCCAGACATCTAAATGTAGAGCATGACTTAAATTGATCTTATAAGCCTGTTCAACTACCTTTGCTAACACCAAGACAGATTTTTTCCATTAGTTATCACATACACAGCCATGTACTCCAAAATCAAGTTTGAGCAGGACAACTAAAATGTACATGAAATGTATTTTATTTATACAGGTACCGTATATATATAAGAACACCTCTTTATTATTATTATAATCTAATGGCAGCATTTATCAGTGTGCTTATTTTTCTTTCTTTTTTATAGTGGTCTCTGAACCTGCAGATCACTCTAAAAGGCACATGGCAAGATAAAAGAATTAAGGAAAACTAAAAACCAAATTGTTCTATTGCTCCCCCCCCCAACAGTTTTACTCTTATAACTGATCACTCCACTGAGCAACGAAAATAGTTATTTTGCTGTGTTGATGTTAAGAGCCCACTTATTGTGAAGTCGAAAGCTTTCATGGCCGGCGTCCATAGTTTTTTGTGGGTTTTTTGGACTGTGTGGCCATATTCTAGAAGAGCTTCTTTTTGATGTTTCGCCAGCATTTGCTGGCGAAGCATCAGAAAGAAACTCTTCTAGAACATGACCACACAGCCCGAAAAACCCACAAAAAGCCCATTTATTGTTTCTGATTTCTTAAACTTGGCATCTTTCTGAAGCTTACTGTTAGATTTATGTGATGAAACCAGACCAGATTTCCTTAGGATTAAAGTGGATCATGTTGCATACCAGGGAACTAAAAGACTTAAATGGCTCAAGATCAGGATCTCAGTTGAGACTCTAAACTTAAAATTTCAGAGTATTATGTGTTAGATCACAAACGTTTGAGAATACTGTTGTTGCTCATGTGGCCAACCAAAACAAGAATACTTTCTCCACTGGTATGAACAGTGTATGTATTAAACATTTTTTCTGTGGAGGAGAAAAAAACTGTTTTGCATGCATTTATATTAGCTGCAAAACTTCCACAGAAATATTAGCAAGTAGAAATGTGCCTTGTAGGACTGTTCTACTCCTCAGCTGTGAACAATTGCTTCAAAAGATGCATGCCAAATAACAAATACGCCTTCCTGCATATCCCCATCTGAAGCCTCTAGGGCTGTATTCACAGTGCAGAAATAATCCAACTTCAAACTTTAAGGTACGGCCATAAAATAAAGTTTAATTGCCATGGCTCATGACTGTAGTTTTGTATGGCATATAGCCTTCTGTCAGAGAAGTCTGGTGCCACAATAAACTACAGTTCCCAGAATTTCATAGCTCTAAGCCACGAGTGACAGTTGGAAGTGGTATCAAACTGGATTATTTTTGCAGTGCGGATGCTGCCTCGGCTGAGAAAACTGAGACTATCCTTACAGGTGTAGTCTCATATTCTGGCCGGAAGTACTGGCTTTATGATTTTGCATCTCAAAATGAGTAATTTGTCCACACTTGCATTGGTTTCCTCTAAAAGAGCCACCACCATCAAGGAAACTGAATCATAGTCATACTGCAAGCTGGTATCTGGCTGAATTTGCCCAGGCCATAAAATGAGCAACATGTTCCACAACTATCCTAAGGGCTGTCATTGCATTTATGACCCTGCTCCCTGAAGCATGGACATGAGTTTTTCCTCTTCCTCCAATACTGAGGAGTAGCACTGAGGAAATGTATAGTAAAAGGTGCCCTGATGCAAGGTTACTGAAGTGCAAGCTGGCTTATTCCTCCTCTTAAGGGGCCGTGGCAACTTTGCAAGAGGTAACAATGGAACACACACACACACAAACACCTTTTGTATTTCCCTACACAACTAGCTACAGAAATTGAACATTTCTAAGTGACTTTTAGATACTGCTCAATACATACCCATGCAGAATGTATGCCAGAAACATTTCATGTTTTTTTTTAGTCTTGAGATTTAACTTGTTGATAGCATTCACAACAACTACACAATATTTAGCCAGCAAGTTTTCCCACTAACGTTGTGTAACTGAACAAGAAAGGGCTCTTGTGGATTACTCAGTTCACCCTGACTGCACTGAGTCTCTGCCTTGGCATTTTAACAATTACTGTTAAGTATACATGGCCTAAAAATGTCAATTAAATCCTCCTGTCATATTACGTAGACTACAGTTAGAACTAAAGTCACACAAAACAGTCTCCAGTGAAAACTGTTCAAAATATATATCTTTTTCCTTTTAGTCTAATGCTCTGCTGACTCCGATTTTGATTCAGCACATATTTAAGAACTGCAAGATGACAAGCAGGAGATAATGCAATAGACTGAAATGCAAAGCATCAGAAAGCAAACCAATAACACAATTGACAATTCAGTGCAATATATATGATAAGAGTTTTTGACAGATTTAGTTTTATTGCTGCCTTAGACCAGGGGGGAAAATATGCAGAAAAATAGAATCATAGACTATATTGTTTGGTACTCTTGTTCAAACCTTCAGTTTTAACATTGATGTGATGATAAATATGAGGTACAATTTATGTCTGGCAAACATCCATCAATAAAGATAGTTGTAATCAAAATGGATGTTGACCAAATCATCACATTATAATGCTTGCAAATAAAATGTAAGTTATACTTTACTGTCTACTAACTTGTTTCTATTTGGTGGCAGGTCAAATGCCTTTATTAAAAGGCACTGCACAACTCTTTTAACCCATTTCCGTGGAGCTGTCATAAGATGCCTACATCAACTCTGTCTTATGTGGTTGCATAGTAAAGCTGTTTTTTTTCCCCAGCTGTTCCTTATATACTTTTAAAAGATTTTTAAATCTAGTGTGAAACATCCCTAAGATTGTAAGAATGGGAGTACTTTGGTAGGTAAAGTTATTCCTATTAAACCTCAGAACAAATCCTGATGATACTGTAAAATTAAGAGTATCCTTGCTAACTAGCCTACCAGCACTGCACATTAATGGCAATATTTTTTATAATGCAATTTTGAACAAGCCTACAAGTTCCATCTCCCTATATTTTACATTGGTAAACATGTCCATACAATTGAAAATATCTGATTATTTAATTCCACAGTTGTAAACATATCAGGCTAGCCTAGTCTTTTCTTTAGAAATAGTTAATACTCATTTGATGTGCTTGTTCCTGGGATTATTTACATGAAAGAGATGCAAACTCCTAATTAACTGAACCAAAGAGAGAGAGAAAGAGAAAGAGAGAGCACAATTTTAGGTATCTGTTAACACATACTCATACAGGGTGTAGTCTAGTGCTTTGTGTATGTGCATTTGTGTAAAACAAATCATTACTGTCACAAAGAACTATCAAGAAATGAAACCTAGTGTGCAAAATCAAGATACCAGATAACATAGACTGGTAAAGATTCAGTTCTCAATGACTCTTACAGTTCCACTGAAGTCAAAGTTGAAAGTATCAAACTGGAGACTGTGGAAGATCCCCCTCCAACTGCCTCCTGCCACACTGTATGCTGAAAACTGTGATTTCTGTCTAGAGCACTAGGTATCAAAGAGAAGAAATTCAACAAAACATACGTAAAACCAGTATTTGACTCCACAACGCCTTAATAAATAGGGCTTAGTTGTTTGGTTACAACTCAGTACACCTCTTACTCAGTACTGTGAAACAGTGTGTGTGTGTGTGGGACCAGGAATATAGCTATTAAAATTAAAGGTAAAGGTTTCCCCTTTAACAAGGCTGTCAAGTATAGGGGGCAGTGCTCATCTCCATTACTAAGCCGAAGAGCTTAGTAATTGTCAAAGACAACTCTGTGATCCTGTGGCCAGCATGACTGCACAGAATGCTGTTACCTTCCCACCAAAGTGGTACCTATTTATGTACCTGTGTTTTTTACATGTTTCAAACTGCTAGGTTGGCAGAAGCTGCGACTAGTGACGGGAGCTCATTCTGTCATGTGGTGCTTGGGCCTCAAACTGCCAACCTGCCCATCTTGCAATCAACAGGGCTACTATCTCAACCACTGAGTCACCGCATCCTCGAAATATAGCTATTGCCCTTCCCCAATAAGAATTGTACTCCTCCCCTTGAAATGTTCCTTCAGTCTTCAAATATCTAATGTTGCAGTTATTTAAAACTTTAGCTGAGTATTTAAAAAGAGCGTGTGCCTTCACATTGGCCTTGACTTAAGGTGACCATATGAATGAGACATCCCCAATTTAGCCTCGATAGCCCTGTTCAGTTCTTGTAAACTCAGGGCTGTGGCTTCCTTGACTGAGTTTATTCAGTTGTAATCCACTTTCTCTCTCTTCCTGTTGCCTTCTACCTTCCCTAGCATGAATGTTCTTTTCTAGCGAGTCATGCCTTCTCATGATATGACCAAAGTACAACAGCCTCAATTTGGTCATTTTGGCTTCTAGGAAAAGTCCAGGCTACATTTGTTCTAGGACCCATTTGTCTTCTTAGCAATTCACAGTATCCATAGAACTCGACTCCAGAACATCTCAAATGAGCTGATATTCTTCCCATCACTTTAAAAAAAGGGGTAGGCAAAGTTACCAAGCGAATGCAAACATAGTGAATGTAAGAGTTCTAGGTGCAAATGATTTTTAATGTTTACAATATTATAAATTTGAGACTGAAGGAAAACTTCATGGTGGACAGGATTCTTATGGGGGAGGAATGACTATTTCATTTTGCTCCCTCGCCATAGCTACACTCCTGGCAATACTGCATCTGAAATGCAGACTTCATCTTAGCATAATGCCACTGATTCCCTGGCTGCAGGAGGTACTGTATCACCCATTTAATATGTTGAAAAGTCAACTGATACATATTGTTCTGTGAACCACTATCAATACGTGTACATTTACCTAATATTTACTGAGGGCAGGATGTTGAGTACAGACCTCCACCACAGACACCACCTCACCTCTGTGGAATCTCCTATGGCTTTAGTTTAGACATTTGTGAGAACACAGGCAAAAATTATTATATTGCCAGCTAAGACATATTTGTAGGATGTAGAAGTACATTTCAATAAACCAGCATAGAAGCATGGTATTAGCCACTTGTATAACAAATAAAACTGTGCTCTCATGTAATAAACAAACAAACATTAAGCTTTATGGAGAGAAAACAGCCTTTAAGGAATAGATAAGCAATTTTCTTTGCCTCCAGATGTGCTCCTGATGTTCACCAATAGGCAAAATGTTTGGAAGAGGAGCAGTCCTTGCCTTACAGGGTACAGAGGCATACATTCTACCCAAAAGTGTCCTAAAAATTCAGGATCTCTCTTTGCACCCCTTACATTATACAACATTAATGATTAGCCATAAGGTAATGCGATACAGAGAATCATAGGTTAAATAGGCAGTAACAAAGCAACATGGATGAAAAGATGCAAAAATAAAAAGGATGCTTTTAAAGCTACTCAGTAAATAATTTATTTTTACTTGCATAAGAAAATCAGTATGATAGCTACGTTCGGTTTACTTGGATTTGTCATCCCAAGCCTTTCAACAGATAAATTATCAATTTCTTGAGCAACCTAATTTGCAGTTTAATTTTTTTAAATAATTTGTTGAGGTAGCTGATTGCATTTTTGAGAAACAAAGTTTTCCCCCAACTTACTAAATTATTACCCCAGTCCTGAGTATTCTGATTAAAAGTGCAAGTATATTTTAGACAGTGCTTCTATTAATATGCACCAGTGGTACACTATACATGAAGTTTCTTCAAGCTCTCCCAAGTTCTTTTTGCACTTGTTATTCTTACTTGTAACCTGTGAAACTGTGAAGAGCTTCAATATGCTGAAACCAAAACAAAATGCCTGGACACTCTTCAACATGTAATCCATATTATTTTAGATTACACTGGATTATAAACAAGGCCACTACAGGTAAGGGCACACCGTGAAAGGAAAATACTATTAGAGCCAGTGGTCAAGTACAAACAATATTAATATATCAGTCTTTAAAGGCAATGTAGTACAATATATATGAATGACAACATCTCCTCTCCAGCTGGAAATCTAAACATTTTTCCTGCAGGAAAGTGGTCTTTCAAGCACTTAAGTCAACAGTTTTCACAGTGAATGTTCATGCAGTTTACATCAACTACATTAAGTTGATAATATTGCTTCTGAAGTAACAGATACTGTCTGGAGTACTACAAAAACTAAGCATACTTTTGGGACTATGGGTTATCATTACATAAACATACAAACCTGTCACTTATCTCTTTAAAAAATGCCAACAATTCTCTGAAAATGTCATGTGTGTGTTTTATTGGAATACTTTATAATGCACGACAGAGCTTCCATGCAAATTGTTACCTGGGATTTTTTTGAGAATTGTGTGCATGCATTCAAAATTAATTTAATAGATAAGAAAGCTGGGCCAAAACTAACAAAATGAATTTCAACAGAGAGAAATGTATGGTACTACACTTAGGTAGAAAAAATGAAATGCACAAGTACAAGGAGACACCTGTCTTGCAAAAGTACATGTGAAAGGGATCTAGGAGTCCTAATAGACCACAAGTTAAATGTGAGTCAACAGTGTGGTGCGGCAGCTAAAAAAAGTCAATAAAAT
>CM034708.1:111223526-111238090 GCA_020142125.1 Phrynosoma platyrhinos
GAGGTCTTTAAGCAGAGGCTGGATAACCATCTGTTGGGGATGCTTTGACTGGGAGTTCCTGCATGGACTGAATGGCCCTTGTGGTCTCTATGATTCTGTGATTCTATGATTCCCTAGCACTGATCCAGGGCAGTTAAAGTGGACTCAATTTGCACTTTCTGGAAGTCTGCAAAGGCCCTAAGCGGTATGTGCGGCAGTATACAAGCAAGAGCATGATACACAGTGACGGTGTGAGGTGAATCATGGGAGGCAGTAGGAGAGACAGGAAAGCAAGCAAGCAATGCTCAAAAAGCAAACAAAAAGCTCATTGTGAGGAGGTGAGGTGAGGAAGGGAATGGGGGATAGGAGAGCAAGCAGTGTGAGCAGCAGTGGACAAGAAGTAAGAGAGTGGCACATTGCAATGATAAGAGTTAAAGTGAAGGAGGGAATAGGAGAGGGGTGCACTCTGACAGCATGAGGTGAGGCCCAAGAAGAAATAGGAGAGAGGGGAGAGAAAGCAGTAGTGTGCAAAAACAAGGGAGGGGTACATCACTAGGATTCAAGGTGAGGGAGGGAGTAGGAGAGATGGGAGAGTGACTGGCCATATTGAAGAGGAAAGAGAGGGACACACAGTGAAGCTTCGAAGTGAGATGATGAGGATGATATATTTCTCCCCTCACCTCAAGGCTGGTACAACATGTTAAAAAAACAAAGCACAATTTAAAAAGAAAACACAAAAAACCAACAGTTAAAATATAATACTAAAAAACCATTAAAATACACTCATATAATACATATGAGGTGAGAGAGGGAGTAAGAGAGACAGAAGAGTGAGCAGCTGTGCACAAGAAGCAAGCAAGGAAAAAGCAATCTTTAGAACTCCACTGCTCCAAGATTCCAATGAAATTGGAGCTTTAGAGTATATCTGTACTGCAGAGATACACCAGTTTAAAACCATCATTACTGTCATAATCCCGTACTACACTACCTTGGGATTTGTCATTTGGTGAGGTACTTGGAATTCTCTGCTGGGGTGTTCCAACATACTACTATACTGGAGCTGTCTACAAGAACATTCTAAATACTCACCAATCAATAGGATTCTGTAGGATATATATTAATACTGAACTGCTGTAACTCTGTAATAGAGATACACTCTGAGAATTTTGCAGAAGTGTTGAAAGACTCACATTTAGAAGTATTCAATAGTCAAGAAAAAAGAGGCTCCTTTTCAGTTAATTTAAAAGTAGACTATAAAAATATTAAGTCTAATATTCTTAGATTTTTTTACAGACTTTAAACTCACATGATATATCTAAATGAACAAATAAAAATACATGTAATTTGGTAAAGGGCAGACACAAAACTGAAATTGTAATGTTGTATATAAATTTGATGATGATGATTCTGTTATGATACTGCTTGTTGTTGTTGTGTGCCTTCAAGTCGTTTCTGACTTATGGCAACCCTATGACAACCTCTCATGGGGTTTTCTTGGCAAGATTTGTGCAGAAGATGTTTGCCATTGCCTTCCTCTGCGTGCATGTGACTTGCTCAAGGTCACCCAGCAGGTTTCATGGCCCAGCTGGGAATCAAACCTGGTCACCAGAGTAATAGTCCAACACTCAAACCACTATACTATGTTGGCTCTTTATGATACTGCAGAAGGACTACAGTCAGTATGAACTTCTGTACTATTGAAATAGGTATGTTGCTTGTGTCTCAATACACAGAAACTAATCCAGTGGCAAAATACTACACTGCAATGCATTTAGGATTAACACACTCCAAAAAAAAGGCATAAAAACAATGCTACCCCTATCCTCAATGAAAAGCACAGTAAGCTTCATTTTGGGCTGAAATGTGAAGTAGCTGAGAAATATGAAATAGCTCTACTGTGTTCCTTGTCAAAGTCTGAAATTGCTTAGTAAACAAATAAAAACATAATTTGCCTTTCTAACATTTAACATCTAACATTTTAGTATCTTAATATTAAGAGATCTGAAGAGCAGTGCATGGAAGAAAAATAGCACTGAAAAATATTTGTGCAAATGTTCAGTGCAGTGTTTTGTTAAGCAAGTTTTTATGCTTAAATACGTCCTTCTGCAAGCAGATGATCACCCTTGGATTTAGTTTCAGCTTTAGGAGAAAGTGTAAAACAATATGTGTGTGTGTGCATGTGTATGCACACTATACACACCATTTTACTTTAGAACCGCATTTAAGTAGGTTTTCACTCTAGGAGACAAAGGATGCTCTGTGATGATCCATTCGCAATCTGGATCACAGTTGAGATAAAGTAAGAATTATGGTTACTCTTACCTACCGTTATGAGACATCCCTACTGAAAGGCACTTTTGAAAACGACAGTACTGGCACTTATTGCGATTTTTTTTCTGAATTTTGCAATTACGATCACATCTATCATAGCTAAGTTTTAGTCTGATTGTCCGCCTAAAAAAGCCCTGTGAAAAATTTGGAGAAAGAACAGATTAGATACACTGCAGCTTATAAATGTTTAATTTCACATTTAAGGCCACAATCCTAAAAATTCTTACTAGGGAGTATGCCCCACTAAGAGAGTTAACTTCCAAATAAACATGACTGGCACTGTGCTAAACCTTTCCTCCTTCTTTTATTTTCTGTTCAGCCATCTGTAGGAGTAACAGTAGGCAAATATTATATAAAATTTAGACATAAAATGCATTATGAGAGACCTTTTTGCTCTGATAAGTACATCTCTCCATGTTTGATACATAGATCCATGAGCACATTGGTCTTACTTCTGATTTCACACTGTGTCTCCATGAAAGATAAAAACAATTCCCTGCTTCACTCTTTAACTCTAAATTGGGAGTTGGAAACAGAAGCTGGTCCAGACCTTTCTGTCTGAACTAAGCACAAGGACTTGGAAGCCCAGAACCACTGTGGGGTCTATTTCTGCCTTTCCCCATAAGCTCCAAACACGGAACTGACAAAGTAGAGGAAGGGCTTGCAGTCACCCAATAACTACCTTCACCATTTCATGAAGGGAAATATCCAGGCACTTTGCTGATGGACAGTAGAAACATTAGGCATACCACTGCTGCTCATAACCTGCATGACAATTGGCTGATTTGGACCATTTTTCCTGTAAGATTGTTGGGTTGAGGGTCTATGACAGGGATAGGAAATGTGGACCCACCCACCCCACACCATTTTGAACTTGCAGAGCCCTCCAGCACACACCCACACCCATTAATACATTTCTTACTGAAATACTTACTTTTAGCTATGTTTGTCATTTTCCTCTACTATTATTTGTATTCAGTAATTCTCAACAAAGCAATGAAGTGCCATTCTGTAATACTATTTAAATACCTGATATTGTGGACAGTACCTTACAACCTTCACATGCATGAACTCCGTAATGGTAGCCTGAAGCTTTATCTCCACATATTCTACATTCAATGTTTAATGCTGAAGTGGGTGGTTCATCTTTGCTGCTTGGGACTGTGGTAAGATTCACTGATGAAGGACTTGATGCTGGTGAAAGGGAGTCTGAAAGAAAAAAGAAAAGGGGGAATGTTAACCAAATGTTACCTTCATCATCATCATATATAAACTGTAAGCTGAATTCTCTGATTACAAAGTATCTTTTAAAAACACTGGGGGGGAAATCAGCCCAAGGAACGCTCAGTGTGTTCAGCTACCATGAAATTTTGACTGACTTCTGGGATGAAGGCTAGAAAATAAACTAGGTAGGTGTTAGAAGAGAAAGGTGTATCCTGAACATGAGAATACCACATTTCTTTGCTCTAGTACACAATTCAGTTGACTTGAAGGCTTGTCAAGGAAAAATGAAGTCACCCAAAATAAGTTAATTATGTCCACATACTTGGGAAGCCTACATATGCAGAATACATAAACTTGTGAATCAATGTAAATTACACTTTAACTCCCAGCTCCCGAATTGCCAGACAGAAACCTGTAAGCTTAAAGACTGTCAGCAAGGAATTTACCTTCTCATGCTCTTTACACCTAGTATCTTGAAGGGGGAGGAATATAGGGTTGAGGAGACACTTTTCCTTCCTCTTACTAGACCCGTATGCCCTGTTCCTATCCTATAATGACAAATACTCAAGTTTGTGGCTAACAGCTTTCTAGAATAATATAGTAGAAAGACCATGGGATGGAAACAGGGAAGGTATTTATCCCTTCCCCACATGTAAAACTTCTCTCTTCCCCAAAGGTTTGTACAGCGATACACAACCCCTGGCCTGTCTGGAGCTATATGCAGAAACACTCCTTAGGATGTATGTTTATCATACACTTGTAAGGGACCTCAAAGGTCCAAGGTTTAAGAATCTTTGATTCCATATTCTGCATATAAGATAAAAATAAAATCACAAACTGAAGTTCCTTGCCGATGCAGAAACTCCCTAACTCTAACATCCTTGATTAGTGTCATACAACCAGAGTTTAACAACATGTAATGAAGGAGAGTCTGCTACCTTCCAAGGCAATCAAAGACCTTGTACATCAGAGATTTTTCTCTAATGTTTACTATTTATTTTATCTTTTTTTTTTGTAACTTGAAACCATTAATTCAGGTCCAATTATCTGGAGCAACTGAAATGAAATTTCTTCCATCCTATGTGCTTCAAGTTCCACTTTTACTACTAGCCCAAACAGCCTGTATTCTAAAAGTCATCAATACAGATCAAGAGAAAATGCCAGGTGTAGGCTTTAAATAAACCATCTAATTTCATTCTGGAAAATAAGAAGATTTAAAGACAAGATAATTTAAACTAGCAATCTTCAATGTTTTGATTCCATAGAAACCTCCTATATTTTAAAAAACATGAGAGCCTATTTTATTTTAAACTGTATACGTCCTATTTTCTTCTCTTCAAACTAACCAGACATACTGGATACAGGGCTTTTATATCTAGATAACTGTGAGAAGAGAAAATGTATACAGACAGTTTCTTGTGCAAGAAAGTAGGAATGTGTTTGTTACCAAAATATCTTGTCTGCATTTATTTATTTATTGGATTTACATCCTACCTCTCCCTTGGGATGGTATTTGCATAAAGGACTTTTGCCCTTTGTACACATGATAATCCTTTTCCAGCACTCACCACCTTTCCTGCTCTCTCTCTCTCCAAAAATAATAAAAAACAAATAAATAAGAAAATGTGATGTTATTGCCATTAATGTAATGTGAATTGCTACTAGACAGCATGCAAAACAGCTCTAGGTTTTACTGGTGCTATAAATGTTAAAACACCAATTAGTACTGCGATAATGAGTCCAATAGATTTCCTATCATTATAATTTAGAATTGCAGCCAATGACAGGTGATAGGTATTCTAAAGAAACACATGATTTCCCAAAATCTGCAGAGCAGTTTTGAATTAAGAATACAAGCACTGACTTCCAAATGGATCCCAGATACAATACAAAACCTCTAATTTAATTTTCATGTGAACAGTATAGAAACTGAAACTTTTAAACCTGCCTCATCCATAAGAAGTGTAATTCTTTACATCCATTCTGGGTGATATACTTCTTACCTGTAATGATTGATCCATCAGACCCAGGTCCATTTCCCAATGACGGAAAGTCTGTTACACTTAATGCGCCTGAGCTGTCCCCACTTATAGATTGTGAGAGCTCCTTTATACTCTCCATATCTTGCAAAAAATCTTCAGACAAAGGACTGCCAAGATCCTCTTCCTTTAGGGAAATAAGGGGACAAAGCTGGCTTTCTGTGTCTACCATTTTGGCGAGGGAAGTTATGTCAGTTAGCATTTATTAGCTGTCTGAAAGTAAAAAAAATATATAAGAAAAATACATATACTGTATGCCTGTTTGTTTATTTACTGAACCCTTATAAGGTAGCACACAAGATAAAAAGGAAAAAAATAACCACTGTAAGAGAATACAACAGAAACAATAATGATTACAAGTAAAATTAGGAGACCTAAAATTAAAAAAGGTTGGTGAAACCAGTTGGGTCTTTCCTGAAGAAGTACAAAGAAAGGGTCGAATGATATCTTCTCTCTCATGGAAAGTGATTGTGGGCTTCAGGGTCACTACTATAAAGGACACACCATATATGAAAGAACAACAGAGGAAGCAGTTTCATGGGAGTGACCTGGAACTATAAAAGATGGCCGCCAGGATCCTAATCAAACATGGCTTGTGTGAAAGAACTTTTGTATTAATCAGAATTCAGGCATAAATGGTGTGTTTGTATACCAACATGGAAGTGTAGATCTATATGGATAAAATACAATTCCTGCAGTGGCTTAAAAAATACAGTCAACATAAAAAAATGGCACAGCCAAAATTTGGCATACAATTCCCAGATGTGAATCAGCACCTCCATTTAAATTACAGGCGTATAACATGAATTGTGATTATTTAGATGAGGTGTGGGCAAGTCCTGAGGGTCTAGGGCCATCTTTCCCTGCCTGGATCTTGGTGAGTCAGACCAAAAACTCCTATCAGTGGGGAAAAAATCTGAGCCAGGAACAGTAGTGGCTGACACTAAAGGAGGATATTTCAGAGACAATGACAGTGGCATGTTAGCTAATTCTAAAGTACCATGCAACCCCCCCATAACAACATCAACAACAACAACAACAACAACAGATAAATCACTCCTGGATGCCTCTTACCCTTAAAACCCTATGATAAGACAATACAAAAGGAAACAAGACACAGTGCTGAAAGATGAGTCTCTCAGACCAGAAGACACTCAATCAACTACTGGGGAAGTACTGAGTGGAGGACAACTATGGGCCCTGTTTCTAAATGGACTCAAGCTGAAAGGACATTTAGTTGCTGCAATGCTCACAGGTGAAGGAAATGTCTGAAGCTGCACAATGTATATAACAGGAAAATGAAATGTGAGAAACATGAATCATAGAAAGCAAGAAATTGTAAAACAAGAATGGATACATAGTGCGAGGAACCTAAAGTGGACAGGAATGGCACATTTTCAGAAGGATAATTACACTGGGTTTTACTCTGGAAATGACAATGAAAGAAGAAACGGGGTGGCATTAATGAGGCAAGGTGTAGCAAAAGCAATCAGGATACAACACAATGTCTGACTGAATAATATCAATAATATCAATAACAATATCAACAAGACTTCCATGAAAATTATTAATACAACCACAATCCAAGTTTACACTCCTACAACAGAGGAAAACAAGGAAGAAATAAAAAGAT
Organism: Phrynosoma platyrhinos; assembly: GCA_020142125.1. NCBI lineage: Eukaryota > Metazoa > Chordata > Lepidosauria > Squamata > Phrynosomatidae > Phrynosoma > Phrynosoma platyrhinos. Next base: position 111,230,733 of record CM034708.1, read on the forward strand.
TATAGGAGAAAATTGTGCACACACTAAAACAAGAAATGCTTGTAATCATAGGGTTTGTTGTTATTAACCACCTCGAATCAATCACAACTCATGTCAATCCTATGGATGAGACATCTCCAAGATTCCCTCATCCTGCTCTTCTTTAGATCCTGCAAATTTTCACCCGTGACCTACTAAAGCAGGGGTAGGCAACTTTTACCTACCTCGGGCCAGTCCGCTGGTCCGGAGCTCTTCCGCGGGATGAAGGGGGGGTAATGGTGCACTGCACACGCAAGCGAGTCATGGACGCCATTTTGGAAAACAAAATGGCGGCCGCAACTCGTTTGCACATGCGCAGTACTTCAGCGCATGCGCGAACGAGTCGCAGCCACCATTTTAGAAAACAAAATGGCGGCTGCGACTTGCGCGGGCGGCGCAGTGGCAGGACTGGGCTGGGGCCGGTCCAAAAGCCTCATGGGGCTGGGGCTGGCCCGCGGGCTGTAGGTTGCCGACCCCTATACTAAAGAGAGTCCATCCATTTAGCATGTGGTCTTCCTCTTTCTACATCCCTTCATCTTTCCCATCATTATTGTATTTTCTCTTCTCATGATGTGTCTCAACAATCTCAACTTTATCATCTTGGCTTCCAGGGAGATTTCATGTTTAATCTGTTCTAGGACCCATCTGTTTGTCTTTTTGACTGTCCATGGTATCCTCAGCACTTTCTTCCAGCACCACATTATAAAATAATGTATCTTCCTCTTATCTGCTCTTCTCATCGTCCAGCTCTTGCATCTGTACATGGTAATGAGTACAATGGCTTGTATGATTCTAACTTTTGTGCTCAATTGTATATCTTTATAGTCTGGGATCTTTTCTAGTTCTTTCATAGCCGCTCTCCCCATTTCTAGTCTTCTGATTGCTTGGCTGCAGTTCCCCATTCTGATCAATGTTGTGCACAACATCAATCCAAAAAGCAAACCTGATTTTGCCTTTTTATATAAGGGATACAATTTTACTCCCTGATGTATATAATGCTGTATATAATGGGACTTGAGCAGCCATATATTTTGGTATTCACAGGGAGTGAGGATGGTCCCGGAACCAAATCCCAGAACCACTGTACTTGCAGAAAATAGCAAAGGCTTGAAATTACATCTGATGAAAGTGCAAAAGCTGAATATTAAAAAATAAAATTGGTGCAATAGGAGGTAAAAACATGCCCACAAGTTCTATCCCAGAGAGGCAGCCCAGAAGGTTGATGGTATCAAAATCCTTTGGTATTGTGGTTGATGGTATCAAAAGCTTCTGAGAGGTCCAGCAGAACCAACAGGGATATATTTGCCCTGTCCAGTTCCCAGTGTTGGTCATCCACCAAGTCCAACAGTGCTGCCTCTGTGCCACAGTCAGATCTGAAGTCAGATTGAAATGGATTTAGATAATCCATTTTATCCAGGAATCTTGGGAGCTGGAAGGCTACCACATACTCTAGAAAAAGAGATACTGGAGACTGGCCTATAATACTTTAGCATGGTGTGGTTCCGGGCAGATTCCCCCCCCCCCCCCCCTCAGTAATGGCCTCACCACAACCTCTATTATGCAGGATGGAAAACTGCCTTGCTGCAACCATTGTTGTCTAGTACCAAACTAAACAGAAAATCCTGAACACCAACAAAAAAAAAAAAAAAAAAAAAGACAAGAAAGCACTAATTCCAGGAACCCCCACCTACCTCCCCACAGATACAGGATTAACAGAGACTGCTCTGTCCCCACAGAATTGGGTCAGAATGACAGAAGCAAGGACTCCAATTTCCTATGCTTCAATGTTTTGCCTAAGTAAAATGTAACATCCAGCATAGATCAAGTATGTGCTAGCCCCTTCTTGGTTATTTGGTTAGGGGAGGAGGGAAATTTTCTGTGAATTAAGGAGTTTATTTAGACATAAGGCCAGAGTCTGGCTGGAGAACCACCTTATCAGTAAAGAAAAAGCATAACTGGGCACCTGAAAAAAGAGCCACCAATTCAGCACTATGCAAACAATGGCAATGATAACAGACTTTTAAGTAAGAGATTTTAAGGTGCACATAATAACCTAATGCCACATGGGAAAATAGTGAGAGAACTGAGGAGACCCGGTCCTTTGAAAAACTGCCTGATCAGAAGATGGGGCAAGACCTAAGCTTTTCCCATTTATCTCAGCATACTAAAGGTTGCTGTTTGTCTCTTCAATGCTTAATTACTAAAGCCCACAACTAGGCCAGCCTGAAGAAAATATAAAATTGCCCTCATGCCTTTCACTGAAAGCTGTGATTGATTAGTGTTAACCAATCCAAAAAGATTTTTCAGGTAGTGCTTCATAACTTGCTAGTGGGCTTCCTTCAGGAAGATAAAAGGGCTACTTAGGAGAATCTAGGACTCATATTGCTATTGTTAGTAACCAGCATCTTTCCACCTTTAAGTGGTTAATCAAAAGAGAACAGGATGTGGGTGAAGAAGTGAGACCTGGGCAAGAAGCTCCCACCTATTTCATCAGTATTCTTGGAGTGCCAGGTTGATCAACTTTGGAAACCAGGAAGTCCAAGTAAGGCCAAAGCTGGATGGGTTCTGGAAACAAACTGCCAGAAATAGTGCAAATTGAATCCACTTTAAGGGTTAGGGTTAGTGCTAGGGAATCATGGGAATTGGTTTTTTTCTGAGACATTGAGCCTTCTCTGTCAGAGAGCTCTGGTGCCACAATAAAACACAGTTCCCATGATTCCCTAACCCTAACCGTTAAAGTGGACTCAATTTGCACTATTTCTAGCAGTCTGCAAAGGCCCAAAGTCAATCCAATCCAAGGGATTATGCTCAGGAAAGGTCTGAGCTGGGATGAGGTATCCAGACAAGGGCAAATCCAAAAGCAAGGTCAAAAGGCAGTGCAGGAGTCAAGTGAGCAGAGTCCTAGCAGATAACAAGCCTAGCAAAGGTGCTTCGGAGTCAGCAATCAATGGTTCAGACCAGTAAATTTCACTTAGAAATCCAGCCAGTTAAGTAAAGGCAGCTCAACAGTAAACAGTTTTAGTTAAGGTACCAAGGAACCTTATAAAAGTCAAGGGATCTAAGAACAGCTGGTAAGTGCTGAATGTGATACAGATGTTGTCTCCAACAGCTCCTCCAGCCTGGGACAGAGGCTCATGTACTTGGGCTGCTGGAGTGCAACCCGAGACTCAGCTGGAGGGGCTTCAGCAAAAGATCTCCCCAGGACCAGGGCTCTCCTCCGGAGGAGATTCTTTACAGGGCTCTGAGAATCCCTTCCTTCCAGATGGGTATGTTGACAGGTAGCCTCCAGTGAAGCTGGAACTTTCATTCTCTGCCTCTCTCTCGCTGGAAGGAACCTCTACATCCCACCCCCACTGAGTAACTAATTTAATTTAATCAACTAACCCCCCTTCTAGGAATGCAATATCCTTTGCTTCTGCTCTAAAAAGTTCAGTCAGGATCACTGAATGCAACCAGTTCAAATTATGACTCAAGTGTTTCAGATTCATCAGCAGAATCCTGCAATGGAGTATGAAATTGGAGAATCTTTGCCACCTTGAATCTGTGAGCTTCAGAACTGGGACTCAAGGCAGTTTGCAATGAGATTAAATCAGAAATTATAATTCTAAAACACAATTAAAACACATTATAGTATTAAAACACTGAATTAATAAAATCAAAAAGACATAAACATAAAAATTACAGTATATTGTTTATATGGATCTAGATTGTCACATGAGAAATGGTATTTTTACAAAGAAACTTACTAAGGAGATTGGAATTAAAGACTATTAACTTGTAATTTGTCAAGAAACAGTATTACCAGAAGCTCAAAGGTTTCTCATCACATTATTATACTACATGTTTTCATTGGTTTACAAAGTGTATGTTTGCATTATCAAAAGCACTGTTTTGTGAATGGTCAGTGTTACTTATGTAATTATCACTACCTGTTCACTGTGCATTTAATTTCCCTTTGACCTGCCTACGGTCCCTTCCAAAATTTTGGATAATGTTTTATACATGCATAACCCACAAAATCTTATGCTGTAATAAATTTGATGGTATCTCTCAAATTCCCTGCATATTCCTTACAAATATTATATTCCTGAATACCACCTCTGCATTTATAATTTGCTTCTCTGACAATTTTGGTTCACAGAAAAATCCACACAAATTCAAAAACTGCAGAGTTTTATGTACTTAGGTATCTGAGAACGCTGAACATTACATATACATATACATCCATGCTAAGAACTGTTCCTGCTCATATAACCAGAAGCTGCTATGCTTGAACAGTCCTGAAGTGTACTTGTTACTCCAAACAAAACCAGTACATCATCATTGAAAGAAACCTTTTTAATGGTAAAGTTCAGCTCCAAAGCTTTTGCTGCTGCCACTGGTATAAAAGTTTGACATTTGTGAAGTGATTTCAGTGTTTAGGAGCTTGTAAATCAATGTCTGAACTTCATTCACGAGGTTCATTTAATCCTAGGTGTATAATCTTAGAAAGTTCCAGTAAAAATGGAAGTGGAAAGAATTTCTTCTCAAGACCTGAACTGCATAACATGTGTCCTAGTTAGGTCATTCCCCCCCCCCCCATGAAACAAATGTTACCGGTATTTAATGCTCTCATCTTACGTTACTATGCATTTCTGAAGTTCAAACAAGAAAGGTATGAAGCAAGGATGTGACAATCATTCACTGAGGTTCGCTAAACATGCAAATTGTTGATTTCTCAGTCCCTTTAACTGTTTTATGTATGAGCCGAGAAATTTGCCACATGATTGCCCTAGGTGTGAGAATTTTCAGATGGTTCATTTGCAAATGAAGTAGATGGATGGGAAATTCCTTTTGAAATTCGTTGTTTTCTTATTTTATTGCATCAGTGCAATTAAACAGCAGGGGTGCAAGAATCTGTGCATACTCACATTGGAAAAGTCTAGCAAGTAACATAGGGGCTGTCTTGCCAATGAATGTTGAAATTGTGTATTGTTGTTGGGGTATATGATTGCTCATTGTAACTTTTTTAAATGCCTTAACATTGTATTCTTAGACTGGTTGCATTCTTATACTTGTGCTTATGTCCCTGAAGGAACGTCATCCTCTGGTTAGCTAAGCCAATAATACAAGTGGTTCTCAAAGTGGTATATTTGGTCATCTGAACCCTTTACAATGATGGAAATTCATGGAACATAGTAAAGTGCACATGTAGCTCTTGGGGAATACTAGGTAGTTTGCAGCAAACCCTAGAATATATCCAATGTCTCCCTAAAGATGTGCACTGAAAGTGAACAGGTAAATAATAGGCAAGATGTATTTCAGGGTCATTTCTCCAGCATTCTTCTTTTAGCAAGGTCTCCAACAAGGTTCAGAGAAACTACACAATGCCTAGATTAGAACATGCACTCCAAAAACTCCTGATCTCTCTCATAACTAGAAAAGCAATTCATAGGAATTTCCCAGCTGTTTAATATGCAATTCATAGGAAATTTTTATCTCTTAGAGCAGAACAAGCCTATCTTAGTTCAGAAATAAAATAATCACACCATCCTACAAACTACTTCTCAGTATGATAATATAGTCCTGAAAGACTCCTGAAATGGCAGTTTTTGCAAAATAGGGATTTAAAGTAACAGGGAGAGGGAGAATTCAAATACATAGTTGTGTTAAGTCCGGAAAATCAGTATGCAAAGGCATCTTGTAGCACCTTTGAGACTAAGGGCCTTTTCAGACTGCTAGAAATAGTGCAAATTGAGTCCACTTTAACTGCCCTGGATCAGTACTAGGGAATCATGGGAATTGTATTCTTTTCTGAGACATTGAGCCTTCTCTGAGCTCTGGTGCCACAATAAACTACAGTTCCCATGATTCCTTAGCACTGAGTCAGGGTAGTTAAAGTGGACTCAATTTGCACTATTTCTGGCAGTCTGCAAAGGCCCTAACTGAAAGAGAGGAGTTGGTAGCATGAGTCTATTTCCTCAAATGCATGGGAGAGGGATACTGGTCCAGAAGGGCTGCAGGCAAACAAACCCAGGCATTCATCTCAAGATACCTAATTTAAATGGAAAGGGAGTAGAGAATTAGACAGGAAAAAAAGCAATATAAACCAAAATTGTATATTAAACAGCTGGGAAATTCTACTACAGATAAATAAATAGTAGAAATAAATCCCTGCTTTGTATAATGATAATTCAATCATTTGTTTCTATATAGATTCAAAACTGTGGAGATACCTAGATATTCAAAATATTCAACAGACATTCATATCTTTTATGAACAACCAAGTGAATATTGAATGTCCTAACAACTTCATCAGCCTTTCCTTTGGACTGAAATGCATTATGGTATAATCCTGGAGTTTCGAGACTCAAGTATGTAACCATTCTCCTGCTAAATTGTAATCCTTATACTCTAAAATGAAAGTAGGGTTTACCCATTAGCTTTTCTCAGACATTTATCTTCTTTCCCCTTATTATTTTTATATCTTTCTGGTCAGTTAGTGGTGCTACACTGAGCAGCATCACTAGTATTCAGGTAAAACCCAAACAACTGGACAATATGGCACCAGTACCTTATTCTAAAATGAAAGTAGGGATTACCCATTAGTTCTTCTCAGACATATTTGTCTTCTTTTCCCTTACTCTTCTTATTTCTTTCTGGTCAGTTAGTGGTGCTACACTGAGCAGCATCACTAGTATTCAGGTAAAACCCAGACAATAAGGCATCAGCACCTTCCATTTGTTTTCTTTTTGGCTGGTTTTTCTCACTCCCAATCTTAACCACGCATTCATTTCCTTCTCCTCACTTTATTATCCTCACACAGGAATTCTCTTTCTCTCATTCCACACCCACCCACAGCTAATTAGGAACAGGAAAAGTTCATTGAACAACTGTGCCACACAAAAGTAGGACCTGTGTTTTTCCATGTGTGAGAAATGCTAGGAATAAGAGCTTATGTTGCATGGTTCAAAGCCCCATTAGAAACCAACTATAACTCAAAGTTTCCTGCTCTAGTAGAACCACCTTACTCCCGAGGAGCCTGCTATCTACCACCTAATGTGGTATTTCAGGCTACAGGCAATTTAACTAGTCAATTTAAAAAAATTAAAACAATTCCAAAAGGACAATACTCAGAGTCCCTTTAGTATGCCCAGCAAGTTTCAGTTGCTTAGTTTTCACATTCTTGAGTGTCTTGACAGAAAAACTAAATATATCCACAGACACAACATAAGAGTTCTTCAGTGTAACTGAAGGTGGAAAACTCCAGAGATGAACAATATGGATTTCTTCCATGATAAAGCAGTACATGTCTCTATACTAAAAGTTACCCCTCATATGCCTAATTTAAATAAGAACTA
>CM034708.1:111238248-111249548 GCA_020142125.1 Phrynosoma platyrhinos
CATCAAGACAAGCATTTTAAAATATACTCACAAAGATGTAGAAAGATATCTTTTATATTGCTTTTTTTTAGATCATCAATATTGGGATAGAAATAATGTAAACACAGAAATTCTGGTATACAAAGTAATACGAAAACAACAGTCCTCACGTTACAGTTTAACAATATGAAAATATAGTATCTATGGCTAAAGATTAATTGCACTCAGTTTCATGAGTAAACAACACAAAGTCCAACTTTTGTGGGCAAGCCTACATCAACAGACTATCAGCAAAGCTCATTAAAAGGGTAAAGGCTTTTCCCAAGGGCAAACAGAACTACATCTCATTCCAAAGTGGATCTAGCTACAGAGACCTACATGTTGCAGCAAATATGTGTTAATGAAACCCTTAAAATAATAAACAATAAGCAGTCTTTCTATTTTGAGCAGAATAGAACTCTAGATGTATATTTATCTCGTAAATAAATATGAATCTAGAGCTTTGGAAGCACCTAGGAGACAATTTAGAACTGAAAAAATCTGAATAATCTTGCTCTGAAATGCAGCTTTCCAAAGTTGCTTTCCCATTTCGAATTTGAAGAAACACTAGGATACAACACAGGAAACTGTCTTATCCTATCTCAGTCACTGAGCCATCTATCCCAATTTATCAATACTGACTGACAGTGTTCTGAGGGGTTTCAAGGAGGATTTTTCCCTACCACCCCCAACATCCCTTGTATGTCACAGTGTATTCCCATCCCATTAATCAGGCTACACCCTGCTTAGCTTCTAAAATTCGAGGAGACATCTGAACTATTCAAGGAGTTAGAGACACACAGCTTGCCTTTCAGACTACTGCAATAATCACACTGGTGTCTTCCAAACTTCATATTAGAACAGGGTCAACCATTCCATTTCACACCGTGAAGCAGCCATTTCAGGAAGCAGATTTTGGATGTCATGGAAGAGCAGCATTGGGGAAAAACTAATTTATTTTTACTACCAGGGAGAGCAAGAGGTGTTCATATGATTTTATTCTTTGTGCACTAGGCTAATTTTAGATAATGTATACCTTGACTTAAGCACAACTTCTTGCAGCAAAATGTCTCAGGCCTTATATTAGAATCTAATAATTAGGTGTTACTAATACCCTGGCAGAAAAACAGATAAAAAGTAAAGTCATGTGTTATGGGAATTTTCTTTTACTGTCTTACACTGCAATACATCTCAACAAATTTCTAATGCTTCTGGCATTTCCAGGGGGAGAGCAGGGATCCAACACCAACTATTTTGCAAATAGAAGTCCCACAATGTGAATGAAAAAGAACATACTAGACTTATATTTAGAACAAGATTAAATATGGTCCAATACAACATGAGCCTACCCCACTATCACTCATATTACTACATGTAACTGCCTGTCTATATAATACATTTTCACAAGAACAGCCCCACTTCCTTTAATGAATCACATTCACCGATAGTGCCATACCCTTTAGAATACAAGTTTGTAATCCAAACAAGCAGTCTACAAAAGTACTTGACAATACACATCTCTCTGTGTCACAGAATTAATAAGCCAATCAATAAAATAAAATTAGTTAAGTTTTTTTTGGTTTCATATTTTTGTGGTGTGTGTGTATGTGTGTGTGTATGTATGTTGTTTGTTTATGATATATATATGTGTGTGTGATATATATATATATATAAAATCACATTGAGAAGATAAAGCTCTGGTGCTAATGCGGGGGGGGGGAGATTGTATGAATTTTATTCAGAGACATAGCCATATTAGTCTGGAATATCAGTATGCAAAGGGATCTTGCAGCATTGAGATTGAGTGAAAGAGGCTGTAGCATGAGCTTTCATAGACTTGGCATACTTCTTTAAAGTTCACTCCATGCATCTGAAGAAGTAGGCCAAATCTATTACTGGTACTCCCTTTCTGTTCCTGGAGACAGAGCACACCAAATGGGAGCTCAAGGCCAAAGCAGTTTGACTAAATAGGACTGATGTCAATGAGACAAAATAGTAAATCACGACAAACTATTTCAGCTGGTTATAAGGTAACGTGTACTCCTAGTAATGGACCTCTTCATTTCCCAAATCAACTGAGAAAATGAGAATTATTCCCCCTGGTGCAAGTTGAAAGGGTAATAATAATATAATAATAATAAATTTTTATTTATAACCCGCCACTCGGCTTGGCAACCGGGGCGGCTTACAGCAAGTTAAAAAATACAACAATTAAAACATTCCAACTACCCACGCCCTCCGCCCCCACCCCCCACCCCTTAAAACTAAATTAAACTGTTATAGAATTAAAATCAGATTAATCATAAAATGTAATACAAACCAATTAGCAAACATGTCATGGCAGCCAGAAAAGTGAGAGCAGATTAGGGGTAGGGATGGAAAACATTGATCTGCTAACTTTAGTTTGGCAAAAGCAACTCCTGTATGCCTTCTCTGTGACAGGACTCACTCCAAAGAGTTTTGAAAAAGTAGAGAGAGGGAGTCAGTGTAATCTTCCTCACTCTCACTGGTCAAGATGAGCTTTGTTGTATGAGTGCCATCTGCCCTAGGAGGTGATGCCACTACCACTTCAATAAAATCTATTAACTGAGGGACAAGTGACTCACCCAGACATGGTGTGGTTCGACCTTCACACCTGAAGGTTGAAAGGAAAACATTGTAGGCATTAGGCTATAATGAGGATATTGTTACTCTGTTTTGAGGATGTTGTTAACACTATTTCAAAAGTCCCCCCTCCAATAATATATTTACAATTATATATACATAGTCTTAATCTAGTGTAGATAGTGTTATCTAAATTGTCATCATAAGATCTTGTTCCCACCATGGCACTACCTTTCCATGATGGTGGGACTGCATGTTCCTGTGACGCAAGAAGCTAAGCTGATGGCAGCAGGGCTGCTGCTGAGGTCTCCCATGCCAGAGAGGCTTTTGCTGAGGAGCCAGATTACATGGGCAGCAGCAATAGTGGAGGGTGACACTGGCAGAGGATCTCTCAGAGACAACAGCAGTGGCGCCATAAGTGATGCTTGTTAGTACTGCACAGAAGGAGTCATAGTAAACTCCTTTGAATGTCTTTTACCAGGAAAACCCTATGATGAGACAATCCAAAATGAAATAAGAGATAGTGCCAGAAGATCACACTCCCAGATTGGAAGACACTCAACAAACTACTGTGGTACAGCAGAAAACAACTACAAGTAGCACTGTGGCTAATGATGCAACTAGACCCAAGCAAGAACATTCAGCTGTTGACATGCTCAGAGGCAAAAGGAAAGTCCAAAGCTGCAAAATACCTATTATAGGAAAATGGAATGTGAGAAGCATGAGTTGGGGATGCTAGACATAATAAAACAAGAAATGGAACGTATGAACATTGCAATACATGAGGGCAAGTTAAAGCGGAAAAGAATGGGACATTTTGAGTCAGATAATTACACACATTTTATTCATAACATGAACATCTAAGAAGAAATGGGGTGGCATTTATAGTGAGGAGAGATGTAACATATAATGGAAAGTCTGAATGAATCATACCAATAAGACTTCACGGAAAACCTATCAATACAACCATAATACAAGTTTATACTTCAGCTATAGGAGGAGAAAAAATTGAAAGATTCTATGCTGGAATTCAGAAGGAAAATGACCACACATCAAAACAGGACTTCTTGTGAATCACAGGTGATAAGAATGGAAAAGGAGGATACAGAGCAGAATGTTCCTTCCCTAATGGCTCCACTAGAAGTATGTCCAAGATCAGTCCCTTATCAGCTAGAAAGGAATGTTATATGTCATCTAGATTCATTGGTGCTTAGGCTTGATCCAATGCTCATTTCAAAGATTTAAACTATTTACCACCCTTATCAGGAAATCATTTTGCCCATTTTCTGTCCACATTTCAAGCCTAAGAAGAAGAAATGGCATTTGCAGATGTACAAAGGGCTGTCAAAATGTCTTTAAAAACTTCTCTTATTTTTGATTATCAGTTTATTTCTTTACAGCCTTCCTCCATGAGTAATAATGCATCTACTTGCACTCTGTCCCAACGGGTAAGATACTGGATGAGACCTTACAGATTCTTTGGTATGGGAAGGTTGTCTTTCATAGTGCTGGAATTTCAGATATCCACAACTGACCACTGATTAACATCTGCAGAGTTGCCACCTGGCCTTTGTTAGACCATAACCAGCTGAATGAGCAATTGAATGATGCATCTCTTCACAGGAGAGTAAGCACAGGTGCTGCTGCCTTAAAACAGTGTGGACTCACCACAGCTGCCTTCCTAGGTAGTTAGCTCTGCTATGTCTCACATCAGGATGTCCTACTTTTTCTAATACAAAAAGGAACATTAAGGGCCTTTGCAGACTGCTAGAAATAGTGCAAATTGAGTCCACTTTAACTGCCCTGGCTCAGTGCTAGGGAATCATGGGAATTGTATTTTTTTTTTCTGAGACATTGAGCCTTCTCTGTCATAGAGCTCTGGTGCCACAATAAACTACAGTTCCCATGATTCCCTAGCACTGAGTCTGGACAGTTAAAGTGGACTCAATTTGCACTATTTCTGGCAGTCTGCAAAAGGCCCTAAGTCTTTTTTCCATGAGCCATGAGGGCCACCATCATTAGAAAGCCTCCAAGATGATTTTGAGGATTTCTACATAAAATCTGTAGGCGTGTGGGGTTTTTAAAAGAAAAACAAGCCAATTCTCTCATTTCAGATCTAGTACAGTTCTCCACAAGCTATCTTTCATTTGCACAATGCAGAAAGTGGAAAAGCAATGATTAGTAGACACCAGCATAGTGTTGTTGAGAATAAATCCTGCCAAACTAATATTGTATCTTCATTTTTACCGAATCACTAGTGCAACAGATGGTGGGAATGCTATAGATATTGCTTATCTGGATTTCAGTAATGCATTTGATAAAGTCCTCATGATATTATTTTGATTACCAAACTAATTAATGTGAAATAAATGGAAACACCATCACATTGACTCATAATTGGTTGGAAAACAGTCTTCAAAGAGTCATTAGCAACAGTTGCGCTTCAGACTGGACTGAAGTCTGCAGTAGAGCACTGCAGAATTCTATCCTTGGCTGACATTCTTCAACATTTTTAGCAATGACTTAATGATAGGGTAGAGGACATCCTTATCAAGTCTACAGATGGTACAAAACTGGGAGAAATAGCACCTTGGAAGAAAGGAAAAGGACCTTGACAAACTAGAATATTGAGCTGTAAAAGAATGAAATTCAACAGAAAGAAATGCAAAATTCTATATTTAGGCCACAAAATGCACAGGTAGAGGATGAGGGGGTACATGGCTCAGCATTTAATCTATATTAACAGGACCACAGATTCCAAGTTCAAGAAAAGTAACAGTTCCACTATATTCTGTGTTAGTCAGGCTTCATTTGGGGTACTGCATTTTGGGGGGCTCATTTTAAGAAGGGTATAGTTGGAGTTGGAGCGGGTTCAGAGAAGGGTAACAAGGATGATATGCAGAACAAAGCATACAGGGAAAGATTGAGGGAACTGGGCATGTTCAGACTGGTGAAGAGAAGACTGAGGGTGATATGACTGCACTCTAAATATTTAAAGGGCTATCACTGAGAGCAGGGTGCATGTTTGTTTGCTGCTGCCCCAGAGGATAGGACTAGGTCTAATGGTATTATGTTATATGAGGACAGATTTCATTTGAACATTTGAAGAAACCTAACTGTAAGAATGTTTCAGCAATGCAATCAATTACCTTAAGAAGTGATGGGGTCTCTTTCTCCAGATATTATCATTTATTTATATAGTACCATCACTTTATGTGACACTTTACAAGTAAAAGAACAACAACAATCCAGTTTATTAAGACATGGCACAAATGGAAAAGGGGATGGCAGTGTGGGTGGGGATTAAGTCCAGCAGATACTGCCTCTATTCCCCCTCCAAGGCCACAGTAGTGGCAGTTGGGATGGAGCAAGAGCCTTTCATCTGCTTTTGGGCAAAGGCATGATAGAGCCTGCATTGAACAAGAGGTTGGACTTGATAGATTATGGGGCCCCTTCCAACTCTATGATCTTTGGCACTTTTCACAGAATGTTCTTGTGAAGAGAGAAATTAGGCAAGCGTGGCTATGGCCAAACAATCACAGTTCAGGGAATACTGTGAAGGGGGGCTATAATGGGAGAAAGGATACAAAACTGAATCTTGTCTCTGACAGAAGGCAAATAGGAAAAAGACTGCACAGGGGAAAGATGTAATAGATAGGACAGTCAGCTAGGAGGAAGAGCTGAGGAGTTTGGGGAGCTGTGAATGGTTAAACAGCTCAGAGGTTAATGTGTTATCTAATTATGTCTTAATATACTTCCATTTGTTTATTCCTTTTTACACCTTTGTCTGGCTGTTCCTATTAAGTTTGATAGTCTGGTCACGCTTACCAGTGTGAACCCACAGAACAACATATCCACTGGGATCACCTTGAGGCCCAAGTACCCAATCCAGAGAGGGATCTTAAGGGGGCAAGGGTTAAGAACTGCAGGGCCAGCCTGGAGTGGGGATCCATCACAAGTGGGCATAGGAAGGAAAGCAATCCCATTCTGAGGGATAGCTGAACCAAAGTCAGGTGGAGGAAGGTTAAGATTTTCTACCTCTGGGGACCAAATTGTATAGGACAGGCCATTTTGGAGAGAAGGGGGCATGCCAAGGGAAATTACGTATAACACAAGAGGGATATTGCCATTGTCTGGGTAATCACCATCCTCACCCAATTCCAGAAATCTGGGTGATGTGTCCATTCACTGAACAGAAGAGATGACAAAGATTCCCTTGCACTCACCTTGGGAATGTTGACTCCTCACAGAATCTGATTCAGGGCACAGCACTTGCAGAGAAGTCCAGCTGCCATCATCCAGCTGACCTAGTTAAACTTTGCCAAAGGACTTTTGTCAGGAAGAGGGGAGAGAGAGAGATACAGGACATGTCTAGACTCTTCAGCATCATGGTGCAAGTCAGACATCTTAGAAGGCTAGTGCTCCAGAAAAAAACACCACTTGAGGGTTTTTCAAGGTAGTAACTACTGAACAGTACTTTCTCACTCTAGCCTAGTAGAGGTGAGAAAGAAAGAAGATAGAGAGAGCACACAGGTGCAGAAAGGGAGATGCTTGTTATTCATTTAGTAGAGTAAATAAGGATGCTTTCTAGTGAAAGAGAGAAAATGACCTATATTGGCAACAAGCAGGAAACCGGCTTCAAAGGATTATGCCCTCTGCTGGGTGTCAATGAAATTTCTCCTCCCTGCTTGTCAGAGAAAGAGGGAGGAAGTGATTTCAGGATGTCCTTCTCCTGTGCTGAAAAAGGAGGGCGTAATTACAGTCAACCCTCCATAGCCACCGATTTTTTATCCACAGATTCAACCATCCACGGCTAGAAAATATTCTATCTATCTATCTTCCAAAAGGACATTGAGAAACTGGAGCGAGTCCAGAGGAGGGCGACTAAAATGGTGAAAGGTCTGGAAACCTTGCCCTACGAGGAACGACTTAGGGAGCTGGGGATGTTTAGCCTGGAGAAGAGAAGGTTAAGAGGTGATATGATAGCCCTGTTTAAATACTTGAAAGGATGTCATATTGAGGAGGGAGCAAGCTTGTTTTCTGCTGCTCGAGAGAACAGGACCCGGAACAATGGATGCAAGCTACAGGAAAAGAGTTTCCACCTCAACATTAGGAAGAACTTCCCGACAGTAAGGGCTGTTCGACAGTGGAACACACTCCCTCGGAGTGTAGTGGATTCTCCTTCCTTGGAGGTCTTTAAGCAGAGGCTGGATGGCCATCTGTTGGGGATGCTTTGATTTGGATTTCCTGCATGGCAGGGGGTTGGACTGGATGGCCCGTGCGGTCTCTTCCAACTCTATGATTCTATGATTCTATGAAAAGTAAACATTGATTTTGCCATTTAAAAAGTTGGGTCTATAATAAGATGGTCATTTATTTGATAAATAAAATGTTTAGAGCTTCTTAGTAAATAAATTATTACCCTTTTAGACACATCACCTTTTCTTCTTGTAGATTTTACTGGATGCTCCTTAGCTTTCACTCCCCACCCCTTTGCAAGTCTTACTGGGCAGAATTCCAGAGCTAGCCCTATAAAAAATCTGTGGAGAATATTTAACTCAAGATTATGGCATTTTGCAACACAACAATATAATAATGGCACTCACATTGTGGCCTACTCAAACTGTTTCAACATGACTTATACTGAAGTTAAACAACCTACATTCGTCCCTCCACATTTGCAGCTTTGACTTTTGCGGATTTGATTATTCATGGATTTTAATAATATGTTCTTTCTACGGATACCTAGGTCCTCCAGTGCAACTCTATGGTCAACTTTACCAGAAGTCGCACAGAAGGACCTAGAGATCCTAGAGAGAAGACTCCACTAGGCATTTGTAGCCCCTCCAACACAAATCTATGGTCAATGTGTGGAAGATGTTGACCACAGAGTTGCACTGGAAGACCTAGAAATTCCTAGAGAGGTGTTCTCTCGGGTTAAAACATGGCGTTTTTGTAGATTTGAGGTTTTTCCACATTCACGGGGATCCTGTGCCCCTAACCCCAGCGAACGTGGAGGGACGAGTGTAGTTCATTCCTAACGTGAGATAATTTATTTTTGAAAATAGATTATCTCTGTAGTCAAAAGACACACTGGGTTCACTGTTAACATTTCAGATAATATAGCCAACTGACAAGAGATGCTGGTTTTTTTTATTCAAGGTATAATTGTACTTTCTGGGAGGTTCTAAAATGTTACTAACTGGCAGAGTTCAGAAACATTTTGCAGAGGTCAAAAAAGAAGGGAAAATGAGCAGAAACCCTGGTAGTATATCTCTAAATAGAGAATTTGGGTAAACCAGAGTATCAAAATAGTTTGAAGGCTAAAGCATAGATTTTAAAATCAATCACTCAATGCAGCCTGAATATAAAAAATATAGCAGGAGTGGAAGAAGGGAGCAGAAGTTTGTCTCTATGATTTCATACAGAGTGCTGCACTTGAATCTTTTGTTAAAGTTAGTGTTTTTGTCTTAAGGTCAAAAGTCCTAAACCAGAAGTGAATATTTAACTACTCTTCAAGGACAGCCAGCAATTAGTCTTTAATGGAACATGAGATTACATGGATAAAAAAACTCCAGAGACATACAACTCCTACCTGCTCAGGTGTCTAGTTCAGAGCCTGAACAATGAACAAACCATAGTTAAAATAGCACACATCTGGGCCTGAACAGACTGCCAGAAATAATCCTGCTTGAGACCATTTTAACTGTCCTGGCTCAATGCTAGGGAATCATGAGAACTTTAGTTTTTTCTGAGACATTGAGCCTTCTTTTCTGAAACACTGAGCTCTGCTTCCCATGATTCCCTAGGACTGAGCCAGGGCAGCTAAAGTGGTCTCAAGCTGGAGTATTTCTGGCAGACTGTTCTGCCCTCTGTCTCACATTGCCTTGCCTCAATTTACAACACTATAATAAAACTAATAAAAATACTTTCTAACTAGATCAATTTTTACTGGTTAGGAATTCCCACATCCCATGAATAAAATGTAAATGTAAAACAGAAACGATTAATTTCCCAATAAACTATGTGAAAAAAATGTTAAGTATGATTGCATAGAAAAGTTGTGAAAATATGGTAAAGATGCACTAGAGATACTGGCACAGCTTTTTGCATTTCTTTAGATTACTGCCATAGTTACATATATCACATACACATTATATTTTAATATTAATCAAGATGCAGGGAGGGATTTCAAGGAATTACAACCTCCCTCAATGGCACATGGCAAAAGAACCCTTACAGCAGGAGTAGGTGGCTGATAAATTTGCTGTTCTGGACTACAACTTTCATAATCCCTGATTATTGGCCACAATGATTGCGGGTGATCACAGCAGTAGTCCAAAATATTTAGACAGCACTAGATACCCTAACCCTGCCTTGCAACACTGATACCCAATATTATTCACTAAGGGCCTAAGCAGACTGCCAGAAATAGTGCACATTAAATTGAGGCACTGCCCTGGCTCAGTGCTAGGGAATAATGGGAACTGTAATTTATTGTGGCACCAGAGCTCTCTGACAGAGAAGGCTCAATATCTCAGAAAAAAATACAATTCCCATGGTTCCCTAGCACTGAGCCAGGGCAGTGCCTCAATTTAATGTGCAATATTACTGGCAGTCTGCAAAGGCCCTAAAGTATATACAGAGTATCTTTGCAGTCACAGTTACTGTTCTGCCTCCTCAACACAGCCAGTGTTTCTTGCCCCCCACTGACAACAGCACTTTTACTCTTTTCTCCCTCCTATCAATCTTCTCTCTCAGCTGTTTCCTCCCTTCCCTGTTCAGGAATGTTCATGCAGATCCTCACCCCAATGGATACTCCAACCTTCCCCAAGTTCTTCCTGCATCTGCACAGCTGGAGATTTCACACCATCTGCAGCCTCCTGCATCATCCTTTACAAAATACAAACAGACCACAATTATTTACAACTTGAAAAGCTACAGTGGAACTGACATCTGGTTCTGGAAGAGACTAAACAAGAAGGAATTCTTCTTCTTGGCTGAGGAGAAAAATGATTCTGTATCCTTTTATTGGTGTTCTTTATTGCTTTTTCCTGTCACTGCCCTAATGTTAATCCAATGTTAAGTGAAAAATTAAAAAAACACATACTTACAGTAGTAATTTACATGGAAACATCTTCCTTAAACGTATTATATATCACTGACATGGAGCCATGCTAAATCATACTACAATAAAAATGTATTTTGTGCATTTCTCAAAAATCAACGGAATAAGGATGATCCACAGCAGTCACATAACACATATTGTCTTCCCACATCAGTCACTGTGTGTTGTTCAACTATTTATTGTTTATTCAATGTACATCTTTCTTCTGCACATGGGACTCAAGACAATTTACAATAAAATACAGTTAAGACATAAAATAAATGACAAGACACAAATTTAAAATACAATTTAAATATATTTTACTAAAAGAAAGTACAGCATCTATCCTGTTGAAAGTTCTTCCTGCAGCATACAAGGTGAGTGGCCAAAGCCTGAATAAATAAAAAGGTCTTTGCCTGCTTTCCATCCTTGCCTTTCAGAACTTCAGTATCTCTGGTTGGTTCTTTGGGGAAAGGCCCTAATGAGTATACACTTGCTTCCCACTTTTGAGGAGGGAAAGGATTATTTCTCATCCAAATATGCATGCCATTTTCTCTGAACCACAAAATAG
>CM034708.1:111254442-111269982 GCA_020142125.1 Phrynosoma platyrhinos
AAATTGAGGAGTTTCAATATATGAATGAGATAGTGGTATAAAAAGGAGAGCCTTAGATTTGTTAGGAATGGGGAAATTTTGGGAGAAGACAGAGCTCTAAAAGGGAGATTCCAGTTGAATAAGAACACAACAAAACTGCCTGTGCTTCACCTAGTGTTGTGTACACCTCCATTATATCTGAGTGGCTCAAGAAAGAGAAGATGTAGCAGAGCAGCTTCTAAGTTCAGCCTTGAAGGAAAAGTGAACATTTATCTGTTTGATTAATGCTTTACCTTCATCCCAAAATAGGACTCTAAGTGGCTTACAATATGAGTTAAAACAAAATAGCTACAACAATATGTAGTACAAAAGTGAAAAAAAATTATTCAATCCAATTAAAATACTTCAAAAACATTTCATCAGTAGGGGATGAAGGGATTCTCCAAAAATGGTCAGAATAGAAGTAGGACATGAGTATACGGTAAAATATGCTAAGCATTGATAGAAGCCAAAGGGTTACACAAAAAAATAAGAGAAAGATATTTAGAACCTTCAAAGCCAAGCTGGGAGAGTTAAGAGACAACATAGATATACTGGGCATGATGGAAACCTGGTAAAGCTGAGAAAACCTGTGGAAGCTGTCAAATCTGGATGCAAACTTTATAGCAGGGGTAGGCAACCTTTCCCCTTTAAGGGCCGAAGGACTTCAGCTCCCAGAAGCTTCAGCCATGTTGGCCAATAGTCCCGTGTTGGCCAATAGCTCCTGGGATTCTGGGAGCTGAAGTCCCTTGGCCCTTAAAGGGGAAAGGTTGCCTACCCCTGCTTTATAGGAAGGACGTGAAAGCTGTGCTGGGGCCATGCCACTCTGTCTGTCAAAGAGGACATAGTATTAAACAAACTAGAAACCATGAAAGAACACATTCTTCCAGAGAATCACTGTAAGTGGCAATACAAGATACATCAATGGCTCCTTTTCAACCTGGAAAGAAGTGATCAGTGGAGTGCCACAGGGCTCTGTCCTGGGCCCAAGGCTATTCAATATTTATTAATGACTTGGATGACAGTATTGGGAGCATAGTTATCAAATTTGCAGACGATACCAAATTAGGAGGAGTAGCTAATACTAGAAAGCTGGGCCAAAGGTAACAAAATGAAATTCAACACAGAGAAATGTAAGGTACTGCATTTAGGGAGGAAAAACGAAAAGCACAGATATACGATGGGGGACACTGACTACATGTGAAAGGGATCTAGCAGTTCGGGTAGACCACAAGTTGAACATGAGTCAACAGTGCGATGCAGCAGCTAAAAAGGCCAATACAATTTTAGGCTACATCAATAGAAGTATGGTGTCTAGATCAAGAGAAGTAATAGTGCTACTCTATTCTGCTTTGGTCAGACCTCACCTGGAATACTGTGTACAGTTCTGGGCACAATTCAAATAGGATGTGGAGAAACTGGAGTGTCTAAAGGAGGGCAACTAAAATGGTGAAGGGTCTGGAAACCAAGCCCTATGAGAAACGACTTAGGGAGCTGGGAATGTTTAGCCTGGGGAAGAGAAGGTTAAGAGGTGATATGATAGCCATGTTTAAATATTTGAAGGGGTGTCATATTGAGGAAGGAACAAGCTTGTTTTCTGCTGCTCCAGAGACTAGGACCCGAAACAATGGATGCAAGCTCCAGGAAAAGAGATTCCACCTCAACAACTTCCTGAGAGTAAGGGCTGTTCAACAGTGGAACACACTCCTTCGGAGTGTGGTGGAGTCTCCTTCCTTGGAGGTCTTTAAGCAGAGGCTGGATGGCCATCTCTTGGGAGTGCTTTGATTGTGAGTTCCTGCATGGCAGGGGGTTGGACTGGATGGCCCTTGTGCTCTCTTCCAACTCTATGATTCTATGATCAGATGAGCTATAATCCCCTTAACTAAAATGCTTAGGTGAACTTCAGGCAGCATATAAAATCAAGGAGGAGTCCAAAGGAGAGTTGTGTTATAATTAATGAACATCTCCAGCCAACCATGACAACTAGATAAACATGTGTCTCAATCGTGGTAACAAGGTAAAATTTCTTGCCATCCTAAATCAATATTCCCTAGAGTTGCTGATAATGAAATTAACCAGAGGGAAGGCTTTTTTCTAAACAGAGCTGCATGGGACCTAGTGAAAGATGTGAGTATTACTTAGCCTGCTAGGAACAGTGACAGTAATGCTCTGAAATTTAATATGTATCTAAGCTGAAATGTGCCCAGGAATTCTAACATTGCCACCATTTACACCAGGAAGAGGAACATTTCCTGCAGAATGATGAAAAAATTAAAATAAAAGTTGAAAGGAAAAGAGAAAAAGTCAAATCTCAGGACTTTGGTAAAGGGCTCAGTCAAAATATTGTCATTTGGATAACAAGGTAAAGTACTAAAAGAACACAAGGAGACTACAGAGCAACTGATTTTTTTCTGTCTGCCACCACTGGCAGGACAAATATCAGGAACTTAATTGACACTTCTAGGGAGGAACTGGAGCAAATAGTGGTGAAAAGAGATGTTCTGGATCTTACTGACAAATTGAAAACAAATTTCCTGATCAGGATATCAATCTAATGGGTCTTAAAGAGCTCAAATGTGAAATAGTTAATCTAACAAAAGTATATGGCATATTGGATCAGCTTCTGTACCAAAGGACTGAAGAGTCCCTATTTAATTTTTAAAATGAACTCAGGATAGGATCTTGAAAGATTAACTAATATTCTGGGCAAACTGATGATCTTTATTAAAGATAAAATTATCAAATACACAGAAGGACAGGTCCTGTGAAAAGGAATCAACATGGTTTCTACAAAAGCCTGACTCACTAATCTTTTACATTTCTTTGGAGCAGGGGTGGGGAACCTACGGCCTTTCAGATTCCAACAAACTATCATTCCCATCATGCCTCACCACTAGCCAAGCTGAAGTAAAATAAAAAGTTATTGTAAATTCAATTCAAAGTGCTGGCTATAACCTACAGACACCTATGATAACTCAAGTCCAGGTTATATGGAATACTATATCTTCCTATATGAGCCTCCCTCACTTTATGAGTGAGGGAACCCTGGTGGCGCAGTGGTTAAATGCCTGTACAGCCATTCATAGCCACAAGGTTGTGGGTTCGATCCTAGGGCTCCAGGGATCAACTCAGCCTGGCACCCTTCCGTAGATCAGTAAAATGAGTACCCAGCTTTTTGGAGGCAATTAGCTTACACATTGTAAACTATTTAGGGAGTGCTTAAGTGCAATGATAAGAAGTACAGAATGTACTTACTATTACTATTGCCCATGTATTTGGAACCTCAGCATCAGTGGACTTGCCATCTAAGGATTGGAGCATCCACTTATGGTAAGCCTGCGTTGTCCCCAATGGTGGTGTATGCACATGGCCGTGTCACCATTAGGGACATCCCCTGTTGTCCCCAGTGGCAGCGTCCCATTGTCCCTGATGGCCGCATGCTTGAGCTGCTGCTGGGGACAATGAGAGCTGTGCATGCCCTGCCACTGAAGTCCCATTGTCGCTAATGGCAGTGCAGCCACGTGCATGCCCCACCACTGAAGTTTCATTGTCCCTAATGGAGGCACAGCCATATGCATGCGCTTCCACTGAAGTCTCATTGTTCCTAATGGAGGCACAGCCATATGCATGGGACAACGGAACTTGAGCATCCATTGGATTTTGGTATCTAAGGGGTATCCAGAATGGATCCCTCATGGATACCGAGGTCCCACTGCATTGTGATCTTTTGTGGAGACCTTTCTCTCGGTCCCACCAGACTAACAGGTAAACCAGGTAAGAACATAACAGAGGGATTTCTTGGTGGCTTCCCAGGCCCTGATATCTTTCTAGAGAGGTTAGTCTGGTATTCCCCTTACTGTCTATTTGCAGGCAGGTAAAGAACTTTCTGATTTAGCAGGCCTTTGAGGGCTGACTGTTCATAAGGGAAGGGGATCTTATGTACTAAGTTATTTATTTATTTAATTTGTATTCTCCCTTTCTTCCAAAGTGGGGCCCAAAGTAACTTCCAGAAAGGGTCACTTAAAAAAATACAAAAATAAAAGCAATTAAAATAATCACATAAAACAATTTAAAATTATTTAAAAGAGATACTAGTTTTAAAAAAGAGATAAAACCACAATAAGCTTTCTTGCTTATATAGTAAAGGCCTGCTTAAACAAAAAGGTCTTGCCTACTGACAAAAGGAAAAGGGAGCCACACATGGAAAGGAGTTCCAGAGGGTGGGAGCAGCCACTGAGAAGGTTGTCTCTTGTGTCCTTGCCGAGAAACACTGTGAAGATGGTGGGATTGAGAGAAAACCTTCACCTTAGAACTCTGGCAGGTTCATAAGGGGAGATATGGTTTTTTAGATAGTTTGGACCTAAGCTGCATACAGCTTTTAGGTCATGAGCAGCACTTTAAATTGTGCCCAGAAATGAACCAGTAGCCAGTAAAGCTGTTTTAACAAGAGAGTTATATGCTCCCTATAACTAGCCCCTGTCAGCATTCTGGCCACAGCATTTTGGACCTGCTCAAGTTTCCAAAGGCAGATCCACACAGAATGAGTTACAGTAGTCCAAATGGGATGTAATCAAGGCATATGTCACTATAGCCAGTTCTGATGTCTCACTGTTTAAGCACAGCTGGCACACTAGTTTTACCTTCTGCGACTGCTGAAACCTAGGCATCCAGGCTCAGGGTTGAGTCCAGGAGATTGCCCAAGTTGCAAGCCTGGGATTTCAGGAACCCCATTCTGTACAGGCAGAGTTCCTATTCCCTGATAAGCCTTACAATTGAGCAAGGACAACTCTGTCTTGTTTGGGTTAAGTTTCAGTTTATTTGCCCTCATGCAGTCCACTACTGACATCGGTTCAGCACCAAGATTGCTTCCTTGAAATGAGATGGAAAGTGTCATCAGCATGTTGGTGACATTGCATCCCAAACTCTGGATGACTTCTCGCAGAGGTTTCATGTAGACGTTAAACACCATGAGTAACAAAAGAGAACTCTGAATGGCCCCACAGGCCAACAGCTACAGCATCAAACAAGAGTCCCCCAGCACCACCTTCTCAGTTTGCCCCTCTAAGACCATAACTACTGCTTAACAGTGCCCCCAAATTCCATCCCAGACTGCCCAGAAGGGCATCACAGTCGATGGTACTGAAAGCTAATGATTAAACAGCAGTATCAATAGGTATCAACACTCTCCCTTTCCAGCTTCCTGCGTAGGCCAAGCACCAAGGTGACCAAAGTTGTCTATCCCATAACCAGGCCTGATGCCAGATTGAAATCGATTTAGATCATTCATCTCATTCAGAAAACCCTGAAAATGGGAGGCCACCACATACTCTCTAGAGCCTTGCCCAAAGATGAAATATTAGAGCAGGGGTAGGCAACTTTTCCCCTTTAAGGGCTGAGGGACTTCAGCTCCCAGAATCCCAGGAGCTACTGGCCAACATGGGACTATTGGTCAACATGGCTGAGGCTTCTGGGAGCTGAAGTCCCTCGGTCCTTAAAGGGGAAAGGAGATTAGGGAATAATAATTATTCAGAATGGTGGGATCCAAGAAGGCCTTATTTAGTTCTATATTGTCCTTATTTGCTGTTCCCTTTTTACTGGCTTGTTTTTAACTGCTGTTAATTTACATGGCAAATGAGATAATGTCATCATGTTATCTAGCAAAGGTTAATTATACACATACTATCTATCTATACTGTATTATACACACACACGTGTGCAGATACACACACACACAGAACATAATGTAAACTTATAAGCAGTATCTGTTTTAACTCTTGGAAGGTGCCTTGAGATACAGACTAGAAAAAATATTCTATAAATTAATATAAATAGTAATAAATAATAAAAATGATACAAATATAAATAAATATAAATAACAGCTAACAATAACAATAACTGCAAAGAGCCCCAAAAAGGTTCTCTCCAAAAAGGGGGAAAGAGCAAGGACAACTTGGTTCAGTGTAGGAAATGTAAAGTTGTGCCTGCTAAAGGAAATACATTTTTCTTCTTGTCACATAATATTAGAAATTGGGGTCATTCAAAGAACCTGAATGGTGGGAATTCAGGACAATCAAAAGGATGTACCTTTTCACACATTGCACAGTTATACTACAGAATTTGCTATCACAGCAACTACTACACTCGGGGTCTCTAAAGGGAGATTTCACGAATCATGGTGAATAAGATTGTCCAGGGCATTTTAAAGACACTGGCACCAATTCATTCAAATTATTAGTAAGTGGAACCTTCTCTGCTACACAGAATGTAGTGAAAATCTTTTCAAACAAAAAATAGTGAATAGAGCCTTACAAATACATTTACAAATTTACCACTAAAAGTGGCCAGAAATCTTCAGATTGTGAAAAATTGAGTTGTTAGATGTTAAATGAGAGGGGAGGGCTGCAATCTATTTAAAAGGTTAATTGATTGTCCTGGTTGCTTCCAAACAGGCCATTCATCATTTTTACAGCCAGAGGAGCAGAGTCACTCTAGAGAGTCTGGAGGGACACAAGGCTGCATAAATAGTGCTGTGGTGTACAAAGAGAGCATTTGTTAATTATTTTCAGAAAGACTAGTAGTTTGGCTATATATTGTACTGTTGGTATTCCATTTCAGAGATATTTCATGCCTCTAGTCAGTACATTTCAGGAGCTTCACATCTAAATTTCTGATCTTTTGGCCTTTGCAGACTGCTAGAAATAGTGCAAATGGAGTTCACTTTAAGGGTTAGGGTTAGGGTTTGGGAATCATAGGAACTGTAGTTTATTGTGGCACCAGAGCTCTCTGACAGAGAAGGCTCAATGTCTCAGAAAAACAACAACAATTCCCATGATTCCCTAGCACTAGCCCTAACCCTTGAAGTGGACTCAATTTGCACTATTTCTGGCAGTCTGCAAAGGCCCTTTGTTACTTGTACAGTTGTCCAGATTCATGGACTTGCCATTCACGGTTTCGATTATCTGCGAATGGTGAGCCTGTGGCTCCATCCCCTCCCTCCTTCTTTCCGCACTGGCCTTTCTTTCCGCACTGGCAACTGGCACAGTCTTGTCTTGGCCCCAGACACCTTGACGCAAGTGGTACAGCTTTGCTTCGGCCCCGGAGGCCTTGAGGCAGCTGTGCTGGCCTTGTCTTGGGCCCAGCTGGCACAGCCATTTCTTTGTCGCACTGGCCTTCCGGGGGGGGCAGGGGGAGAAGGAGGTAAGTAGGAAGGGAGGAAAGAAATACAGTCACCCCTCTCTTTTTGCGGTGGATCCATTCCGGACCCCCCCCCCCCGCGAAAACAGAAAACCACAAATATTCAAGCCCCATAGGCTTGAATGGTGGTACGCGCCCGCGGGCACACACCCCATTTTGTCTCTCCGTTTGCCACCCACAAATGGGCGAGGGACATGGACTTCAAGTCCGTGAAAATGGAGGGTGACTGTACTCAAATCCCATTGTCTCCAATGGCACTGGCATTGAGGATAAAGGGACTTTAATATTCATGAAATTTCGAATTTCCAGGGGTGGGGTCCAGAACAGATCCCCCGTAAATTCTGAGGGACAACTGTATATGTCTATGTGCCTTTAATTTGTACATTTCATGAGCTTCCCATCTAAATTTCTGTTCTTGGTTCCTTGTATGTGCCTGTTTGTCTTCACGGGGTGTTCAAAAACTAAGACCAGATATCCAATTCAACACAAATGTTACTTTAAGGCCATTAGTAGCTAGTGGTCATTCAGGCTATACATCATCTCCAGTATCAAAGTTACTATGTTTCTGTATATTAGTTGCTGAACAGCATGAACAGGAAGAGTGCTATTGTACTCATATTGTGCTTCTTTCTGGGATTCCCTTGATTATCTATTGCATGAATAAAATACTAAACAGTACACTATCCCACTGTGTGAATAACTCTTTCCATTCTTATATATATATATAGTGAAAGAAAGATATATAAAACCTAGCTGTAAGTATGAAACAGTGTAAATAATACTTTTCTTTGTTTTGTTATTTTGGTTTACATTCATATATTAAATACACACACACATTTATATAGTAAATATTTCTGCCTTTAGATTTTTACCACAGGAATATTATATTGCTGTTATTCAATTACAGACACAAGAATGATAAGAAAACGTATATGTATGCAGTTTTTTACTGAAAATTATCATTAACCTTTCCCCCAGGAAAATGAAAGGGGAAAAAAAAAAGAAGGGGGATTAGGATTTAGTAGTCCCACTTAGAAACAGCTTGGTCTTTGTTTTCTACCTACATCCTTCAAGACTGAAGGACTAATTTAAGACTTACAAAACATTACAGCTTGCCTAAAATGACATCATTTGCAAAAACTGGGCACTGTCAGTTTTCAAGCCCTGGAATGTCATTTATTCCCCCTAAGCGGTCTAATGGAGATTTAGAAGCTGACCAGAAGATCATCTAGTCCAGGGGTCGGCAACCTATGGTCCGGGGGCCAGATCCGGCCCCCCGAGACCTTTGGACCAGCCCCAGCCCGGTCCTGCCGCCGCTGCCGCGTGCCACCCCAGTCGCTGCC
The DNA here is from genome assembly GCA_020142125.1 of Phrynosoma platyrhinos. Classification (NCBI taxonomy): domain Eukaryota; kingdom Metazoa; phylum Chordata; class Lepidosauria; order Squamata; family Phrynosomatidae; genus Phrynosoma; species Phrynosoma platyrhinos. Next base: position 111,262,998 of record CM034708.1, read on the forward strand.
GCATCTCACAGCCGCCATTTGTTTTCCAAAATGGCACCGCGACTTGTTTGCGCATGTGCCGGAGTACTGCGCATTCACGAACGAGTCGCGGCTCCCATTTTGAAAACAAAATAGCAGCCGTGACGTGTTTGCGCATGCACAGTACTCTGGTGCATGCACAAAAGAGTTGCGGTGCCATTTTGGAAAACAAAATGGCAGTCGCGACTTGCTTGAGCAATATTCCGGAAGTACTGTGCATGCGTGCGAGAGCGTGTGTATGCATGTGCAGTACTTCCAGCATACTGTGCATCAGCGCGCAAGGCGCCATTTCTCCCCCCCTCGGCCCACGGAAGATCTCGGGACTAGCGGACCAGCCCCCAGTAAGCAAAAGTTGCCTACCCCTGATCTAGTACAATTCTTCATCCTGTGTCAGGACCAGCTATCCATCAACTCACATATAACATAAGGACTTTCAGTCAAAGAGCTGGAGCACTACACAAAGAAAATCACCTGAGCTGGTTAAAGAAAACAAGCGAAAACATATACAGCAGGGAAAAACACAATCCAGGAGAAATCTAAATTAGAGAAAAAAATTGTTAGTCACAGCAATGCTTGAAAATGTCTTGTTCCTAGATTGTTTGTTTATGTATTGCATATCTGGCAGTGGCATCACTAGCATTCGCATCACCTGGTGCAGGAACGTATGGTGTCACACGGAACCCACTGACCTCCTCCCATGCCACACCACACAGAATCGTTAGTAATGATTTTTTGTACTAATGTTACTCCTAAATCATAATTCCTGTATATCACTGAATATAATGGTAATAGCTGTGATGTAAACAAGTAGCAAAATTAAAATTGTACCTTCATCATCAATATCAGGAAAGATTTACAATATTATACACACAGCCTAAATGTGTTTACATGTACATAGTTTTATGCGGTTAAAGTGAAAATTTGCTAAGATGTGATGTTTTAAAATAAATTGTTAAACAAATTGAACATTTTAAATGTTTTTTTAAAAAAATGGTTTTTTTAAAATAAAATGTTTAAATTTTTAAATCCTGGGGCATCTCCTTTCTCCTCCCACTAAACCTCAGCCCATCTCTTCAGTGTTTTAAATGGACACAGGCAAATGCCACAGCCCATTTCTGTCAAAAGGCAGAAGTTTGGGGAACAGTAGTATTACCTCCCCTTGGGGTGTCACCTGCCCCCTGCCGTGACACCCCTGATATCTGGGTATCTTCCACTTCCCCAAGTGATTTACTTTTAATGGGAGACCAGAATGATTTATGGGAAGACATGCAGTTATCAAATCTTGTGCTGCCCACTCTGTTCTACACAATTAGCATTATCTTTCATAGTTTCTTCCCTAATGTTCTGAACACATTCTCCAAAGTGGCTTGCATATTATACACATTCCAAGTTTTACTTACCATTTCTGATAGAGTCTTTGAAGGCTGTAAGCAAGGACGCTATCCAAAATATGTTTCCCTTCCATTTTGCAGGAACACTTGCTTGTTAATGTTTGATTCACCATGAATTCTGGATAGTGAGTCTTTTCGCTTTAAAAAACAGTAAGAGAGTATCAGAGGAACAGATTGTGGAAAGATGGCTCCAAGAGCATACACCGTCTAAAACTGCTGTAAATCTGCTGCTCCTCTTTTAATATGCAACAAACCATGTTGATTAGCACCCACAAGGCTTCAGTAGAGCTTCTCCATTTTTGTGTCATAATAAAGTGCAAAGCCAAGATATATAGTATCTTATACATATATATTTTTATGAAATATTCCCCCTATTATAAACATCTCTCACTTGATAATATTAAAATTATTAAAAGCTAGTTGGTTATTTGGGGTTTCATTCAATACTCTGTGAACATAATCCACTCATGCAATAAGACTGTTCCATTCTTTCTTGTACCCTGCTATATATGTCATAACCAAATTTGCTCCTGAGAGTTTCACTGTTGTTTGGAGCAGAAAGGAATGTGCTGGTAGACAGACACAGTTGGGAGTAACATGCCATAAGCGGTCATTTTTTTCTTTCTTGTGTTCAGTATCCACTTATATCCAGAGGATGACTGTTCACTATGCCTCCCTTCTGTGAATTATTTTTAGAAGAACCCCAGAAAGCTTCGTCTTGGAAGGGTGCAGTGTCTTTCCCCAAAGACATTATTCCACTTTAAATGCAACGGCTGCCTCCTGTGGAATCCTGGGATTTGCAGTTTAGTGAGGGGCATTTAGAATTCTCTGCCAAAGAGTTCTTAGGCCTCATTAAAACCCCAGAATTCCACTGGAATACATAGCCCAGAATTCTACAGGAAGCAGCCATAGCCGTTAAAGTGGAATAATAGCTCTATAACAGCGTACAGTTGGACCACCATATCCACAGACTTTTTATCCATGGATTCAACCACCCACTGCTTAAAAATGTTATATAAAATTCCAAAAGCAAACCTTGTCTTTTTTTTCTCCATTTTATACAATCCTCCCTCCATTCTTGTGGACTTGAGATCCGCATTCCTTGCTTATCTGCAGGAGGCAAATGGAGGGGGACAAAACGGGGTGCGTGCCCGCGCCTCCATTCAAGCCAATAGGGCTTGAATATACGCGATTTTCAGTTTTTGCTGGGGGGGAGGCTGGAACGGATCCCCTGCGAGAACAGAGGGAGGACTGTATAAGGTACACCATTTTACTACCCCACTGTATTTAATGCGCAGAGCATCCACGGATTTTGGTATCCATGGGGGGGTGTCCTGGAACCAAACCCCAGCAGATACCATGAATCCACTGTAGTGTGGCATTGATTTAGTGTGCAGCATAGTTCTCCCATTGATGTTTCTTAGAAAAGGACCTCCTCTGAGGTGCTTAATAAATGGGTAGGAGGATATGGAGGAGGCAGTCTCAGTTCTTTGGTCCCCAAGCTACTCAGGGCTTTAAATCAACACCAATGACATTCCTAAATAATTGGTGTGACATGGCGCCATTGGAGGTTCAAAACACACTACAAAAATAATCTAGTTTGAGACTGCTTTAACTGCCCTGGCTCGGTGTTAGGGAATCTTGGGAATTATAGTTTATTGTGGCACCAAAGCTCTCTGACAAAGAAGGCTAAATGTCTCACAAAACTACAGTTCCCAGAATTTCCTTGCATTGAGCCAGGACAGTTAAAGTGGTCACAAACTGGATTATTTCTGCAGTGTGTTTTGGACCTAAGTAAGCCAATCAGGATGCTAGCAGGCAATTTCCCACACTCTTCCTAAGCTTATAGCTGCAGCCTGGTTTACAGAAATTAAGCCAATGAAACTTTCTGGTATGGATACAAGTCAGAGGGAATGTTCTGTCTACATATCTGGCTGAGTAAGGACCAAATAAAAAAAGGTAGTAACCTAAGCAGAAATTCCACATTAGGTACAAATAGGGGAGAAAATTATAATGATTATCCCATTGGCTGATAACCAAAACAAAGAATTCAAATGAAAACCAACATATCTGATTGGGTTTTTTTGTTGATTTTTAAGACACAAGGGTTCAAACACAATCACAGTATTACCAAAGTACCTGTCCATGTCTTTTCAACATGTTACATTTTCACTACGCTAGGAGTAGCAACCTTTCCCCTTTAAGGGCCGAGGAACTTCAGCTCCCAGAAGCCTCAGCCATGTTGGCCAATAGTCCCATGTTGGCCAATAGCTCCTGGGAATCTGGGAGCTGAAGTCCCTCGGCCCTTAAAGGGGAAAGGTTGCCTACCCCTGCACTACGCTTTTGCTTGCTCCAAGATTTACGGATTAGAAACCAAAATAAGCATATGGCTAAAGCTGAAATCTTACAAACACATTCAAATGTTACATTTAGAAATGACTGCAAAAATCCTACCTCTAGTCTGGGCTTTATTCACTTGCAAACACCTATAGACCTGACCACCACACCTATTTATTGTCATGCATTATTCCAGTCTACCCATTTTCCTCATTATACTACTCAACTACAGCACACAGCTTTCACAAATTTATTATTATTATTAGTAGTAGTAGTATTAGTATTAGTATTATTATGCACACAATAGCTAAAACACACTCAATGTCACATATCTCTATCATCAGAGCAAACCACCATACATTATTTAACCAAGTAAAAACTTAGGTTTAGATGCCATTACCCTAGAAAGGATATATCTGAGTATTTTACAAGTAATAATTATACATTTAATCATGTATTATACATTTAATAAAAACACATTTTAGTCCCATATTTCTTTAAACTATAAGGGAAAAGTATGACTCATTCCACACCAAGAAACAAAATACAGACCTACAAGTGAAGCAGGCTTCCGCCTAACAATTTTTAAATCGTAAAAGCATTCTAAAGTCCAAAGGTTGCCTCACAAATGTAACCAAAAGCTAAATGCATTCCACATTTCTGATGATATGATGTACACAAACAGAATAGTGCCATAATGTGTCCTTGCAGTATCAGTCACACCCCTAAGGCAGACATTTCATTTTCATATATTAAAATGCTTGTTTTAAGATTAATACACACCCTACTCTCAAGAGAGCTAAAGTAAATAATTACCTGATTAAATCCACTCCCTTACACACCCATCCCAAAGGGAAAAACAAATGGAAACTCAAAAGCTGTAAGGTATAAAATCCTAAATTAGTAACAATTACATTTAAATTAATTCCTACTATATATTAAAAATATTTCAAATAATAAATTTGCAACTAAAATTTCATTCCCATTTTATTTCAAGGTCTATGGATAGCATAAATTTTAAAAAAACAGATAAAAAACAAGACAGATCAATCAAAAAGGTGTCCTATAGCTATGTTTACATTTAGAATTAGATCCTTGGGCTGACAAAAGTTTTGCCTAGAGAGCCAGTGATGATGACTGGCAGACTTTTTGGGGGGGGGGGGAGAAAATCTATTTATAGTTCCACATAGCTTTGGGTCCCATATTAGGAGAAAGGCAGGATATTAAATAAATAAATAAATAAATACATACATACATACATACAATAATAATGGGTTGATCAATTTCTGGTCTTCCAGTTGTTGTTAGACTGCAACTCTCACCAACCCTAGCTGGCACAGTCAACGGTGAGAGGTCAAGGAAAATGTAGCCCTACAACAACTTGAAGATCATAAATTGCATGTCCCTAGGTAATCTGTAAAATAGGCCTTATAAAATCAGAAGTATAATACAATCAATAGAATTGTTATTTTGCCACCTCAACGTTCTAATGAAAAAAAACTTTCAAATTATTTGAAGGTGAGGGTAAAAAGACAACAAATAGTTAATGTTTGAAGGGAAAGCAAAACAAGATTAACATATTCGGTCTATCCCCACAAATCCTCTATTCCAAAATCCTACTCTCTCTTATTATTACAGCAAATGAAATACAGTACAGAGCAGGGCATAAGCAATTTGGCAAGATTTTTCTTCCTCTGTCACCTAGTAACTATGCCACCTTTTCCCAATATGGAGGGGGGGCACGAAAGAGAGAGAAATATGCAGTGTACTTGGGTCATGGAAAGCAAGAGAGAGACCAAAGTCGGTATCAGATTCACAGATTATTTTTTACTACTGGAAGATGAATAATAAACCATGTAATGCAAAAAAATGGCTAACAAAAATCACATGTAATCCTGGTCTTATTCACATTTACGTGTTGGGGCAAACCTATTGTAGAACTGAGGTTCCAATCACAGTATATCAATTTATAACTATAATGAGCAATTTATGCCTATCAAAATTGTACTAAATTTAGTTAGGACTTGAATTTTTTTTGTGAATGAATGTGTGTGTGTGTGCACGCGCATGCATATGTAACAGCAACAATACAAATAGCTGAAAGGTCACATTATTCTCAAGTCTTTTACCTGAATTTCACTAGCCCAGGAATTGTAGGAGTACCAAATTATTGGTATTATTGGTGCTACTCAAAATACAGGCTGTATCAGTTTACTTAGGACCTGTACAGACTGCCAGAAATAATCCAGCTTGAGACCACTTTAATTGTTCTGGCTCGGTGCTGGGGAATCATGGGAATTGTAGTTTTTTCTGAGACATTGAGCCTTCTCTGTCAGAGATCTCTGGTGCCACAATAAACTACAGTTCCCATGATTCCCTAGCATTGTGCCAGGACAATTAAAGTGGTCTCAAACTGGATAATTTCTGGCAGTCTGTACAGGCCCTTAATCTTTCATTTTGTTCTAATGCCCCGAATGATTTTAGAACTGTAGTTTTCAAGACTGCTCAGTGAAGAGAGTGGAAAGCATGGGAAAAGAAAATTGGTTTACAAGTTAGAACAGAACCATGCATTCCTTTTTACACCAGAGAACTAAATCCCAATTTTGGTACAATCAAAAAGCTCATGTTTTGTGGATATTGGAAGTTTCAACTGCTCACAACAGGGACACAACTTTACTGTCACCAATTCAAGGGGAATGCCACAATTCAGACATTAATAAAAACACTTAAAATATACCATACAGCTTCTCAATGTACACATGACTATTACCTCTAACTAATGATATACCATTTTCATATTCAACAGAAAGGAGCTGCTGCCTGGAGTACTAGAAAAAATGTCTTTATTCTTTTACAATAATTTCTCTTTTGCTCTGACTACTTGCGTATTGTCAGAATTGGCTTACTGTAGCTATTAAAAAGGCCTTCACCTGTGAATTTACAGGAAGTTTCTGTATTGCAACACACTTACAACTAGGAAATACAATCAATCAATCTTTATTGTTGCGGTCAGTGACCAGCATTGCTAAGAAATACAAGGACATCACCTAAGACAAAGTCCAAAGGTGTGATAATACACAGTTAATCCATAAAATCCATCACTGCCTGAAGTTCTGATTCAATGCCAATTGTAATTTCTCACTCCAGCTTGATGAGCTGATCTGTGCAACTCCAGAGTTTACGTAATCACACAACTGAGGGCCTTTGCAGACTGCCAGAAATAGTGCAAATTGAGTCCA
>CM034708.1:111273815-111291889 GCA_020142125.1 Phrynosoma platyrhinos
CTTTCTTGCCACTTTTGAGAGCAGCGTGGGATAAGGTCCTTAGTGTCTCATAAAACTACAACCCCCAAGATTCCCTTGCATTGAGCCAGGGCAGTTAAAGCGGTTTCAAACTGGATTATTTTCGCAGTGTGTTTCGGACCTTAGGGCTCATTCCCACTAGGTTATAAACCAGTTCGCTAACCAGTTTGAAGTGGTTTAAATGAACCTGGTTCACACTTGAGCTGAATCGCTGAAGTGCTTTGGCAAGGCCCCCTGCGCTAGACCCATTTAATGCGATGTTCATTTTTTCCACGTCTTTTGCAATAAATCAATTCAGCACAAGTTTGAACGGGATGTGGATCGCAATTGATTTAAATTTGCCCTTTAAATTTGCCAGCCGGCTGAAGAGGGTCCATTTTGAATCGATTCATTAATCAATGTGAATGACAAGTGGGTTATTTTACTAACTCTATGATTCTATGATTAAATAACATGGACTTTTTAAAAATCTGAATGAGAGACAGGCTGAATCCACACTGCAGAAATAATCCAGTTCGAGACGGCTTCAAGTGCCCCTGGTCCAATGCTAGGGAATTCTGAGAGCTGTAGTTTTGTGAGACATTAAGCCGTCTCTGATGGGACCTTATCCCACGGGGCCAAAAGCAGCAAGAATCCACTAAGAATCAGGCGCTATAGCGCTATAGTTTTCCGGGTGATCACACGACGTCGCTCAGAATCCGCTAAGAATCAGGCGCTATAGCGCTATAGTTTTCCGGGTGATTACACGACGTCGCTCAGAATCCAACAAGAAACCGCTCGGAATGCAGCATCATTCGGGTTCTTTTGAATGTCGGTTTCAGCGGGCATTGCAATAGCGCTAGCTTATCCATAGCGCTATTATAGCGCTAGCGCCATATTTATACTAGCGCTATAGTACTGCAATGATGCTCATATCGCTTTCTTGCCACTTTTGAGAGCAGCGTGGGATAAGGTCCTTAGAGAGCTCTGGTGCCACAATAAACTACAATTCCCAAGATCCCCGAGAACTGAGCCAGGGCAGTTAAAGTGGTCTCGAACTGGATTATTTCTGCAGTGGGTTTTGGACCTATGATTCTATAATATTGTACATAGATCTCAGATTTGAACATATAATAATCTTTGGGGGAGGGGGACCAGTCTTAGCAATTCTTAATGTTTAGCAGAACAACACATGATGTTCAGAAAGAACATAATAAAGTTGTGGGGGATTCACATGGGTATCTAGCAGAGGAAATAAAGTTGTGGGGGATTCACATGGGGTATCTAGCAGAGGAAAAATTTACCTCAGCTTTTCCCAGAATTCCACAGCATTGAGCCATGGCTGTCAAAGTGTTGCACAGGATGATTTCTGAGAGAATCTGGTGGTGGTACAGTGGCAAAGGCCCTCATGTTGCCGCCATGCCCCTCTGGCAAGAGAGAGCACCCTAGCGGTGAGGAAATGGCCGTACATCATCTGCAGAATCTCTATATCATCTGCAGAATCTCTATATGAATCTGTGGCTGCATCCACATTGGAGAAATATCCTGGTTTGGCAGCGCTTTAACTGTGGAATTCTGGGAAGTGGAGTTTGTTATGGGCCCAGAGCGGAGTGGAGCAGAGCTATCCATACAGTTCTGCAGAGCTCTGCTCTGGGCTCCACAACAAACTCAAATTCCCAGAATTCCATAGCCTTGAGCCAGGGCAGTTAAAGCGGTGCCAAACCGGGTTATTTCTCCAGTGTGGATGCAGCCTGTATCTCAAGAATGTGTGGGCAAAACAGAGGCCTCCCATGAAAGAGGGATAACAACAAAACACCCTCACCCCAAAATAATAGCCAGGTTCATATATGTAGAAAGAAATATGAAACGTGAAGGGGATGTTGCCAGCTTTTTTCTAGTGCCTTACAAGGTCCTCCTTTTCCAGCCTTCTGTCCAGGAGGAATTTCCAAATGCCCTCCATTTTGAGCATGAATTTACATTTATAGGAGTGTTTTGAGCTTTTATTTGGTCAGGCCCTACATTTTTTCCCCCCTTGAAGGCCCTACATTTTGTGGTGCCTTTGCCTCCTTTGCAGTGAGAACATCCATTCTGTGGGAAAGTTGCAGGGATCATATTGACCTAAAATGCCAGATTTGGGCTGGTGTTTTTGTTTGCTTGTTTTCATGTAAACCACCTTCCAAGATTTTTCTGGACAGAAAGGCAGAGAAGAAATTAAGGAAGGCAGTAAGGCTTGGATTTCTTGCACCGATTAGCTGCCGTTCTTGTAATAGTGAGCTGATTTCCACTTGTAGTGAAATAAACAGGCTTTGGGCCTGTACAGACTGCCAGAAATAATCCAGTTTGAGACCACTTTAACTGTTCTGGCTCAGTGCTAAGGAATCATGGGAACTGTATTTTTTTTTTGAGACATTGAGCCTTCTCTGTCAGAGAGCTCTGGTGCCACAATAAACTACAATACCCATGATTCCTTAGCACTGACCCAGGACAGTTAAAGTGGTCTCAAGCCGGATTATTTCTCGCAGTCTGTACAGGCCCTTTGTCTCTCTTGAAAGCACAAGAGGTAAGAAGTGAACATCTTGAATACTTCTTCAGCTGTTTCCCCTTGGTTTCGATCAGCCTTTGAACTGATCAAGAAGTTTAATTCTTATCTCTTGTGGCATATCTCCAAAGATGATTTATCACATTGCATGTGTTAATGAGTTTATCAGTATGAGAATGTTTGTTATCCCTGACTATTGTTTGTTAGTGGTCGCTCTTAAGAGAGGATTGAAGCAAGGCAGATTCACTCATGTATGGTGATGGAAAAAATCTTGAATCAAATTGGATTAAACTCGGTATGGAGTACACAAAGACATTATTATCCACATTGAGGGCCTTTATAGACAGCCATAAATAATGCACCTTAAGACCACTTTAACTGTCCTGACACAATGGGCCTTTACAGACTGCCAGAAGTAGTGCAAATTGAGTCCACTTTAAGGGTTAGGGTTAGGGAATCATGGGAACTGTATTTTATTGTGGCACCAGAGCTCTCTGACAGAGAAGGCTCAATGTCTCAGGAGAAAAAAAAAAATACAATTCTCATGATTCCCTAGCACTAACCCAACCCTTAAATAGTGGACTCAATTTGCACTATTTCTGCCAGTCTGCAACGGCCCAATGCTAGGAAATCAAGGGAATTGTAGTTTTTTTCTGAGGCATTGAGCCTTCTCTGTCAGAAAGCTCTGGTGCCACAATAAGCTACAGTTCCCATGATTCCCTAGTATTGAGCCAGGGCAGTTAGAGTGGTCTCAAGCTGCATTATTTCTAGCAGTCTGTAAAGGCTCTGAGTGACTTGTTCACTTCTCATCTGTTAAGATCATCGCTTGCTAGTACCTTCTACATTTTCATGCCCCTATATCCTCCAAACGTACATGTATAGAAATATCTAACAATGGGTGGGCTGGAGTCTGTGAAAACATGTCCAATAAAACTTGCTAGTCTTTAAGGCATCACGGCACTATGGCTGCATCTGCACTGCAGAAATAATCCAGTATGACACCACTTTAATGACCACGGTTCAAGGCTATGGAATTCTGGGAAGTGTACAGTGGGCCCTTGGTATCCGCTAGGTTTCAGTTCCAGGACCCATCCACCCACCCCCACCCCCGTGGATACCAAAATCTATGGATGTTCAAGTCCCATTAAATACAGTGGTGTAGTGACTTGGTGCACCTTATATAAAATGGCAAAAAAGGTTTACTTTTTGGGATTTATATATTTTAAAACATATTTTCAAGCCATGGATGGTTGAATCCGTGGATAAAGAATCCGTGGGTATGGAAGGCCAATTGTAGCGACAAACAACCATTCCCAGAATTCCATAACACTGAGCCATGGCAGTTAGTTGTGTCAAATTGGGTTATTTCTGCAGTGCGGATGCAGCCTATGTTGTAATAATCATTGCATTGTGTGTGTGTGTGTGTGTGTGTGTGTGTGTGTGTGTTTGTGTGTATACATTATATGTTTGTGGGTGTTTATTTATTGCATTTCAGTTGTCTCTGTCTTTGGTGACTGCAGTTTCTTGCCTCTGTGTGTCTATGTGTAAAATCATGTCTGCAAAGGCAGCATACTATGCAATGGATGAAGCAGGTTGCCATTCACAAAAGCTTGTACCAAATAAATATTAGTCTTTAAAGTGCCATAATACTTTTGTTGTCAAAATAATGCTGTCACACAGCTAGTTCACACTTTAGCCAGTTTCTTGGATTCGAGAATGAAATGATAGCAATGTTAGCAGCAACAGCACCACTACTACCCTGTTTGACTACTGGGGGTTGCAGACTGTCAGAAATAGTGCAAATTGAGTCCACTTTTAGGGTTAGGGTTAGGGAATCATGGGAACTGTATTTTATTGTGGCACCAGAGCTCTCTGACAGAGAAGGCTCAATGTCTCAGAAAAAAAACCCAATTCCCATGATTCCCTAGCACTAACCCTAACCCTAAAAGTGGACTCAATTTGCACTATTTCTAGCAGTCTGCAACCCCCCTACATTACTAAGTGAGCAATCTTCTTGGAACTTGATGTATTTTCAAGTGGTACAGAACATGCTCAGGGATGTTGCAAAATAGTGACTAGGTCACTTTCTTTTTGCTTCTACTTTGACGTAAACATAACCAAAAGAAAAAATATGTTATTTATTGTTTGTACAAATATTTATCTATTGCTTAGGTCAAAAAAATCAAAGTGATATATATTCTGGAACTTAAAATATATACAGTTACACATTGCAGAAATGAACACATGCTCATTGTTGTTTATGAAATAGATATCAGCTTGGCCTAAAGAGGAAACTGCATAAAGAAGTATATTTTTAAATGCATCTAAAACGAAGACCCTCTTCGGCAGGTAAAGGAGACTTATCTCAAGTGAGAACATTACTTTGAAATACATACATAAACACATGCGCACTTGGCCCCATGTTGCTCCTGTTGACTGTTATCTGTCCAAAGCAGCGTTCAGAAAATTATATTTGGTTGGACTACAAATCCCTGTAAAAGGATTGACTTCAAGGAAGCCAACCACAGTTTAGAGCAGGGGTAGGCAACCTAAGGCCCAGGGGCTGGATGTGGCTCCTCGAGGCCTTTGGACTGGCCCCAGGCCGGTCCTGCCACCGCCGCCGGCCCCCCTGCCGCCGCCCACCATGATGATATTGATTATTGTTGTTATTACTTGTTCTTGGGGTTTTCTTGGCAAAATCTCCACAGGGGTTTTGCCATGGCTTTTCTGGGGCTGAGAGAGTGTGCATGCATATTTTTAAAAAAAATATTTATTTATTTATTTATTTATTTATTTTGGGTGCTTCGGCCCCCCAATTGTCTGAGGGACAGTAACCCGGCCCCTGGTCCAAAAAGGTTGCCTACCCCTGGTTTAGAGGGACCAGAAAGTATAAAAAGCAATAATATTTGTGTCTGAGGGAAGTCTGAAGAGGTTAACAGTTTCATGAGATAGCTGGATGAGTCATTGGGAAGTGAATGTGTACAAGTTGCCTGAATCAATTAAAGGAAAAGGTCTGACATAACTCTGTGTGAGTATCATTATATGCCTGCAACTAAGTATTGGAAAAGATCCAGCATTTTGTAGGGGTTTGAGCATTGGGCTAGGACTCTGGAGACCAGGGTTCAAATCTTGGCTGGGCATGGAAACCCGCTAGGTGACCTTGGACAAGTCACATACTCTCAGCCTCAGGGGATAGCAATTGCAACCCCCCTCTGCAGAAACATGGCAAGAAACCCCCATGATAAGTTCGCCTTAGGGTTGCCATAAGTTGGAAATGACTTGAAGGCACAGAATAACAACAAGTAACTTGTTGTAACTTGTTAAAGTATTTACAGGATATAATAAACCACGCTAATTTTTTTGTTGCTTTGTTAACTCTGGGCCTTTGCAGACTGCCAGAAATATTGCAAATTGAGTCCACTTTAAGGGTTAGGGTTAGTGCTAGGGAATCATGGGAATTGTTTTTTTTCTGAGACATTGAGCCTTCTCTGTCAGAGAGCTCTGGTGCCACAATAAAATACAGTTCCCATGATTCCCTAACCCTAACCCTAACCCTTAAAGTGGACCCAATTAGCACTATTTCTGGCAGTCTGCAAAGGCCCTCTGAGTCTGTCTTTCTTCACCCTGAATTGTGCTTACCATAAGGCATGCTTTATGCTTACCATAAAGAATTCAAAGCTAACACACAAACTTGTCCACATTAAGGGGTCACCCTGGTCAATCCAGAATAGAGGAGAATTGGAGGAACAAGGGAAGGGTGAGTGACAGATTGCCTAGGGGTTGGAGCTGTAGGGCCAACCTGGGAGAAAGGATCTGTCACATTTTCCTATAGACAATGTTAGAGTTAAAAACAGCTAGGAAAAGTATGGATCTCACCCCCCCCCCCCCCCCCCGCTTGTTCAAGTTCAGAGCTTGGAAAACTGAAATTGCAACCAGAGAAATATTTTCTCATTTGTGCTACTTTTGGTGTTAATGATATGAATGGCATGCTCTGAACAACCATGCTTGACGCTTAACATATTGAGCATGATGATATGCCCCCCATGACATCACCAAAGAGTGAATTACACATTTAATGTTTTGCCCCTCAAATCTCAGGATTTGGGATGATCATGGCCTGGCAACCCTAAATTTCATCCCATGCAGCCTAAGCTTGTAGCACACTGAGGCTCTTTGCTGCAGCAACAGCAGCTGCAGAAGACTCACATCCACACCTTTGAGAGCCCCCACCACCACCACAGCACTGCTGCTCCTACCAGTTTTGTTTCCTGGCTTTTTGGTGCATCAGCACTGCACACCTACAACACCTCTGTGACGAGCCAAAGAGACCTGTCACTGGGTGAGAACAGGGAGACCAAAGTGCCCAGAGTTTAAAGCCAACTCACAAAAAATCAGACTGTCTCCTCCTGCAGTGCTTCTTGGTCTGATATTTGTCTCCTTATCTGGAGATCCAGAGAAACACTGCCAGTGCCTGAGAGTTTGGTCAGTAATGTAGCCGTAGTCTACAGCAGTATAGGGTTTTTGTAAGTCTGCTGCAGCCTTGGTTCCTGGTCCAAGTGATGCCTCTGCCCCATTTTGGCTGCTGTGCATAGGTGAACATTGTAGTACAAGAGCTCATCAGTACAGCGTCTACATACTGATATCCACACTCACTCAGTAGAAAAAAATGTGCAGCATAACAGAAAATATATTAGTGCCAGCTCCACAGCAGTCCTATACAAAGTTGTTTTTGTTTTTGTTGTGTGCCTTCAAGTTGTTTCCAACTTATGGTGACCCTATCATGGAGTTTTCTTGGCAGCATTTGTTCAGAAAAGGTTTATAATTTTCTTCCCCTGAGGCTGAAAGTGTGTGACTTGCCCAAGGTCACCCAGTGGGTTTCATGTCCAAGCTGGGAATCAAACCCTAGCCTCCAGACTAATTGTCCAACAATGAAACCACGCTATGCCATGCTGGCTCTAAAAAAGTCCATGGGTTTTTCTTGGCAAGATTTGTTCAGAGGGGTTTGACCTTGCCATCCTCTGAGGCTGAAAGTGTAATCCAAGCTCACTCACCGGGTTTACGTGGCCAAGCTGGGGTTCAAACCCTGGCCTCCAGAGTCATATAGTCCAATGTTGAAACAACTACACCGTGCTGGCTCTGGAGTAAAGTCCCTTTCCATGTGTAAAAGATCTATCTCAGGTCTGTTATTAAGCTATGAGTAAATTTAACAATTTGCGGCTAAAGTGGCATTATGTTCACAATCTGTGTGTGCTTTTGAGATCACAATTGCTGCTTATTCTCTCCTGTTTTCAGTCATTGGGAGTTCAATTGTAACCTTACTTGTAAGCTAGTGTCTTTGTGTAGAGTTTTGCATAGTTTGAAGGAGCATGCTAACTTTCTTGAGAGCCAGAGTAGTGTAGTGATTTGAGTGTTGGACTGTGACTTTGGAGACCAGGGTCAAATCCATGCTCAACCATGGAAACCCACTTTCGGAAAGTTACACTTTTTCAGTCTGAGAGAAAGGCAAAAAGCAACACACACTCGAACACATCTTGCCAAGAAAACTGTAACAAGTTCACCTTAGAGTCATCATCATTCTGAACTGATGTGAAGGCACATAACTTTCTTAATAGGATTCTTAGCTTTCTTAACAGGATTTAATTGCACATTTACAATTCCAGCATTTGTAGTTCTAGCTTTTTATTTTAAAATTAATTCAATACATATAATACATATATATCTTAATAATTATTTTCTTGTTGAACACAAATATCCACAGCTGTATTTTGTTTGTATCTTATAGAGTGAAAATGGAGCCACCCACAGATTCCATTTGAAGAAGATGAGCACAAACCAGCCAGCCTTGCTTTTCTGGTCATTCAGATTTCAGGTGATTACTTGTCAGGAGCATCAATACTATAATCCTGTCCACTCAGTAATTATTCTTATTAACTGTTAATTAGGCAAGTATACAAGGTATGCATACTGAGGTACAAATTCCCTTGTTTAATTTTTTTTAATTAATAATTTTCTCATTTTTTTATGAAATTGCTAGAGTTCTTGTGAAATATATAAAAACTGTCCATACATTTGTCCAAGGGTTTCAGAAAATGGGGTCTTTGTGTTCTGCTGAATTTAATCTCTACCCTCTCTACCCATCCTCATCTCTTCCCCTCCTAAGTGAACGCTGATGGTCAAAAGCACATTTTATTATCTGTTGCCTGTGATTTCCAGACAGCAAAAGTGAGCAGGTGCCAATGGGTTAGGGAGCCACATTGCCACTGTAGAGGACCTTGGAAGACCACACTTCCCCAGTGCCCTATGGGGCATTTTAGGCCCAGAGGAGGCCCTTTTCCAAACAATGGAAAAGTGGCCCAGGGGACCAAAACATTCTCCCCAGAACATTTAGGTGCATGGTGTGTGTGTTGGGCCTGGTGGCTACCCAAAAAAACATCTCCAAGAAGTTGCATGTTGCCTGGGCTTCAGGTTTCCCACCCTGCTACCCAAGCATTCTAGTACAAAGCCAGGTCTGTGAGAATGAAAAAGTAAGGTACAAAGCATCCTTACTAATTCTTACAAAACACCATTGTACATACTTTCCAATTTTAGCAGAGGCAGAACTGACTAAAAGCCTCTATCATCCCAGCTGTTTTTTTTTTTTCAGCTGTGCTTAAAATGCCAAATTTCTCTCTCCTCTTCCCACTCTCTCTTTTTGTCTTTAGTTTACTTTAGTTGCTGCAAACTGAATTCAAAGTGCAAAAATGTAGTTTGCACTCAGTTAACTTAGCTGGGAGGAGAGGAGAGGAGTAGAATCTTGTCTTTCCCAAGAGGCTCAGGCAAAAGTAAACTGCTTTAGGGGGTTGCAGACTGCCAGAAATAGTGCAAATTGAGTCCACTTTAAGGGTTAGGGTAAGTGCTAGGGAATCATGGGAATTGTTTTTTTTCTCTGAGACATTGAGCCTTCTCTGTCAGAGAGCTCTGGTGCCACAATAAAATACAGTTCCCATGATTCCCTAACCCTAACCCTAACCCTAAAAGTGGACTCAATTTGCACTATTTCTGGCGCCTCTATAATTTGTCTGTTCTTCCACACTGAGAATTTTTGCCATCTTGACTACACTCTGATGTCACATAGACAAGTTTGTCCCTGTTTTCATCTGGGAAATGTTGGAAGGTATGTTTATATTTATTCCTCTTTATATAAGCTGTCTGCAGGTTATCAGTTGTTTAGTTCTTTATTGAAACCTAAAGCTATTTACATCTGACTTCCCTAATAAAAGACCGGCAAGACTTCTTCTGGGCTACTTATGTAGGTAGATTTGTTCTCTACTCCACCCTCTTAATGTCAGAGCCAAGGATTTATTCTTTCATTATTTTAAACACTAGTTGGCAAACTATTATCTGAAGTTCTTTGGGCAAAATATTAGCTGTTTCTAGTTTTGGGGGCCTGGGTGGGTTTGTTCCATGGGACCAGTGGAGTCAGTCATAGGGCCTTCCCTTGTTAAGCAGACTGTTGGATATATCACAAAGTCTTAGGGGGAAGCAGACAGGTGGCCCTGGGCCGCCCCGGGAAGCTGCGCCGCGGGGCCAAGGTATTCCCACACCTAAAATAGCGCTCCTTCCACAAGTCACCGAAGGTGCACCACAAAAGGCTGGCAGTGCACCTTCAGCGACTCTTCCGCCACAGTGTTTGCGGACATTTGCGGATGCCTTCGGGAAGGGGTTGGAGTGCCCCTTCCTTGCCCCCAAAATGGCCCTTTGAGCCATCTGCTTCCCCCCGTAGTTGCAACTTACCCACAACAGTGTGAAAATAGAAACAGGGATGGGGAAGAACAGATCTGCAACTGGAATTCATTGCTACAAACAGCAAACCCCAAGAACAGAACTAAAGTCATGCTGGAAAGTTCATTGTAATGCTTCTTGATTTGATCTCCGTTGAACTATAGGGGGAACTTCTTGGGGAAAGTTCACTTGCTTTGTTCATCAGCCTGATTTAATTACTGTCGGGAAATTATGCTGATTAATGATCAAGAAATTAAATTATCTGAATGTGATAGTGCTTCTCCTTGATATATATCTTTGTTATATACTCCTTTTAGTGTCCCAGAACATGTGTTGTTTTAATCTTATATGTTTATTTTATTATTGTATTTAGTTTTAAGGTGGGGTATTGTATTGCGGTTTTATGGCATGTATGTTTTTAATCTGTATTTATACTTGTAAGCCACTTCGATTGCCTAGGCAAAAGGCGGGGTATAAGAAATAAATATTGTTGTTGTTGTTGTTGAATTCTGAATTTAATTTTATTATTTTAATGTATGTTTGCTGTTTTCAGGACCTGAAAGCTAAAACTCTTAGTATAAACTGAGCATATTATTGTGGTTAATAAGACTTTAGGGCCTTTACAGACTGCCAGAAATAATGCAGCTTAAGACCACTTTAACTGTCCTGTCTCAGTGTTAGGGAAGTATGGGAATTGTATTTTTTTCCCCCTGGGATATTGAACCTTCTCTGTCAGAGAACTCTGGTGCCACAATAAACTACAGTTCCCATGATTCCTTAGCACTGAGCCAGGGCAGTTAAAGTGGCCTCAAGCTGCATTGTTTCTGGCAATCTGTAAAGGCCCTTTAATCTCTTTGCTTTGCCTTCTACTAGGAGAGTTCTATGCATCATTAGGGATAAGTTGAACTGATAACAATGTTAGTGTATTCAACACTAATTTTATACTTACTGAAAAACTAATGAGGCATGAACTTTATATAAACAATATTTTGGGACAAAATAACCAAACCATCTGAGAGACATGTAAATACAAGGTTTTGTGTACAAGAAACAAACATTGTTACTTACATAATTCATAAACATATCTAGATGTATTATCATAATATCTGCATTTCACAGATGCACCATATTTGGGTTTATCAATGGCTGCTAGCCATGTAATTGAATTGTAAGTCCTTGTTCAGAAGCAGTACACTGGACAGGTCTAGCTTCAACAGTTGGGATTGTCAGGCAGCTAACAACCCCATTTTTAAATTACAGTGCCAGTACTTTCTGTGGTTGTGATTGGCTTCACATTCTGTACTGCTGAGATTGTGTGGTAAGTGATGCTGATTTTTTTTTACTGCAGTATGCACTCTGCACCGGAAACACTGTAAAAATCTAATCTAATACTATGTCTGTCTGGAGAGGTCCAAGCGGAATTTTTTCTGAAGCACTGAGAAGATGTGTGTTGTATGGTATTATCTTCCAGAGATGGGCTGGGAAATTGGTCATTTTCTGTTGCATAGATGAGTGTCACGGTGTGACTGTTGCATCAATGAGTTTCATACTGGTAGCATTCCTTTAGATAGCAGGGGCAGGGGGGAAACTTCTGGCCTTTAATCTGGCCTTCCCGGAATAGCCGCCCGGCTAAATTGGAGGCGACCCGACATTCATCTCTCCCGCCATTCTGATAGGTAGGCCAAATCCGGCAGTATTATACTGTATTTTATTTGTGTAATTTGATTTTAATTTTACGATAGTTTAATCCTGTTTTAAGGGGTGGGGGTTAGGGGTGGGAGGATGGATTGTTTTTACTTGCTGTATATTTAATTTGTTGTACACCGCCCCGATCGCAGAGCAGAGGGGTGGGTTATACATAAAAATTATTATTATTATTATTATAGATCTAATCACACAACCCCAAATACTAGTAGTCTTCTGTAACTAGAGAGAAGATATATGAAGTGTTATGAAATTGCTTATTATGAAAGTATTAGGCACCAGATCACGTCCTATATTAGAAGCTCATCAGGATCAAGCCTTGGCAGTACTAGGATGAGGAACACCAAGAAGTACCAAGTACTGTAGACTAAGTTCAGAGGAGGACAATGGCACATCACCTCTGAGTATTTCTTGCTTAAGAAAACCCCATGAAATTCATGGGGTCACCATAAGTTAGCAGGTGACTTGAAGGTGCATACGCACACACACACACATTAATTGTTTAGAAAATAACATGGTCCTGTAAATGGAAAGATTCATAACCTCTATCCACAGGGAGGTTGTGTGGCCGGCTATAGAAATGTCTGGAAGCTGCAGAGATGGATAAACGAAATAAATATAATAAACTGGGAAAGTAGTACTTAAAGAACCAGAATCAAAACTGGCTCTGAAAAGACTAGTTTGGTATTTTTACCTTAAACCAATTCCTATCTGGAATATAGGAATATAAAACTTGCTGCCACATGTCTGGAGTCTAGGGATTTTATCGCACAAGCTTTAGTCTTGCCTCGGTCTTGTTGCAATCATGTTATTTAAAGAGAACAAAAACATAGCGGTTTGGGAGCTTTTATCACACGTTTCTTCAATAATGCAACTGGGGCTTTTTGTGCAATTGATGGGTCCCCAATCCTCTTTCCCACATTCCCCCTTAACCCTGCCTTTCTGCCCTATGCCCTACCCAGCATTTCTTTTGGGATTTAAAAAAAATGTTATGTAATTCTGAAGTTATGGGAATGTGATTTAGTAAAAAGAACAAGAAGAAGGGAAGAAAGTGGGAAAAAAAGAAAGCAGGCTGCTTGGGAATAGCGATGGGGAGAGGGGGTAAAGGAGGAGACTAACACCATGTGACTGCCTACTGTTGCGTCTGCCACGAACTGTCACTTATTGCACCTGTAGAGTAAGGAGATGGCTGTGCAATTGGGGGCTTATCGACATGTTTTTCCCACCAATGAAAAGGTGTGTACTCTAACACTATTTCAGAGGCACAGCAGCAATGGGTCGGAGGTAACACTGTGCAAAAGGTATTGCCAAAGACACTATTCTATTGTTAAAAATGTGGTTTAAAACCCGCATGTGATGAAGTCCTAGGTGGATCAAGAACTAGGACATACCGTATTTTCTGGCGTATAAGACGACCCACGTATAAGACGACCCCCCATTTTTCCAGTCAAAATATAGAGTTTTAGCACCTCTATCCTCATTATCCTTATATCCGGCGTATAAGACGACCCCCCCACCTTAGCCACAGATTTTGCAGATAAAAAAGTAGTCTTATACACAGGAAAATAAGGTATATTAAAATTACTCAGTAGATCTGTCTGAAGGTTAATTTAGAGACAATTGGGCTAGACCTGGTGGCTCAATGGTTAAATGCCCATTCTGCAGCCACTCATTCACAAACCACAAGGTTGTGAGTTCAGTACCAGCCAAGGCTCAGGCTCAACTCAGGCTTGCATCCTTCTGGGGTCGCTAAAATGAGTACCCTGTTTGTTGGGGGCAATTAGCTTACAGTTGTAAACCGCTTAGAGACTGCATGGTGCAGTATGAAGCGGTATATAAATGAAGCTGCTATTGCTATTGCTATTGCTAGACTGCACGTTTAAAATACTCCTCATTCCAGACAAATAGAATGTGATCTGTCACAGGCAATTCACAGGAGTTCAGGGTTTTTGCGTCCCCTGAAAAACTTCTTAAGTTCAGCAAGAAAAGGATTTGCAGTTTTTACCGGAGCATCCACTGGAATCCACAGAAAGGTGTATTATCACATGGTTGGCCGTCTGTCTGCTGCACATTTTCAACAGAGGGTGAATAGATGTGAATGGATGCAAATTTGTGCAGGACAGTAAATATATTTAACGGTCAATGTGAATATGCAAAAATGCACACCAATTTGTCTAGTATATTTACATGTAGACTAGCCTGATGAGGTCTTGTCTCATTGCTTAAATTGCTCTTTAATTTCAACATGAGCTATGAATGGGGCATACTTTAAAAAACTGTTGCTATCTTTAAAAATGGCAGCAATCTGAATTGAACATCTATTATTTTTTCATGGCTAGCATGCATCATCATCATCAAATTAAATCCCACCTTTTCCCCAGTTCTGAACTCAGCATGGCTTATAACATTAAAATAAACACATCTAAAAAGCAAAATAAAACCTTACAACATACAAAAATGGAAAATGTAATTAAATTATCAAAAAGAAAGAAAAGAAAGAAAACCTGTTAAAAGCATAAACCATTATGAAAAAGTCTTTCTCCTTAAGCAATCAGCTCTCCAAATTTGGGGGGGGGGGACCATTTACCTGCCTGAGAGAAGCCACAAGGAGGATGCCAGTGTGACTTCCCTGGGAAGGTTGTTCCAGAGCCTGAGAGCAGTCACCAAGAAGGCCCTTTCCCATGTTCCCACCAGGTACCTGTATACCTGTGAGAGTGGTAGGGCTGAGAGAAGGGCCTCCCCAGAAGATCTCAAAACATAGGCAAGTTTGTAAGGCAGAATATCCTTCAAATATCCTCAAGTTGAGCCATATAGTATATAGTATATAGTATAAACTAGTACAGGTATAGGTCAGAGTAAATGTGTCCCTGGACATTAGTTCTTGAACAGAAAAATTGGTCCCAGTGGCAGAAATAATATGGAAAGAATAGATAGGTCCCTACCCCACAGAAAAGAGAGCAGTTTGTTTTGTTTCAGCAAAGATTTTACTCAAAATTAACAAAATGCTTGTGTCAAACAAGACAATCCTGTCAGGCAGGTCTTGTGTAAATAAACAAAAACATTTTGAACCTTATAGAGACCACCTGAAGGCATCTTCCAAAATGCATCCAGGAATGACTTGTTGCTTCACCAACCTCCACTTTTCTTAATATTCCCATTTTCTTGATCAAACATATAGATCTATGCTGTGCCTTACCTAGTGTAGAACTTGTTTGGAGCTTCTGGGGTGGGAAGTTTATCTGTTGTCCCTTTTTCTCTCTGTTTTGCTGTTAGTGCATGCTCAGTAAGGAATTCTAGAGGCAGCTGCTGTTTACTTGACCTGTTGTAGGCAAACACACACAGCTACAGTAGAATATGATAGATTAGAATCCCATTGTTTCCCAGCTCAAGCATTATTGCACTCTTTATTGCAGATATGCTGTTGCAATCTGGCACCAAATGTCTGTTGTTCTCCAGCTCTCCTCCTCATGTTGATGCTGTTAAAATAATCCAACTAGACAGAAGCCAAAGAATAAAGAAAAAAACTTTGTAAGAAGGATCTTCTTTGTTACGGGCTTTGTAATCTGAGGTATGCTTGTATCTTTAATAGCATCCTATTAATCTTTAACCACCATCACAAGCAGAACCTCTTTGATGATTTTTTAAAAATTAACCAGTGCACCCAGTCCCTCCTGAGGTATGTTTTAAAAATAATTTGTTTACATCTTGCATATTTTTAACTTTATGGGGTGAAATTCCAGTGAACATGACCGGTAATACGAATAATGACGCTGTTGACTGCTTAGGATGTGGTCCGTCCATTCACCTCCAAAAAAATTACGTAATACCAATGGGACAAATTTGTGGAAAGAAAGGCTCAGTGCTCAGGTTTGTAGTTTATGAAGTGCTGTTAAATTCTGAAGAAAAGTAGTTATATAGTCACATTATGTGGTTGGATTATAAAAGGACAGCAGATCATGATAATGAATAGTTTTTCACATGACAAGTTATTTTTTTAATTTACTCATTAAATATTTTTAGATATGCACAACTCCACTTTAGGCTGACTGCTCTGTGTGTGAACATGTGTGTGTGGCGGGTCTGTGTCTGATATCAGTAGACAGAAGCTCCACTAAATGAAAGTATGCATTAAAGGTGGTAGAGAATGAAAAGATATAGTGTGCACATGGAGTGTGAAATTTGTACAGAATGTCTGTTGCTGGTATGTGTGTATCTATATCTATATCTATATCTATATCTATCTATCTATCTATCTATCTATCTATCTATCTATCTATCTATCTATCTATCTATATATATATATATATATTGATAGTTTCATCCAACTTCTGAAAATACTATTTGACCAAAGCTCCTGTGGAGAAAAGCAATAAAAGGATAGAGGAGAGTGAGAGGGGAAAGAATGGAGTAAAGCTGTTATTTGTCAAATATCAGGCATTCACATATGCTACAGTTTCCACACAATTTAACTATTTAAAAGCAGTATATTATTGATCTTTACTATGCCTTAATATACTTTTTGATGTTTATCCTTTTAAAAGAATGTTACTTCAAAGTAGAAAAAATAAAAATTTCCCTTTCAATTCCACATAAAGGCCCTGTAAATTTAGAGAGCAAGCTTAACCCTCATACCTTCTGTATTTGATAAGAAAAGAAGAGCCATTGTAAGCTATGTGAATTAATTCCTAGTTTCTGTAAACCACTAGGTTGAACTGTTGTTATACTTGGACAAAACATAGTATGAATTGAAATGCAGGATAACATAGACAGACAAACATTTACTTGCACAGTACCATGAAAATTAGGCAACAAAAGTGTTTGGAGAGAATGGTCTTTCCAGTTAATTGTTGGAGGCCTTGCTGTTTTATCTTTTAGGTAGCCAAGAAGTTGTTGGCTTCAAATATGGCAACGTATAATCAATTTTTCGAATACTAATAAAATGTTAATTTATTTCTAATATTTTAACTCATCATTTAACAGGATTGCATCTCTTTTGTTTTGGTTTATTAGTATCTATATTCCACTTTCATATTAATACTTGATCCTGCTGTTTAAAAAGTTTCTGTAACAGTACTACTAGTATTGCTGATAGATTACAATCTGTTAATTAAAAAATAATAATTTTAACACCCTTTTCTTTAACAGTGAGCCATAGTTTTGTTTTAATTTAGTACTGCCTCTCTTCCAGCATGGGATTCAAGACAGCTTACAGGATTTAAAAACAGAATAAAGTCATCTCTCCACATTTGCGGCTTTAACTTTTGCGGATTTGATTATTCATGGATTTGATTAATATGTTCTCTCTAGGAATTTCTAGGTCCTCCTGCACAAGTCTATGGTCAATGTCCACCAGAAGTTGTGCAGAAGGGCCTAGAAATTCCTCGAGAGAACATTTCTCTAGGCATTTGTAAATCCTCCAACGCAATTCTGTGGCCGGTTTCCAGCAGATGTTGATCACATTGTTGCTCTGGAGGACGTAGAGATTCCTAAAGAGGCGTTCTCTCAGGTTAAAAAAATAGTGGTTTTTTTATTTGCAGTTTTCCCACTTTCATAGGTGTCCTGTGCCCCTAACCCAGCAAATGTGGAAGGCTCACTGTACTTTTAAAAACACAACACTGTTAATACAAAAGTTAAAACACAGTTGAACAACTTTGATTTTAAAAAACACAAGTTAAAAAAAATCAGCATTTAAAAGACCTTTAACATATATTAAAATGCCAGCACTATACCATCACCTTGCATCTCCCGCTATTCAGTTTCATTGGGTGACTCCTAGAAGAGGTATATATAAAGGTATGAAACCATCTGTTCAATGAATGAAATCACATTCCACTCATGCACCTTGATTTAAGTCATAGTGGACACTCCCACTATGAATGGGTGTGGAGGATATATAATTCATTATCCACATTTCCAGAATTTTAAACTAAGTTGAAGATAGAAGCAATTGGGAGAGCACCACGTAATAAGGAAAGCGCTTTTAATTACATGGAAGGAAATTAAGGGAAAAATATATAGAAAAATGCCATTATGGATCTCACCGCATGAAGCCTTCTATGGGAGATGGACAGCA
>CM034708.1:111291989-111306039 GCA_020142125.1 Phrynosoma platyrhinos
TTTATATGGTGACAGCTGCCAGAATATTAGTCGCCCAAAAATGGAAAATACAGGATATACCTATAGTAGATGAATGGTTTTTAAAATTAGCAGAAATGAAAGAAATAGACAAACTAACAAATATACTAAATAATAAAGACTCGGAATCTATTGAGGAAGCATGGGCTCCATTAGAGATATATATTAAAAACAACTGGAAGTAAATAAGTTAAGATATTTAAAGTTAAATAACGTAAAATGGTTTATTAGTAGGAATTGTAAGTAAAAATCATTTAAGATAGTAACTTAAGAACAGTTGAACGGATATAAGTACTCATTGTGGAAGAACTAAAGGAAGGATGTATATATGTACTGTAAATAGAACTTTTGTATTGAAAGTATGTATTGTATAAATTGTTTTAATTATGTAATAAAAATCTTATAATAATAATAAAAAAGCAGTTGGGAGGGGAGATAGAGGCCACACTCATCTCTGCTCTGAGAAAAGGAAACTATAATAAGAAAAAAGTAGATAAGAATCTGTCAGGGACAGAGTCAGAAGGTTATCGCACACTTAAATGAAGTGGTTTATCTGATCCGGCTTCAGAATAAATGTGGGCGGTGTCCGGGCCTTATCGCAAGGGTTTTGCCACTGAAATCGCCACCAGGGACCATCCCGGGGCCATACCCGCTCCTGGAGCTGCTCCGGTGGTCATTTTCTCAAGCCGGAAAACTCTTGGCTTCGAAAAGGAGCGGAGATGGCCCCAGGCTGTATTTGGGTGCCAGTTTCAGCAAAACCCTTGCAATAGGTTCCGGATGTCACCCACATTTATTTTTAAACCAGATCAGGTAAACCAGTTTATTTAAGTGTGCCACCACTGTCACTACTTGAAGACTGAACCTAAAAAAGTCTCACCAAGATCATGGGGAACTGGGGAGGAAAATAACCCCCCAAACTTTACTTTAGTACAAGGGTGAACTATTCATCGGAGTGGGGCCAATTTTTGCTCTCACGCACCTAATGTGGGTCACACCTGCACATCAGTAGCAACCCAGAAGGAAATCACATCACTTCTGCTTTCAGTTGTGGCTTATTTTTGTGAGGTTTAAGGACTGTAGTGGGAGACGGCAAGACACAGTGATTCAGGCTGTTTAAAATGTGTTTCTGATTATCTTTGGGTGAAAATTTTCCCTTTTTTTCCATAGGGAGGATTCTGGAGGCTTGGGGGGAGTCCTGGGGTAACGCAATATTGCTCTGCAGGGCCACACTTCCCTATCCTTGCCTTAGTATATATGGCAGAATACTGCTTTCCCTTTGGAATCCCAGCTATTTATATTTAAACCTGTTTCTTTTGGTCAGATATACTTTTATCACAAACTCTGTTGGAATGCAAGCTTCCACAATATGTCACATTATTTCACTGAAGTATAGCAAGCACATGCATTTAGTTCATATCTGTAAATGAAGAAAACATAAGCTTTCCCATGTGAGCCTCCCATGTGATAACCCTTGAAAAGAGGCAGCCTTGAGCAACAAGCAGCTGTTCATGTGAGAAGGGATGAAAATGTGGGTCATGAATTCAAAGGAATTTTGAATGATGGCTTGGGAATATATATTTTTTGTACAGTGCACATATATTACATTCCTTATTGATAGCAAGTTATAAAAATCTCAGTTGCTTTTGTAGCTTAAGAATACATACTTTAATTAAAGAAAGATTAATAAATAATTAGAATAGTTCTTGAATAATCATAAGGAAATCAGTATGATTCCTCTTCATGAAAAGGAAACAGATCCAGAATGATTACAGCAGACTGCGTTTCAGGATGGATAATAGTAGCTCTTACTTTCAATTCTGTAACAAGACTCCTTATGATTAAATGTATTGCAAGCAACTCATTTTGGTTCCGATCATTATAAATTAAAACTCTCTAGAGAAATAGTTTGCAATCCATACTCTTTAAGAAGTAAGGTTGTTCTAAGTGCACCTTTTACAGGTTCATTTTTTTTATTTTATTTTTTTTGCCTATTTCCAACCTGGGATTTGTTGTAGCTTTGGGATTTGCATCCTGTTCTCTCTACTGCTCAAAAACTACTACTGAGGATTTTCCACCACCCAGTTTGGAGCAGTTTTAGGGCACCCTGGGGCTATAAAAAAGAGGGAGTAAAGAACAAACAATTGGATCCTAGAGCAGATCAAACTGGAAACCTCCCTGGAAGCCAAGATGACCAAAGTGAGACTGTAATACATCATGCGTAGAGACTACTCATTGGAAAAGACAATAATGCTGGGGAAGGTGGAGGGAAGTAGGAAGAGAGGAAGGCCACATGCCAGATGGATGGACTCTATTAAGGAGGTCACTTTGGGTATTAAGGGGTTGCAGGAATTAAGGAGAGCAGTGAAGGACAGAGGGTCTTGGAGATGTCTCATCCATAGGATCACCATGAGTCAAGGTCGACTTGAGGGCAGTTAACAACAAAATGGCAGCTTCCCATCTCTTTCAACAAAATAACTTCCAAAAACACAATTAGAGCATTGTGCGAATGGTCATGAGTTACTATTGGTGTTATTATAACATGTGGTTTTGCACTTGTCTGGAGAACTCTGGCTATTTGGTGCTGCCAAAGTGTCTGTATGATACTAAGCAGACAAATAAAATATGCAGGGCAGGAGGAACCAGGTAGAAACCTAGACAGATAGAGCAAGGCTTTAAAGCAGTGCATTGGAGCCCTGGTATCTGCTGAGGTTTGGTTTCAGCCCCCCCCCCCCCCCGGCGGCGGATACCAAAACCCATGGATGTCCAGGTCCAATTATGTATAATGGCATAGTAAAATGGTGCCCCTTATATAAAATGGCAAAATCAAGGTTTGCTTTTTGGAATATTTTTAAACAAATATTTTCAAGCCATGGATGATTGAATTCATGGGTGCAGAATCCATGGATATGGAGAGCCCGCTGTATCTGGTCTCCAAAACCAACCCTACAGATTCTTTACGGTCACCTGCTGCAAAAGTCAAACTTTGTGCTCACACTCACAATAAGTTATTCTCTCTCCCCCCAACACTCTCTAGGAATTTTAGCTGGATATCAGTGCTTACAAAGCAAGAATCTTTGAGTATTAAATTGTACAAAAGCTTAAAGAGATGGAATTATTTAAGAAAGGAACATTTGCCACCTAGTGGTTGAAAGTTAGATTTCCCAAATTGGTACATGTGTTGTTTTTTTACTTTTAAGGGCCTGTACAGACTGGCCAAAAGGGCTGGCCTGGGGGTGGAGTTGGGGTGTGGCGATCGCACGCCAGCTGCCACGACTCCGCCCGAATTTCACCATCATGCCGCCGAAGCAATTGCATGGTGGGCGGCAAAAAGGCGTGTCTTCGGTGCAGCGTTTACACACACTGCACCAAAGAAGCTGCTGCAAGTCGGGTGCCCTTTCTGCGGTGCAAATCGGAAAAAAACCACAATAGCGGGTTGACTTTCACATGACATCATTGTTAAAGTGTTGTTAAAGTGTTGTTAACCCAAACGGAAAGTAGTCAAAAGCTGCTCCTTTTTGCTTTCGGAAAATTCGGAGCGGCTTTTGTCTACTTTCCATTTGTGTTAACAACACTTTAACAACAACGTGTGTGAAAATCAATCCGCTTTGGCGGGTTTTCCCCAGCTTTTAAATGCCGTTTCTGCACAGCATTTCCCCTGTGTGATAAAGTCCTTAGACTCGTGAGAGTGGTGTCTCCAGTTTCAGAACATGTGCTGCAGAGGTCATGGACAGAGTTCTTATATGGTATTCTTGGGGCTTTACAGATAGGAAAAAAAACAATGTTTAATATCATTATAATTTTTATATTGTTTTAAAGTTTTGTTGGTTGCATTTTGTCCCTAAATCTTCAGATACAGGATGTGATATAAACATTTTAAACATAAATTTTAGAAAATGAGGAAGCAAACAAGTGCTATACTCTGGACTGTGGCTTTCCTAAAGCCTAGAAAGTTACTTTTAAAAAAGTAATCAGTTCCTCTTATTTATAGGTTGAGATCCTACATTGCTTCAGTGTGGAATAAATATCTGCTGGCAGAGGTATGTCACATAACCCCTATGTTGAATACCAACATTGTGTAGCATACGTGGATCAATGGTCAATATGTATGGCTGACAACCCATGGCAATGCATAGAGGCAATGTGCATTCACATGCTGCTCTGTGTACTTTAATGAGTTGCTGCATAGTCATTGCTTTCACAGGTGCAATTCTGCTTAGATTACAATCACTTGGATGTAACCTTGGCCCATTGTAAAATAAACAACAAAACCTCACCTCTCCATGAGTATAGCATATGTCACTAATAGAATGCCAGCAATAATGTTTAAGAAGTTATTCATTGTCATCCCTTGCTACAAGCTAATATAAAAGAGAAAATCACAGCATATGATTCTCAGGAATTCAAAAGGTAGAAGAACTGGAAAACACAATAAAAACTTTACTAAACCAATTTGAAGCTTGCCCTTCCCTGGATATTTATCATAAACTGCAGCATGCCAAGTATGATTTGAACTAGCTATTGTCATATAAAGCAGTTTGCACAGACATGTTTGCATCAAAAGTATTGGGAGAATGGGGAGAGGCCAGGTTGTGCTTGAGAAACAAAACACCATAATTTAATCCCAATTATTAAAGTTTTACTGCACTGAGACATATCACAAGAATTTTAAAATGGTTATTCAACACTGCAAAACCTGAAAATGCTAATAATGATCTGGATGTTAAGGTCCAAGATTCAAATCTGCCATAATTAGATATACAACATAAAGAATATCTGGCAGCTACATTGTGAATGGAAGATACTGAAATAGTAATTGAGAAAATGGAAAATTGAGTAAATGAGAAATGGAAAAGCCCCAGGGCCAGATGGTTTTCCTATTGAATGGTATAACACATATGTAGACCAATTGATTCCCCAGCTATAGTTTGCTGTATGTGCAGATTGCAGACCCAACTCTTGATTAAATGTTGATGCTAAAATACTAGCTGTAGTATTGGTAAAATGGTTACAAAATGTAATAACAGTAATTTATCCAGCTCTGGTAGGTTTTGTTGACAAAGCTGTTGGGGAGAAATGTTAGATTGCCACCTACTGATTGAAATTCAGAGTTTCCAAATCCATTGTTCTCTGGAATCTTAAAAAATTGCTGTCAAAATGCCTCTAAAATGCCCTTTTAAACAAACTTTCGAAAGTAACAGGAAAATATAACACCAATGAGACATTACTTTTGGGGTGTAACTTTGTGGATCCTTTGTCAATTCCCTCAATAATCTATCAGTAACATTTGCCATGTTTCTTGTGTCTCATACTTTCCAAGGATCTTACCCAAAAGATTTCAGGGTCCCAGCTAGGAGCAAACTCTCCATTGTGCACAGTTTCTGCAGACAATAAAAACTACCTTCTTGGATTGGTTCAATGTTTGTTTAGGATGTTTAGGATGTGGAACTTTTGGAAACTTAAAAGCGCAGCACTGAGGTATGTCATTTTCTTGTCCTTTGTTCCCATTATTTTTTATTTGAAAGTATACCGACTGCACATCGGAGTAGGCAACTGTCTGCTCTTCTAGGTTTTGAACTGCCACTTCCATCAGTTCCACCAATTGTAAGAGATTATGTGCATTTTAAGTTCAAAATATCTGGAGGTTACCAGGTTTCCTACCCCCATCCCGCAGTATACATGGACGTTCAAGTTACCTTTCATACTAAACTCCCATGGGCAGACCTCCCATCATACATTTGTTTCATCCATTTTAAGCAATCAAAACCAAATGACCTTGCCTAGAACAGTCCCGGATACCACCTTATTCTCCTTTAAGAGTATTACTGTACTTTTGTTGTCTCATAGTTTTCTGTTAACCAGATTTGTATTTCATTCAGAGTCAACACAGTGCAAAATACATAAATAAATGGTAAGATGCATTTTTTTCCCCTGCCTGCACCAAATCCACTTTCTTGATTAACTTCTCCTTACATTAAAAAGGTGTTGGTGTTGTTTTAAGAACTGCATTTTCATTCTGTGCTTGTTACTTTTCATGGAAAAATACTATTACGCTAGTCGGGTCTCATCTGCAGTACTGTGTTCAGTTCTCGGCACCTCATTTTAAAAAGGCTATAGTCAAGTTGGAGTGGGTCCAGAGAAGGGCAACAACGTTAATAAGAGGTATATAGAACAAAACATATAAGGAAAGCTTGAGGGAGTTGGGCATGTTCATCTTGGAGAAGAGAAGACTAAAGGGTGACATGATTTCACTGTTTAAATATCTCAAGGGCTGTCACAAAGAGGGGATGCACATTTGTTTTCTGCTGCCTCAAAGGGTAGGACCAAGTCTCATAGTTTTACCAACACCAGATTTTATACTGTGCAATTCATTTATCAAGATGTTCTTCTTTTGCAAAATTAAGAATAATCATAGAAGCTGGGGCTGACATCAAAGCAGATAAAATAGGAATCCAGGAGGAACTGACATGAAAATGAGCAACTGTGCAACCCAATTCTTAGGGGGGAGAGAATAAAGTTAAAACAGAAATATTTACAACAGCCAAGAGGGAAGGTTGCTGATTTTATTAAATATATTTTTGTAGAAAAAAATAGAATGCTTGCAAAGGAAAAATGAAGATATTAAGATGGAGAGTGGAATGGGGTTAACTGAGTTACAACATCTTCAGAAAGCAAAATAGGAATATATTAAGGAATATCTTGATTTGGAGTTAAGTGTATAATATGAAGTTACAGTAGGAAAGTTGTTTCTGGCTACTTTTATATTTCTAGCTAAATTATTTATTTTTAATTTCTGCTTTTGAAAATTTTGCATGTTGGTGTTAATTGCTGTCAAATTGACTTAAACCTATGGCAATCCTATGAATGAGAGACCTCCAAGTCACTCTGTTGTCAAGCCCTGCTCAAGTCTTGCAGACTCAGGGCCATGGCTTCCTTGATTCAGTGGCATCATGGGGGGGGGTGCGGGCTGCACTGGGTGACATCTCAGAAGGGGTGTGACACCCCAGAAGAGAGAGGTGACACCCTGTTGAACCCCCCTGCCCCATGGGCACTCCACACTGCCTTGATGGAGTCTATGCACCTGCCTTAATGGAGTCTATTCACTCTTTTCCTACTGCCTTCCGAAGCCTTATTGGCTTTTCTAGTGAGTCAATGTGAAGATGCTTTGGACTATGTGAGGAAAGGAGGGGAAAAACTTTCAATACGTAAAATATAAATAGGCTGTCATAAATATAGAGATACACAAACTCAGCTCTGAGAGTTGATTTGCTTTCAGTTTTGTGTTCACTCTTTCAGCAAGTGCAGTTATTATGCATATATACAGTGTGCCCGTGCCAAGTGCAGGCTTGCCATCCATAGTTTGAGCTTCCGCGGACGGCAAACCCCGGCTTTGTCAATGGGCATGCGCACATGTGGCAACGCATGCAAGAGTGTCCGCCCATTGAGAAGAACAGGGCTTAAGGTCCCATGTTTTTTACTATTCACCTGGGGATCTGGAACAGATCCTTCATGGATAGCAAGGGCGCACTGTATAAAACTATCCATATGAAAAAAAAATTAAGACTTTTTTTCCTGTCCTTACTAATGCCAGGTAGGATCCAAATCTTTGTGTTACCCCTTTCCAGATGTCTGTAATAAAGCCTAAAAGCTATATGCTTGATGGGGGTTGAAACATATCCATGTCCACAATAATCCCTCTTATTTAACATTCACTTAGAAATATCACTTTCTTTGGGTGTGGTTCTAACAACTGCTTCCATTTGTAGCTGCACAGCAAAAAGGCTTCTTTTAATTAATTCAGGCACTCCTAATTCTCTGCTTCTGACTCCACTTTTGGATGAACAGGTCAAAGATTAACTGTAAGTGCATTCCCTCCTGTACAACAGCAAATAGGCTTCTTGACAACTGTCCAAGAAATATTTTCAGAGCAAGTCTTCACATGGCCACTACCTCAATAATGTGGAACTTACCAAACCGTAAACTCTGTAATCACAAAATAAACAATATTGAAAATACCCTATATCAGTGGTGGCAAACCTATGGCACACATGCCAGAGGTGGCACTCAGACCCCTGTCTGTGGGCATGTGTGCCATTGCCCCAGCACAGAGTTCGCCAGAGTTTGTTACTAGAAAGCCAGAGGGATGCAGAGATAAATAAGTGGGTTTTAGGCTGCAGTTTGGGAACTATAAAAGGTTCGCTATCACTGCCCTATTTGGATAGGGAAAATTCAACCAAAAGGGAGAAAAAAATACCTGCAAGGAGGTGAATATAAGGGAGGGATAACTGGGGAGGGAACCCCCTTGAACCTGCGTATGTGTGTGAGCTCAGTAATGATCATAAGAGACACTAAATTACATGCAGTATAGTTTAAAATTTGCTTCTAAACTGTGGTTCCTATTTTCCTCAAAAATACCAGAACTTCTTTCAGTGCTAGGTCTCACCTTCAGGAGATATAACAGTCAAGAACGTGTTTACATGAGCATATGCAGAGTCCTTTTCCCAACACTGAGAGTAATTGATGACAGCAGCTACATACTAAATAATTGCTCCTGATTCAAGAGGCTGTGGAGATTATCGCACAAGACAATCCCTGACGGAATAGTCACACTTTTAACTCAATGATGGATCTTACCGTATTCCCCATAGGCAGCCCATATGCAACCTGGACTTATCCCGGAGTTTTTCAAGAACAGGATTTTCCATTTCTTGTAAAGCCGCAGGATAAGCCCGGGTTGCATACAAGCTCTGTATGGGCTGCCTACAGAGAATGCAGTAAGATCAGTCATTGACGGATTAAAGGCACATCTATCCTGTCAGGGATTGTCATGTGCAAAAGTCTCCTAAATGATCAGTTGCTTACTATGCAAAGTACAATGTCATCCAAAATCCACAAAACAGCGATATTTTTATGGAGCCAGATAAAATGTACATTATACATGGTGCAAACTTTCAAAGCTCAACTGGCTTCTTCATCAGGGAAAGGTGTTAAAAATCATACAAGAGAAAGAAAGAAAATTATAAAGTTAGTCATAGGTCTGCATTTTATCAAGATGTTGTGGTTGTTGTCCTCAGTTCAGACGGTGTAGAAGGATATTCATGCAGACAAGCCCCCCTTCTTCTGGCCATGTGGGTACTAGGAGATTCTTAACGTCCAGGAAATAAACTATAAATTTTATTAGCAAGGCAAAAAGCTACTGCCTTTGACGTCCAGTTTGTCTCGAATCCTTTGTGAGGCTAGAAGCCCCTCAGGAAGCCTCCAGGCTTTTGTATCAGGAAAACTTTTAGATATTGTGAAGGTAAAAAATGCAATGAAGTCCCAATTTAAAAGAATAAAACGTTTTACCTTTGTGGGAGGTAGAAACCTCAAACAGTGAAGTCCCAGTCTCTGTTTAGTATTTCCCTGTTATGGCTAAAATGAGGTATCTTCACCTCCAGAAAACATACCCAAGGGTAGCCATGTTGGCCATATAGCAAAATACAACCTCATCCAAAATCCATAAAACAGTGATACCTTTATTGGGACAATCAAAATGCACATTATACATGTTGCAGGCTTTCAAAGCTCCACTGGCTATGCAGGAGATCTGTTGCTGCATTTCTTGACTTATAAACAACCACACAGTGCAGTGGCCAGCAAATGTGAAGTAAAACAGACTTACTAGTAAGTAACCTAAAACAAACTCTTCAGCATTATGTGCTTGCCTTAGCCACAAGAATGGGATGAATCGCCAGGTTTATCAGAGGAAGAAAAGAAATCACTTAATATACAACACTTGTCCCCAGTTTCTATGTATGGATGTGAAAGCTGGACAGTGAAGAAAGCTGACAGGAAGAATATCAGTGCATTGAAATGTGGTGCCGGAGGAGAATTCTGCTAATGCCAGGGGCTACTAAAAAGACAAATAAGTCCAAGAGCAAACCAGGCCTGAACTCTCACTAGAAGACAAAGCGATTAAATAAAATAAATGGATGCAAAATTCATGGCAAATGACAATAACAATTTAAAAAGTGCATGTTTCAGTGACTGCTTAAACAAATTTCTGCTGCTCTTTAATTTCCCTTCTGTGAAGATTTGACCCAGCTGACCAAACAGAGATCTCTGTTGGGGATGCTCTACTAGTATGGTTCTCTCACGGATAGTGACTTGAACTTTATCATCTTTTATTATTATTAATATAATTTTTATAATATTATTCAGGATAAAGACAAAAGAGGGCTGCCAGCTGTAACGAGAGAGAAACCCTTCTTTTAATTCTGATGCACTTTTCCTGCTCCAAATGGTCCCAGCACTGTTTTGTGTTGCAGAAGCAAGAAAAGATATGTGTTGTTGTTGCGTGCCTTCAAGTCATTCCTGACTTATGGCAACCCTAAGGCAACCCTGAGAGTGTGTGACTTGCCAAGGTTTCCCAGTGGGTTTCTATGGCTGAGCGGGGAATTGAACCCTTCTCTCCAGAGTCGTAGTCCAGCACTCAAACTGCTACATTATGCTGGCTCTCTAAATATAGTTGTGCTTTATTTTAACTAGCACCTTTATCTATAAAAGAAATAATATTGTTCCTTTCTGCTTTCAAAGTGCATAAATTAGCCCAGCTGGAAACTGGCTCCCTATTCACAATATTCTCTTTGCAGTATTTCTTGTCAGTACATCCCGAACAGTAATTTGAACAGACAGCTCCCAGCATGAGCAGAAGAGAGAAGAGTCTGGCACCAAGAAGAGAAAGTCAGCCCACATCAAGAAAGAATAGCCTGAAAAGTTGACCATGCTGGAAAGTTGTAGAAGATTGTTGTTTTGTTTTGGGGTGGGTTGTTTTTATTTTGGCCCCACAGTTTTCAGAACTCTCCTTTTTATAGTACGAAAAAAGAGTAATTTTTCCATGCTCTTGGAGTCAAACACAGACTGCAAGAAAATTGCATCTCTCAGATTGCAAGCAGTGTTTTGCAATCCACTTTGAATTTTCGTGGTATCTTTTTATCTGAAAATGTTTTTAGCCTTGTAAGCTGCCTCGATGGCGTTGCAGAGGGGCGTGATAAAAATAAATTTTATTACTATATTATTTATTATTTATCGGTTTGAATTCTCAAAGAAAGATTTCCCCAGGCATTCAGCTTTGAGAATCTTCTGAACTGATAGGCTACCCTTGAACTATATATTCAGCTTGCTGGTTCTGCTTCCTTTGGGTGGTGGAAACACAGAGGAAGTCCCAATGGTTCCTTCTTTAGTTCTGTTATCTATATTGTCTCAACTAAGCATTTGCACTTTGTTCTACTTTATTCCATTCCAGTCCACATTCCTTCTCCAGGCAAGTGTGAATTTATGCTTTCAGGCTGTTCCAACTCCCTCTGCAATGTATCACTATCAGTGATTCCCATCAGTGATCTGGGAGGGAGGGACCCCTCTCTAGTTTGCTCACTATGGGTGCATCCACACTGCAGAAATAATCTGGTTTGAGACCACTTTAACTGCCCTGGTTCAATGCTATGGCATTCTGGGAACTGAAGTTCCCAAATTTCAGTTCTCAGAATGCCATAGCATTGAGCCAGGGCATTAAAGTGGTCTCAAACCAGATTATTTCTGCAGTGTGGATGCAGCCTATGTTGCTGTCCTCCTTCTCCCCTCCTTTCTTTTCCCTTTCCCTTCATGGCTTCCTTGCTCTTGGTCTCCTGCTGCCTTCTCCTTCTCCTTCTCCTCATTTTTCCTTCTTCTGCCCAGCAGCTTTACCCTTCCTTGCTCAGTCTACTATTCCTCTGTCTTCCTAGCTTGTTTTCTCCTGCACTTGCTTTTCTACCCCACACTCCTTCCCTTGTCTTTTCTAATTTTTATCTGCCTCATCTCCAAATCCTCTTTATCCTCCTCTTTGCACATGTCCTCCTTTGTGGACTGGGAAAACATTTGGAGAAATGGAACTGCATCAGACCTTGTACTTTG
Source organism: Phrynosoma platyrhinos (assembly GCA_020142125.1). NCBI lineage: Eukaryota > Metazoa > Chordata > Lepidosauria > Squamata > Phrynosomatidae > Phrynosoma > Phrynosoma platyrhinos. Next base: position 111,303,933 of record CM034708.1, read on the forward strand.
ACTTTTTGGATTATCATAGAATGGGGGGGGGGAGACGGCTTATGAATAGATCAGAACAAGGTATACATTGTGGGAATAAGGAAGATGACCTGGTATCTACACTGCAAAAACAAAACTGTTTGGCATCATTTAAATGTCACGGCTCCATCCTGTGATTTGTAGTTTGGTGAGGCCTGTTAGAGAGCTGTCACCAGTTTACAGATTTCAGGATCCCACAGGATAGAGTCATAGAGTCACGACCGTTAAAGTTGGGTCCAGCTGATTTATTTCTTCAGTGTGGATACACCAAAAGATTGATGCCTGAACAACTATTGAAATGTGACAATTCATCTTGTTTGACCCCACATTTGAATTCTTCTTTGAAATGTATTTAATCCATTTTTTCTCTTCTGTCTCTCTCTCTCTCTCTCTCTCTCTCTCACACACACACAAACATAGAGTTTTGAGTTATGCATACATTTAAAACTGTAATATCCCACAGGACTCTGTTGTTTAAACCCTGCAGATGGTAAAGATTACCTGCTCAGAGAGCCATTTCTTTAATAATGCCGGAGCTTCTGCATGATAGCAAGTGCCAGAGGGCAGGGCCTTTAAGTCTGCCCTACCTTTAGGGGTGCCTACCTTCACTAAATGAGGCTGCTTCTCCTTCACCTTACTGGATGTCAAGTCCACCTCTTGACTTCTTGTAGACCAGGGGTAGGCAACCTTTCCCCTTTAAGGGCCAAGGGACTTCAGCTCCCAGAATCCCAAGAGCTATTGGCCAACATGGGACTATTGGCCAACATGGATGAGGCTTCTGGGAGCTGAAGTCCCTCGGCCCTTAAAGGGGAAAGGTTGCCTACCCCTGCTCTGTGGCAACGGCTGATTTCCAGCCCTTCCATTAGAAAAAAGAATGAATTCCATGGTGTCTCTTGTTAAGAGAGTTGTGCCTCTGTTTCTTCAAATGTGGTACACTATGTCTTTACCATGCGTTGTTGTTCTCCCATATGCTCTGTATGTGGGCAAGTCGGTGAGGAGGAGGGATGCAAACAGAAAATAGTGTGGCAAAGCTAAGGGTTGGAGAGTGAGGTTAAAGGATGCTCTGAGTACTGGACTACTACTCTGGGAGACCAAAGTCTGAATGCTTGCTCAGCCATAGAAACCCACATGGAACAAGACACACTCTCAGCCTCAGAGAAAGGCAAAGACAAACCCCTTCTGAGTAAATCATGCCACAAAAACCCCATGATAGGTTTACCTTAAGGTTGCCATAAGTCAGAAACATCTTGACATAAGTCAGAAACAACAACAACAACAACAACAACCATATCCATCTGTCTTTTGGTTTCTGTACACTGTCTTCCACATCTTTAATAGAAAGTTGCTTTTTAAAAATGAAAATACACAATTTAAGGAAACTCTGCTAAACCCTGCCAGAGAGTGCAACCTGTAAAGAAAAGGAAATCCCAGATCCCCATATAATGTTCAGCTCCCACCACATCAATGTCACTTGGCCCTTTGGTTTTTTTTTCTTCTTTAGACACCATAATTCATCACATACTGCCTGGCTTAAAAGCCATCATAAATCTTGAGAATGTAACAGTAACAGTGGCTGAAATATGTAACTTGGGATGGGGGCTATAATTCTTTCCACTGAGATCACTTGGTCTCATAAATCAACAAAGCAATGTTTAATTTGGGAGAAGGAACTGGCAAAAGTGTTGAGGCAAAGGACCAAACTGGTAGGTAACTTGAGAGATACAGCTAGCAGGTACCTTTTTCTTTCTCTAGATTATGCATAGAGTGACCTGATCCACATTGGGACACTGATGTACAGAAATACTTTGAAAGGGAGGAGGGACCTTTGCCTTGCTGTGGTCTTATAGAATCATAGAGTTGGAAGAGACCACAAGGACCATCCAGTCCAACCCCCTGCCATGCAGGAACTCAAAATCAAAGCATCCCCAACAGATGGCCATCAAGGCCATCCAGCCTTGATCCAGGTCCTCCTAGCCTGTCTGCACTTGTTGTGTGCCTTCATGTCGTTTTTGACTTATATGTGACCCTATCATGGGGTAAATTCTTCAGAGGGGTTTTGCCATTGCCCTGGTGGTGCAGTGGTTAAATG
>CM034708.1:111317210-111328891 GCA_020142125.1 Phrynosoma platyrhinos
TCTTTAAACAGAGGCTGGATGGCCATCTGTCTGGGATGGTTTGATTTTTGAGTTCCTGCATGGCAAATTGAGGTTGGACTGAATGGCCCTTGTGGTCTATTCCAACTCTATGATTCTATTCTATGATTCTATGATTCATAAACCACCTTTTCAAAAAGCAAATTACCTGCAATAAATATTCCAAAAATAATTGCACACCGCAGGGTGCTTGTGCCAACTCTTCAATCTCCATCTTGGGGTCCAAAGCCTCTGGTATGTTTTAAGGAATGAGGTGGGGGGGGGGGAAGAGGAGAACAATAACAGTACTAACTGTGATAACAACAACAACAACAGAGTCCTATAAGATGAGGGATGGGTGGAATTGCAGAAAGCAGAGAGGAAGAGTAGCACAAGAAAAATCAAAGCAAGGAGCAAGAAAAAGGGAAACTAGTTTTGTTTCCTAGCAAAGGCAACAACAATAGAATTGACAGCCTGGGAAAGATGAAGCCTGAGCCTATGGGTCCCTCTCCTAAACTTAGCCCCCTGCTTTACACAAGAGGCACATTCAGAAAGGTATCTGTCCCCTGCTTTTCGAATCAGTAGGGACTAGAATTGGGCCACTTTGGTTTATTCCTTTCTGCAGGCTGTTCTCTGTTCTCAACCAGTGAATCCGACCGCTGATCTTCACTGACTTATCATGAGCAGAAGCTAACCTCCCATCACCAGGTAGAGATAAAAGTTGCTACAGCAAATTCCTGCCCTTGCTTTAAAAAGAAAAGCTGTTAAGAATGATGAGCTGGCAAGACATCTTTCAAAATGTATACTACCACACATTCCTCTGGTTAAAATGTATGTGGCTTTAACATATATATATATTTTTGGAACGTAATGTGAATGTGATCAAAGTATGCTAACACTTTGGTTATGCATGGATATCAGTACTTCTGAGTTATTCTATATTCTCCAGTGCAGGCTGGGATGGGAGGAAAAAAGTTTATTTGTATTTTATGAGAAAGCTTTTACAGTCGCTTTACTCTCAGAGAAAAGTGCCTTACAATAAATAATGCATCACAATGCAAATAAGAGATTTTCGGCTGTAAATGAATACTTTGAAATTCTACATATTCTCCTGCTGATGTTCGATGTCTTTAATGTGTTTCTTCTTTCAGTCATTCTACTGCTGGTTTCATTTGTTGCTATTTGAATGCCTCTGGGGATTTAAATTCCAGCCGTGACAATTTCATCTGAATAGTGTGGAATCAGAAATACTGAGAGAAACTGCATTGCTGTTACTAAAGGCTCCGGGATGACTGGGATAAACGGAATTGTATTCTTTGTCTAGCCTTTGGCAGAAACTGGTGGGGGCACCAGTTTGTTAAGGTATTCAGCTTGCCAGGCAGGGGATTGAAGTATGCTACGAAATAGTAGAGACTGACAAGTTTGTAGCACCAGGACTTCTGTTTTCCAACATTCGAGGCTCTGTAGAGTGTGTGACTCATTAAGCTGAATGCCCTCCGCACCTATTAATTCTTGTGCTTTACCAGGCAGATGCCAAGACCAAAGTCTGTCAAGCCCCTGCTGGCCCACCAGCACTTCGTCTGGCTGGAGCACAGCTTCTGCCAGCTGGATGTACCCACTGGGCCCTGGAAATAAGGTGGAGAGAGCGCTGATACATGTGACCTACCAAGACCTTCCAAGCCCAGCACACTTGGATAATGATCCGAGAGAAGCTTTAAAACCTTTTTTAAAAAACAAAACCTCAGGCAAGCAGTAGGGATAACAAATGGATCCAATCTAGCCTTCCTCAAATTAGTATGTAAAGAGATCTTGTAGCACCTTTGAGACTAAGGGCCTTTGCAGACTGCCAGAAATAATGCAAATTGAGTCCACTTTAAGGGTTTGGGTTAGTGCTAGGGAATCATGGGAATTGTTTCCCCCCCCCTGAGACATTGAGCCTTCTCTGTCAGAGAGCTCTGGTGCCACAATAAAATACAGTTCCCATGATTCCCTAACCCTAACCCTAAAAGTGGACTCAATTTACACTGTTTCTAGCAGTCTGCAAAGGCCCTAACTGAAAGAAATTGGCAGCATGAGTTTTCGTAGATTTCAGTCTACTTCCCTAGATGCATTTGGGCAGTAGACTGAAGTCTATGAAAGCTCATGCTGCCAATTTCTTTCTTTCAGTTAGTCTCAAAGGTGCTACAAGATCTCTCTACATACTGATTCTACAGACTAACATGGCTATATCTTTGAATTCTTCCCCCCATTTAGTGGGCCAGCTGCTAGATTTGAGTTGAATTTATCATGGCTAGTCTCAAGTTGGGCAAGCCTCAATTCAATGTTATGTTTAAAATGAACAGTAATAATAGAGGCCAGATTTTGATGTGGACCACCCCGTCTCAACCTGCTAACTAACTAGTTAAATAAGTTGCCAATAAATTGAATTCTTCTCAAGGCTTCCATTACAGGCAGCAAGATTTCCACCAAGTGATTGAGATTTCACACCCTGTACCCTAAGGTATTGTTTTTCTGAAATATGCTTATAGGCAAGTTATTCCCTGATTTCTGTGACAGCCATTGTTGATTTGTTATTATCTTAAGGTATGTTTTAATCTGTATACTGTTTAATTGTATTTTAGAGATGGGTGGGTTATTGGGATACAGGATTGTGTATTTTATTGTGTAAGCCGCCCTGGTTGTGTTGCACAGAGAGGCAGGATATTATTATTATTATTATTATGTGTACTTTAAGTCGTTAACTCACACTAAATTACATTTGTCCCTCCCCATTCACGGACTTGGAATCCATGGTCTCGCTCTTCACAGGATGGCAAATGGGGAGGGGAAAATGGCAGCATGTGCCATTATTTTCAATGGGGCTCCAATATTTGTGAGTTCTCATTTTTGCAGAGGGGGTGACGGGAACGGATCCCCCGTAAATTGGGAGGGGTGACTGTACTTTCAAAACCAGGAAACAAGGGTCCCATATACCCCAACTTCCCATAGAAAGGTACTATGAACACTTGCACAATGTTTTGCCCTCTTGTAATGCAAGAGGTGGAGTCATGGCTTGCCTTACCTGAGTTTAAAAGAAGATCTCTTCCATTCTCTAACCTCTAGAGAAGAAAGCTTGCATAACCCATCTTCTGCGGTATGTTTACACAAGAGATGTAGGGTGCTTTTACAGTAGGTATTAACTGAGGAATAGGCACGCTTCACCAACTTTGGGGGGACTATCGATCTACATGGTGTCATCATCAGATCCCTTTTCTCTTGCAGTGGTTAAATGCCTGTCCTGCAGCCACTCACTCATAAACCACAAGGTTGCGAGTTCAATACTAGCCAGGGCTCAGGCTAGAATCAGGCCTGTATCCTTCCGAGGTCGCTAAAATGAGTACCCAACTGTTGGGGGGCAATGAGCTTACAGTCGTAAACCGCTTAGACAGTATGAAGCAGTATATAAATGAAGCTGCTTTTGCTTTGCTTCTTTTTTCAAATTGTGTTACACTTCACTTTTTGTGGTGGTGATACAATGAAGTAGCAACTACTCATTTATAGGATACAGGGGAAAGGCTTATATCAGCGAGATTTGCAGCACAAGTCTTCTGTCAATAATAGTTACACACCATAAAGACTATATTAATTCTGTGTTGTAATTTGAGACAATGTAAAAATGAAGAACATGTAGCTATACTGTCAATTCTCAGATCATGATAATTTCACTATATTCAAACTATGTAAGGCAAGCTCTTCACAAAAAGAAAATTTTATTGTATTTTAGAGACATGATCTTTTAAAATATGAACCACACAATTTAGAAATACACAGAGAAAATCATTACATATGCACATACATGTTTGCTCTGGTAAAAATGAAGACCTTAAAATCCTCCATGGGCCTATTTCCCCCCCCTAAAATTTGAAATTGGTTTAAACATCATCATTTCTTCCCAGGGAAATATAGCACTGCTGGGTACAAGCAGTGGTTGTCTGAAATTGTCTAGACAGTATCTAACAATGCCTTACTGAGCTATAATTCCGAAGATATTTTGGAAGAAGCAGAGACATTAAAGTGGTATAAAATCAATGCAGATTTACAGTGTAGGCATATCATTTTATTACTGGTTTTCTGGGCATGCTGCAAAGTTGCTCCTCAAGGAAGGCAGTAGGTTGTATAGTTATCTCCTGATTGGGGCAAAATCACTACCCTGAAACCACACAACCTACTACCTCACCCTGCCAGAGCAAAACAAAACTGTTCATTTGGTTTTGCATCCACAACTCTGAGATCTCGCATATGATGTGAGGAATATATGGAAGATATAATCTGCCACCTCTACTGAATGGAATGTGGTCTATTGTTTGAGGAGTGTCCAGCAGTGCCAGACAGGGGCAGATGCTGTCACTACGCCATATCTTGGCATGCTGCTCCTCTGTAGGTGTACTATGGGCATCGAGGGAGTTAAACTGTCCTTCCTATTTCCACTGTTGTCCAGTATGCCTCTCTGAAAACCACATGGGTCTCCTCTGTGCCACCCATCTTAGTCAGAATCCTTTTTTTACCGCACTTTGCCTCTCTTTGTGCAGTGGTGTTGCATGTCTCCTGCAGAGAATAGGAGACAATTTCTGCTGGACTTAATCCTCTCCTCTGCTGGCACCCCCTTTCCGTGTGTGTCGTGTCTTTAGATTGTAAGCCTGAGGACAGGTTACTGTTTTTTTCCTTCTTCATTTTCTTGTTCAGCATCATGTACAGTGATGGAACTTTATAAATAATGGACACTCTCCTCTGTCTCCATTGAGGTCCCAGGCCAGCTGCTAAGCAGGTCTACCCTTGCCCCACAGTGTTGACTTTTAATGGCTAGGCAATTCTCTTATCTTATACTTAGGAGAACATGGGATCTTTCTTAATTCCCCACGAAATAACTATACTAACAAAAGTGGTTAATTAAAAAAAAAAGTCCCATGCTGTTGTAGTTAGCCCAAATTCATGCACCTGCATCTTACTACCTACATGTACCACAAAAGAAGAGAACGTTATTTAGTTGGATTGCTATACCTCTGAATCATGCCTTTTATTCAAAGAGGTCAACATGATTGACAGCATATTGATAGTCACGTCTACTTAAAAGTGAATTTCATGGAAATCAATGAGGCTTACTTCCATGAAAATGGGTACATTTCAGCTTTAAAATAAACAACTCATATCATTTATTGAAAAAGGTCAGCAACCTTCTCTTCTGTCATTATTATACACATATGCAGCAGTTATCAATAATATCCAGTAAGTTTTTTCTGTTATGGTGAGATTTGTCTTGTGTTGCTATCACAGCCACTTCAGGAAAGACAGTAGATTGTATAGTTATCTGACAGCCAGGGCAGAACCCTAAAACTATACAACCTACTACCTCACCCCAAAGGACAGTCTGATTCTGATCTAGACGAGTGAGGTTCATCAATTCCCAGGGTTGCATCTCAGGAACCTGGAAGACAAAACAAAACACTCCAGAGAAATAAAATTAATGGCTTTGTATATTGAAACAGCAGATCCTATCAGCCAATCCTATCAGCTACTAGTTAACAGTGCCATTTGATGCAATCTTTATGGAATCCAGATATTGCATTTTATCTTTTTTTAAAAAAAACAACACACTTTTAGATGGCTGTCATCTCAAAAGCTTGCATTTCTGTGACTTTTTGGTTGTTCTAATAAAGGTATTACACTAATTGATATTTTTATTATGATGAATATGGCTACCCATCACTGTGTTTTGTGCCATACAAGTAATATTTTTATGTGCTACACATGATCCTGCATTCTGTGTGTATGTGGAGGCCAGGACATGCTGCTGTCTGGTGAGACATGGCCACTGATCTAATACAAGGCAGGTTAGGGCTATTTACTTACTAGAGACTGCAGCAATATAATGCTCTGAGCACTGGAGGGGAAATCTAGTGGAGATCACCACATTTGTGCAGCTACAGATTGCACCTCAAACAGGTAAAGATTACCATTATCATGTTATTACCTTTCCCTATTTCATATGGGAATAGGCATTAAGGATTATGATTTACCGTATGTCTGAAAGAGAGTCCTGAAGCATACTGGACTGAAACTGCTGCACAATTGCTCATCTCCATCTAGCCCTCACTGTTCTGCAGATTGTCAGTCACAAGCATTTTCCATCCCCACTACACGCAATTCATTTGGGGAAAATCAGGGGTTGAATTTGAGTCTTGCTCTATACAAAACTGCAACTGAGCAAGGGGCATCTTCTACACAGCTCCAAAGCTTCCTAGTGTGCCAACACAATGTATCAAACAAAAAGGACCAGAGGATCCTGTCCCCCCCCCCCCCACACACAGCCAAAGCAATAATCACTTTCATGACTTGTAATTTTAGCAACCTGATTTGTTGAATCATGCCTAGAAATGATTCATGAATTCCTCATCCTGGCAATGTTTGCAGATCTTGAAAGACAGATATTCACAATCTTTGTTGGTATATATTTCTTGCTATAAGGAAGATCTGCTGGAAATCAGCCATCTCACCTAGAAAGAAAGAAAGAAAGAAAGAAAGAAAGAAAGAAAGAAAGAAAGAAAGAAAGAAGCTTGCTTATAAAAAGCAGTAATAAACATGCAATCCTATGTGCACTTATCTTGGGAGGAAGATTAATTGAACTCAATAGGATTTAGTTCTGAATAAATGTATCAAAAGGCTGTGTACTGCCCTGATATTCTGAAGTAAGTGACCTCTTTAAGATAGACACATGTATACATAATAAGAACACATCACTGTGCTTTCAACTGAACTGGATGCAACACTGAACAGGATATGCCATCCAGGTGGCATTACATAAAGCAGAACTACATCTGTTTAGAAACAGAACTGCTTCTGAAAATGCATAGTTACAAGTCAAATTCTCCCTTCCCAGTCAATAATATGCCATTTTACTTACCTGGTAATTCTGATATCATTATAATGAGTCCCATAGTCTGTTGGTAGTCCCAACATTTTTGTTGTTGTGCACCTGCAAGTCATTCTAACTTATGATGACCATAAGGGGAATCTCATGGAGTTTTCTTGGCAAGATGTGTTCAGAGACAGTTTGTCCAAGGTCAGCACTACACCATGCTGGCTTTCAGTCCCAAGTAGGAACAGAGAAACAATCAGTTCCCAATCCAACTGTTAGTTCCAACCAGGAAAAGACCCACTGAATCAATTATATTTACATCAGTAGTGGCTCACCATCAGTTTGTCAACCAGTTAGAATAAAGTAGACCAACTAATTGACTAGCCAATGAATGGTGAGGAACTATGTAAATATAATAATTTACTGCTATTTCCATATTTATGGTAAGGTACACTTTCATCCAAAAGGTCTTGTACCTGCTGGACTCACCTGATCTGATAATTTGTGGCTAAGAGTAGGTGATTCTATGGTCCAAATCACACTGCAGTTTGAGGCTGCTTTAACTGCCCTGGCTCAGTGCTAGGGAATTCTGGGAACTATAGTTTTGTGAGACATTTAGCCTTCTCTGTCAGAGAGCTCTGGTGCCACAATAAACTACAATTCCCAGGATTCTCTAGCATTGAGCCAAGGCAGTTAACGTGGTCTCAAACTGGATTATTTCGGCAACATATTTTGGACCTATGATTCTGTTAATATTGTACATAGACACCAAATTTGAATACATACGAGGGGGTATTGTAAAGTTTTAATTATCCCCTTTAAAAAAATTGACAAAGTTTGTTTTGATTTGTAGTTGTTAACCTTTCTCTACATAGTCACCATCCAGATTTACACATTTTTTCCATTGTTTCTTGTCCCTCCGAATACTTATTGTAGAAATCTGCAGATTGCACCTTAAACCACTCTTCCACTTCATGAATGACGTCATTTGTGCTGTCAAATTGGTGACCCCGCAATGGATTTTTCATTTCTGGGAGCAAGAAAAAGTTACTTGGTGTGAGGTCAGGAGAATAAGGTGGATGCTGCAAAATCTCAAAGCCACATGCCCTTGCTTTGTTAACTGCAACTTGAGATGAGTGAGCTGGTGCATTGTCAGCTAGCAGATGAATGCCTCTGTATAGCATACCACAGTGTTTCTTTTTCAGAGCATCTCACAACTTGTCCAGAAGATTGTTGTAGTATGTGCCAATGATGGTTTGTCCCTTTGCCCACAACAGTCCCAAAAAACTGAGAGCATGACCTTCCTTTCTGACTTTTGCACCTTTGCCTTTTTGTGGGGAAGGGAATAGGCATGCTTTCACTCCATGTTCATGGTTTTGGTCTCTGGATCATACTGATAGATCCAAGATTCATCCATAGTTACCAGACAAAACCAGTACATCCTGTTCCAACAGTGTCAACATCTGTCTTGAAAGGTTATGCCATATTTGTTTCTAGAAAGGGGTTAGCAAACATGGAACCCAGTGTGCAGACACTTTAGACATGTGCAGTTCGTCATTAATAATTTTCCACACACTACCATAATTGAGACCAGTTTCATTCATGATCATTTGGATGGTTGCTTGTCTGTCTTCCAGGATTAAACACTCTACTTTCAGGATTAAACACTCCACTTTCTTCACTGTGGCTGCATTGTCTGTCAATGATGGTTTTCCAGGTCTTGGCTTGTCTTTGAGGGACATGTGACCAGTTTGGAAATCCCTTTTCCACCTCACAATAGTGTCATAAGATGGGCAATTGTTTCCATAAACTACCATCATCTCTTCATGAATTTGCCGGGCACTATTACCCTTCAATTGCAGGAACTTTATCATGTTATGAGCCTCAATCTTCTCCGTCTTACACTTTAGTCACTTCTGGCACAACCTGTAACAAAAATAAAGGACACAAAGAGCTGATTTCCTCAACATCATGCACTTAGGGATCAATGATGACACTGGCAAAATTTTATCAATATACATAATGATGCCTGGGTGATAATTATTACTTTACGATACCCTCTTGTAATGATCTTTAAAAAAAACAATCTTAGATTCTTAATGTTTAGCAGAATAAGATGTAACATTAAGAAAGAACATAACAGACAGTAAAGTTGTTGGAGATTCACATGGGTATTTAGCAGAGGAATCTTTTATCTCAGCTTTTCTGCTTGTAAAAAGCAGTATTAAATTGCTTCACAGGTGAGTCATAAGCTCCATCATAAATATTAATGTCAAACGTACATTTTAACCCTGGTTGTCCTGTGGTTGTCAACAATAAAAATGTTTGGTTACATTAATTCTTAATGTGCCTGTTATGAAACGTTTTGCTTAAGGGAGAAAACCAATTACTTGGAGGTTTTTAAAGTGCTTGTAAATTTAACTTGTTAAAATGTTGCTTAATAAACCAGAATGGCATGAATAGAGTCCATCTAAGATCTATTCCACAGCAGGAAAACTGATATCCCACCGCCGCCAATTTCCAATGTTTCAATGCTGAATGAACAACGCCCTTGCTCTTTGGAAGACTGGAACTGAGGCTAATAAATACCTCAGCAGTCTCTCCTCAAAAGGCACCAAGCCAGTTATCACTGTTATGTAACAGGAAAGATGACAGTTTTAAGGTAGGAGAGATATACAGTCCAAAGGCTAGCAACTGCCAGAAACAGGAATTTAATACAACTTGGTAATTATAATTATAAAATGGTTGACAACTTTTAATTCAAAGAAGAACCACCCAGTGGCAACTTCTATTTAAGGGTGAACAGCAACTTTCAGGGAGATGTACATGTACGAAGTGAAATTGTAATGGAAGGAAAGGTCAACCTTCTCTCTTATCTTAATGTCAACAGGGCTTTTCTGCTGTTCAAATAATGTTTAAGAAAATATGTGCACTTAACAACAACTTGGAAGTTACTTTTGGGACCACATGCTCGCTGGGAGATGCCGTCAGGTCTAGTCCAAAACTGTATCTTCTCCAGGCTTTGCTATCACCTAGTTTGCTTGGCCCTTGATCACTGCTACGGCCAGAGTTGAAACCCACAATGTCACTATAAAATGGAAAATTACTCCAGTCTACCTCCATTGCCTACTTTATTGATTAAATTTCCACATTCAGGCCATGAAAGTTCTTTTCCCACAGGCAAGAAAAACTGGAATATCTCATGTCTTACTATGGGTACTTCTAGATTAGCAGCCTCTAAATAATACAAATAATAAGAAGGAGGAATGAAAATGGAATATCAACTATCTAGGATATGTAGATGACAGCATAATACTAGCAGAAAACCTCACAGACCTGGAACACCTATTGAGGAAGATAAAAGAAGAAAGTACAAAGGCCAAACATAAAGAAAACAAAAATAATGACCATTGAGGACCTTCAGAAGTTCAACCTAGACAATGAAGAAATAGAAACACCGTAGTAAAAGAATTCCCATACCTGGGATCAAACAGTGATAGAAATGGGGACTGCAGTCAGGAAATCAGAAGAAGACTAAGAATGGAGAAGGTGGCTATGAAAGAACTAGAAAAGATTCTAAAATGCAAAGATATACAACTCAGAACAAAAGAATCATACAAGCCATTGTATTCCTTAATACCATGTATGGATGTGAGAGCTGGACAGTTACAAAAGATGATAGGAAGAAAATAAACTCCTTTGAGATGTGGTGCTGGAGAAGAGTGCTGAGGATCCAATGGACAGCCAAAAGGACAAACCAGTGGGTCCTAGAGCAAGCTGGAAACCTCCCTGGAAGCCAAGATGACCAAATTGAGGCTGTTGTACTTTGGACACATCATGAGAAGGGAGGGCTCTTTGGAAAAAACAATAATGCTGGGAAATGTGGAGGGAAGTAGGAAGAGAGGAAGGCCACATGCCAGATGGATGGACTCTATTAAGGAGGTTACGAGTATTAAGGGGTTGCAGGAATTAAGGAGAGCAGTGGAGGACAGAGGGTCTTGGAGATGTCCCATCCATACGGTCGCTATGAGTTGAGATTGACTTGAGGGCAATTAACAACAAAAAATACAATGCTCCTGCTCAGAGAGTGCTATCTAGAAAAGGCTGCCTCCTAGTTTCTGTCCCCAAGGACCTCCACCCTACCACAAACCCCCATCTTGTCAGGATTTCTCTTCAGTTCACTGGCACTCATCCAGCCCATTACTGCATCCAGACACCAGGCTAACACTTGCACAGCCTCTCCTGATTCAGATGGAATGAGGAGATGGGTTTCCTCTACATATTGGTAGCATTGGACTTGGAATTGCAAAAGACAGCCTGCAGTAGCTTCTTACAGATATATATATATGCCATGGGGACCAAAATGGGACTCTGTAGGATCCCACAACTTAACAGCCAGAGAGAAAAGCAGTTGCCTCCCAGTGTTTATCCAATAGTTATTCTGGAAACAGTGTCAATCAGTGCCCTCACATGCATATCTGGAATTAATCCAAAAGAATACTGTGTTAAATTGTACTGAATGCCACTAGGAGATAAACAAGTCATCAAACATTCCTTCATCTCTCTCCTGAGAAAGATCACCAACCATGGGTGATCAAATCTGATACTGTACTGTATCCTGAAGCCTACATATTTATTTTTCCTGAAACAATCTTCAAAGTTAAAAAAAAATCCACAAGCACCAACACACAAATATTTCAATAATGTCTAAAGAGACATACAAGAAATGAAATTTTAGTGCAAATTAAAAATAATAATAATAATAATAATTTTTATTTAATACCCCGCCCCT
>CM034708.1:111328991-111341434 GCA_020142125.1 Phrynosoma platyrhinos
AAACAGTCCTGCCAGGGCAACCTGAGCCTCTCTGCTGCTGATGGTGATCAAAAAGCTAAATCAAAACAGACATGCTAATAAAATGGTGATGGAAATGCATTAATGAAGGTGTGCTGAAACAAATGTATGCGAATATGATCACTTGACTGATGTATCATTATATATGTCGAGACCAGGGTTCTTTTTAAAAGTTTCACATCCCAGTGAGACTAAGCTGCTATCCCACTTTTTCCCCCAGTCAAGATTTTCTTTGGTCCAAAAATAAACAGAAGACTCAAGGACAAGAAAACAATGAATTGATGACAACTCTACACCCATTTCCATGGAGTAAGCCCCAACTCAACAGGATTTATTTCTCAACAAACATGTACTGAACGTTTTGTAGATTGCCCTGTCCTGTAGAAAGTCAACAAACGTGGCTATTCCAGAGCAGACACCTAGTGTGGAAGGTACTCCTAACCTTCCTGAACAGCCAAGAAAGAAACAATAAATGAGAGAGAGAGAGAGAGAGAGAGAGAGAGAGAGAGAGAAACCCCAAACAGAAGAAAACGAGCAACAGTTTTAAAAAAAATCCTGACTCTAGCAATTAAGAGCTCCTACAAAGCACTATACAGCTATTCCATCTGTTTTTCTTCTCCTTAATAATTTTTCTCTTGTAAGAAAAAAGATAGAAGCAGCAGTGAAAAAAGAACAGTTTTACAGACTGTTTTGCAAAACCCTAGAAACACAAGTAAATGGAGAAATGTCTAGTCTGCTATTGACCTTGGTGAGCAATTCTTCTGTCCCTGCAAATTTCCTGGGCCTGGTATCAGCACTCAGAATACAGGAGCAGTTGCTGGAGCCATTTGTGCCTTGGAAGGGCCACTGGGCTAACTCCAACCCTTCCATTATCACTGCAACAGAACCTTCACCTAGCATTGCCACCAGCTCCAGCTACCACTTGGACTTGCCTTTTGGATATGTGAAAATGTCATTCTGGAATCAGTCACCTGCTGCTAACCAGACTTTACTGGAGTGGAGACTTTCATGGAAGTGACCACCCATGGCAACACTGGTGAGAAAGTGTTGGCAGCACCATGCCATGGACCCACTAGGACCTAATACTGGCCTTCTCTACCATCTGGAAGAAGGGAGTTTTCAAGGTATCAGAAAGCACTCAGATCGCTGCTGCCATGGTGCTCTATAATATTCTTAGTGTCAATTATTCATGTTTCTTTTGCTGAAGGCTCTAATTTTACGTAAGTGAAAGCAACAGGGGAACTGTTATAATGAACAAAGAAAAGCACACACACAACAAATAGAGATTTACTTTGAAAGGAATCCTCATTTTGCAATTCAAGTTTGATAGGTTTCCTGTCCAGAAGCTGCCCTCCATAGAATCTCCTAATTGTTCTTTAAGGCCAACTAGAGCTATGTACATCTAGCTCTTGCCAGATTAATTTAATTTAATTTAATTTAATTTAATTTAATTTAATTTACTTGTATGCCTCCTTTGTCTCAGAACACACCCAAGGTGGCTCACAGGTTACTGGACATTGCACAGGCCAGCTTGCCATGTGGAGGGGATGAGGAGAAGGGAGCCCCAACCCTAAACATCAGTGTGTGAGAATGGTCCAGACAGTAACTCATTGATCTGCTCACATAAATAAGGTCAACAAAAGAAGAGGTCACTTATGTTTTTAATCTGCAGTAACCACTCTGGTCTTGGTTCTTATGTGCTGCTAAACAACATCAATGGAGGAGATAAGTACAGGCTTCTCAGCAGGAGCCTTTCCTGGTCTGGTTGAACTGTCTCCCAAAATAAGCTCTCTGGTGTTCCAGGTTTTAGTCCTCTCAGCCAGGCTAAGACAATTTTTTTTTCAGAATAACATTCTTTTCAGGTCATCTTTTAGCTATTGAGTTACTGTTTGAATTTTAAAACTGCTTCTAGTTTGTTGGTTATGACTTAAAACCTATGTACTAAATTTCTTAATAATTAGGTTACCCTCTTGGATTTTAAGATAGAGAGAAGTAGAGAAACCAAGCAATATTTTTTTAGAAGCTAGGGAAAGAAAAATGAAACTAATCTGTGTGTGATTTCTTCCCTATCCATCCCGAGTTCTTCTGAATGGGCAACTTGTGGCCTACAGGCTGAATGTGATGCCCAACACCCTTTTTTGACCCTGAAAAGCACCCATGAAAGCCACACTCCTCAAATTTGGCATCAAATTGTGCTGGAGAATTTCAATAACAAACTACAAGCCATTTAAAGACAGTACACTGCTTACTTCAAAATGCCCCCACCCCACTTTTTTCGCAGCTTTCAAAACGGGGCTTGGTGCCCACAGCAAGTCCAGGGAGGTTGGGGGAGCTTGGCTCTTGGCCCTGCCTCTGCCACTCACTCCTGCTTTAAACCATTCATGGCAAATCATCAAATGGAGGGAACAGTCTGTGTACAGCAAACTCTCTCTTTGTCTTAAAAATATAATACAATCATAAATAAAATCATATGTGGAATGCAGATTCTACATGCAGGGATACCTCAGCCCATGTCCACTATCATCAAGAAAAAATAATAGATTGGAAACATCTTGGAGCAAACATTCTTTCCTGCTTCCTCTTGTTCTCAGTGTCGATAAAGCTCTATATGCATTATTGGTATTATAGATAAAATAAAAATGAATAAAAAGTCCAATATGCCAACGTCACTTCTCCATGCAATGGGGAGATGGGACAGAATGTCACAAGCACTGATGTGTACTAGTAAGGCTTGAGAGTCTATGAGGTCTAGCAAACAAGGTGATAAATGTTAAATGTTTAGTGGTTCATTTCATTGTTCACATCCATAGCATTACAAATGTGTTTTACCTGTAAATGATGGCACTCAGATTGCCTTGAGCTTTATTTGGAACTGTCAGAATTTTCTAGTGCTCACCTCTTGGCCTCAATATTTGAAGACTTACAAAACACACAACAATAACAATATATTATTATCTACATAGCACATTTCATATTTCCTCTAGCTATTTGTATTTATCTCAGTAATGTAAAGGAGGGAAGTATTTATCCTAAACTCCAGGTGCAGAGGCTGAAGGTGAGAGAAAGCAGCATCCCTCGAGCCTTCAGGATCTGTAGCTCGGTTTCAGCGATTAAATGTAGCACACCACTATTTGCAAAGCCACAAATCATTATGAATACAAATGTAGAACTGTAGAATCTTTGCCCTCTAATAATTAACCCAACATGTCAATCAGCACTTTCCCCAAACTGACCGCTAGGTGTCACAACCCAGTCTTGCAGACAAATGAGGAGCAATTAAGTGCTTAGTTCAGTAGTTTTGCTACATCAGCAAAAAGCTGTTTAGACATGAAATCTGTTTAAATATGTTCTCACTGTGTGTGTGTGTGTGTGTGTGTGTGTGTGTGTGTGTGTGTGTGTGTGTGTTCTTATGAAAATAAAAGCCACTCTTTGCTGTTGGGCCAATGCTGGCTTGCACTGCTTTTCCAAGGTATTAAGCATGATTTTTTATTATTTATTTTTGCCCTGCTGCCAGGGATCCTTTGAACTGAAGATTGAAGCAGAGATCCTTTCCACTGCAGGCATGTGCTTTCCCACTAAAGCCTGCTCACCCTTCTATCTGTGTATTCAGGTAACCCTTCTCATATTTATTGCATTTAGGAAATGTGAAACTAGAATTCTGCATGCTAATCCATGGTCAGTCTGACGGTGTGTGAAGGTGACCAAAATCTTAGGCATTTCTGAGCCATAACCCAATGGATTCTAAGGACTGCTTCACGTATTAATTCTTGATGGAGAATAACATAGAAATAAGCTGCATTCATACAGAATTGGAGTGTTTTCATATATATATATATATATATATATATATATATATATATATATGTAAAGATGCAGTTTGTCAAATAAGTACAGTTACAATAGCTCTAAGGGAGAAATACTATAAATCTCATTGCTACACTTAAGGGAACCATACATTTACCACTGCAACATTTATGTCCTTTGTTTTCAGTGTTTTCATAAAACATCGTCTTTGGGTGACAAGTTTTAAGAAAAATGTTCAATAAGCTTCAACATGTTTTTGATTTAATATTATAAATTTTAAACCTTTAATCACATATCTCTTTTGCTGTGACATTTGGCTTATAAATAATATTTATCTATTTATAAGCCAGCTATCTAATTCGATGTACATCTATGGAACATTTTGGAAAATTGCTATGCATTCAAACATCACTAACCAGAACAGAGGTTTGCATGGAAGCAGCATATGGACAGTATTTCTTCGAGTGGTCATCTGCGAGTTCACACAAATAGGTTACATCTGCGCCTGCGCAGTAACTCTGAAAGTTCTGGTATCACTTGGCAAATTTCCAATTGCAACTTTTTGGCAGTAGCTCGGCCCTCCTCTATAAAGCCCCTCTTTCTTCCCGCTCTTTCTTCAGTTTCAATACGTAAGCTGCCAAGCAGTGACAGCGAGAATTTTAAATAATGAGCAGGACACAGTGAGGGGGAGGATGGGTGGGATTTGTGTGAATTCACAGATGACTACTCAAAGAAACACTGTTACAGGTAAGCAACCTGTCCTTCTTCTTTGTGGTCTCTGCGAATCACACAAATGGGTTATTCAGACTGACAAGCTTCAGTCAGTGGAGGAGAGTGTCCTGACACCAATCTTGTAAATTTCAAACAAGATAACATTTATTAACAACAATAAACTGCAAACTGTAAACTTCAAATGCACTCAAGTGTCATTTGTGCTAGGGTCAAATATGCAATAAAACAGTGCAATTAGCATGGTATAAAGCAGTGCAATTAGTCAGCGCAAACCAGAAAGCAACACTGCCCTCCCAAATGAGTCTTCCTGTCTGGCCCTTGTGTCCAGTCTATAGTGCTTTATAAAGGTCATTGGCTGTGACCAGACAGCAGCCTTGCAAACAACCTCTAGAGATGCAGCTACCACCCTGGTTGAATGTGCACGCACCTGGCCCACTAATTCATAACAAAGATGAATGGTTGATGATATTCCTTTGGATAGTCTCTGGGATGTCACAGGCAGTCCCTTCTTGGTCTGTGAGTAACATACAAAAAGTCTCAGAGCACCTCGAACCCGATGTCCTTTCCAAGTAGAATGCCAAGGCTCTCCTAACGTCTAAAGAGTGCAGTCTGCGTTCGGTATCAGTAGTCGGGTTGGGGGCCAGGGTGGGCAACACAATGTCCTGGTTGATGTGAAAAGCCAACACCCCCTTGGGTAGGAAAATGATGTTGGTATGGAGGACCACTTTGTCTCTATGGAAACGGAGTTATGGTTGGTTCATCCGTAAGGCATACAACTTAACCACACACCAAGCAGAGGTGATGGTCACTAAGAATATTGTCTTCCAGGTCAGCAATCTTAAGTCCATGGTGGCCAGAGGTTCAAATAGCTTGGTGGAGAGATAAGAGAGCACCAAGTCTAGGCTCCAAGCCGAAGTCAGTAGCGAGGATGGAGGATGTAGGTTGTTCAGTCCCTTGAGGAATCTCTTTGCCAAGGGGTCCACAAAGAAAGATGGTTTGCCTTGAAGCTGGTAGTGTGAACAGATGGCAGAAAGGTAGCACTTCACAGAGTTAAGGCATAGGCCAGAATCGGCCAAAGACATTAAGAATTCCAGGACTATCGGTACCGAAACTCAGGATGGAGGTAAGTCCTTTGCAGACAAAAACTCCAGAAATCTGTTCCACTTAAGTGCATAGTATTTTCTGGTAGAGGACTTCTGCACAGCCCAAATCACAGTCTGCACCAAAGTAGGCAACTATGTCAAGGATGGACTCTCCAGGCTACCAGTGGGAGAGAGTCCAGGTCCGGGTGTCGGACCCGACCACCATGCATCGAGAGCAGGTCGGGATGGAACTCGAGGCGCTGGTAACACCTTTGAGCAAGCTGTAGTAGTGGGGCAAACCATACTTGCCTCGGCCACCAAGGAGTGATGTGAATGGCATCCCTTCTCTCCTCATCTTGGCGATGACTTTCGTTATCAGTGGAAACGGGGAAAGCATAGAACATCCTCCCGGACCACCTGTACTGGAAGGAATCTCCTCGTGACCCCAGAGCTGGAATCCGAGAGCACAACTCTGTACAATGAGTGTTCTCTCTGGTCGCAAAGAGGTCGGTCTCCGGGTGGCCCCAGGTGGAGAAGAGATTGGAGACTGTTTGCGGGTGGAGACGCCACTTGTGACACGGGTTGGACGATCTGCTCAGTTCATCCGCAAGGTCATTGTCCTCCCCAGCAGATGTACTGACTGCAGGAGTATGTTGTTGTCAATGCACCAATTGCAGATGCGGATTGTAATCTGCAAGAGCGTCTGGGACCATGGGTCTCCCTGTTTGTTTGGGTAGAACATCACAGTGATGGTGTCCGTGAGGAGGAGCACTAATTTGGTTGCCAAAACAGTCTGAAATGCCCAAAGGGCCTTCTCCACAGCCAGCATTTTGAAGACGTTGATATGGAGCCCTCTCTCCGATGTGGACCATCGACCTTTGACAGTCAGCTCCTGTGTGTGCGCCCCCCATCCCTCCAGGGATGCATCCATTGTCAAGCTGGCCTCTGGTTGAGGGGTCAGAAAAGGCATCCCAGTGCAGACATTGTTCGGATCGAGCCACCAACATAATGATCTGACTACGGGCCTCGGTACCGTCAGCCACTTGCAAGGCAGGTCACATATGGGATTGAACACAGACAGGAACCAGAACTGAATGGGTCGCAGCCGAAGTCTTGCCCACCGAGTCACAAAGGTAGTTGATGTCAGGTGTCCCAAGGCTACTTGGATAGTGTGGGCTCTCACATGTCTGTGTTGAAGACAGTTCCTGATGGCAACAGACAGGGCTTGAAATCTGTCCTGTGGGAGGAAGGCCTTGAACTCTTCGGAGTCGAGTATCGCCCCGATGAACTTCGCCTGTCTGGACGGGGTCAAACTGGACCTCTCCGTGTTGACCATCAGACTGAGGGAATCCAGAAGAGAGAGGGCAAAGTGGATGTCTTGTTGAAGTTGCTGGCTGGTCAGGGCCGTGAAGACCTAGTCGTCTAGATAAGGGAAGACTGTGATTCTGATGGAGGTAGGCCGCGACCGGGGCCATACACTTCGTGAAGACTCCTGGTGCCAAGGATAGGCCAAATGGAAGAACCCCATACTGGAGGATCTCGGTGCCGACTGCGAAGGCGAGAAACCTCCTGTGATCTCTGCGGATGCTAACATGGAAGTAAACGACCTTGAGATCGATGGTCATGAACCAGTATCCATTCTGCAGAAGTGGTAAAATAGAGGCAAGGGTTACCATTTGAAACCGTTGGTAACGAATATGGAAATTAAGGTCTCTTAAGTCCAAAATGGGCCTAATGCCTGAATCCTTTTTAGGGACAGTAAAATAGCGAGAAAAGAAACAGTGCCAGGCCTGGGAAGGATCTACAGGCTCAGTGGCACTTTTGTCCATCAAGGCGTGCACTTCACTGAGTAGGGTATCTGAGGAGTTGGTGGACAGAAAAGCTCTGGTGGCTGGGAGTTCCTCGAACTCGAGGGCATAGCCCCTACAAACAATATCTAAGATCCAGGAATCGGAGGTGATTGAGGCACAGGTGGTATAAAAGGCCTCTAGTCTGTCCCCAAATGGATGTTCGCGGAAGTGCGCTGCCCCACATCATAGCCTCCTCTTGCTAGAATCGGAAGCCCTGTTTCCAAAGTCTTGTCGGTACAGAGACTGATGTTGATGGCGGCCCGACAACAAGGCAGAGGATTGAGAGGGACGGCGCTGATGGGACTGACCTTGGGGCTGTACATGTTGGTCCTACTGTAGGTAAGCCCATTGTTGGTAGGGCTGAAACCATGGCCTGAGGCCTCCAAACCAACGTCTGGGGGATTGGAATATGGATGAGGACATTCGGTTTCCTGGCAGCCACTTTCATTTGGTACCTTCTCATCCGTCTCTTTGTTAAAGAGGCCGGAGTCGTCAAAGGGCATGCCCTCAATAGCGGTCATGGCCTTGAAGGTAAGGTCCGACAACCGGAGCCAGGCATGGCGAAGGAGGGCCACCGAACCAGACAAGGTTTTAGCTACACAATCAGTAGAATGCCTTGCAGAAATGATTTGCTGGCCTCCAAGTGCATGCACCTCTTCCTTGAATGGCAATGGCCAAGGTCTCATTGTCCTCTGAAACTGACTGGAGCAATGGTTCCAAGTGCTCCATCAAATGCTGTACACAAGCACCCATACAGGCCACATAATTGGCCATTTTGAGATCGAGGACGGCCATGGCGTAAATTTTCTTGGCGACCGCATCAAATTCCCCCCCCCCCGTCAGATGGAGAGGAGGATGATCGCGGGGTAAAGGTGGATTTAGAACCGTATATGATGGCTGAGTTTTGTCTAGGATGCTGAAAAAGCCACGAAGATCCCGAGGAGGAAATTCTGTAAAGATTTTAAATCTTCCTCGACGTTGACCGGATGGTGGAAGGGGTTGTCCAGGAGCGCTTGGCGATCTTCTCCAAAGAGGATAAGTAAGCAATTGTTGGTGATGTGGGCACCTTCCCATGCACCCTCTTCTTAATAGGATCTGCAGCCTCATCATTGATCGAGCCATCTCAATACTTAAGGCGTTAGCCATTCTCACAATCTGATCCATGAAGGACTGAACATCTTCCTTGGGGATGCAGACTCCTGGGCAGGAAATTCTGCAGGACTTGGTGAGCTCTCAATTTCCGATTCAGGACAGTGGGATCGGGACCGAGACATCGAGCGACTGGAAGCCACAGATGATCGCGGGAGCAGCCTGTCTGCAAAAAGAGAGGCATGCTTTGGTGGAAACCGGAGGAGGACGAGTAGTCAAAATCAAAGACTGTTGAATCTCGGTCTGTTGCCAACCCTGTTGTAACAGATCAGGGACCACAGGGAGATAGTACCGACCTGTCTCAGAGCTGAAGAATAGGTCTGGGTTCTGCTGCAACAGTAACTCTCAAGAAGGCTGTCTAACCTGCACTCCTGCTTCATCAGCCTCGAGCCCAAGGGAGCACTCTTGAGCCCGAGAGGTGCTTGGAACCGGCTCCTCAGTACCGTATGGAGTCAAGGATGGAATGGGCTCCTCGATCTCTCCCTCAGACTGAATCGAACTGAACGATTGGAGTGAGTGGTTGTATGGCCTGGTCGAACGTTACCTGAGCAGTGGGGAATGTTAGAGGAGGAGTTTTGATGACTTCCAAGGGTCTCTCCTCTACAGACCTCTTTGGAGAGGTAGATTGGGCTCTTTTGTGGGAAGAATCTTCCACTCCCGGCTCCAAATGCTTCCTCTTGGAAGATCTCTTGCCAGAGGTTTCACTTCGTTCTTTGTCAGGACGAGAGGTCTTCTTGTCCCTGGAGGACTTGCCTGGAGACCTTTCCTTGGATCTTCCCCATTCTTTTTCCTTCTCCTTACCAGAGGTGGAGAGTAGATCCCATGGGGCAGACTGAGTCGGAGCAGAGGCTGGCCTGAGGGCCTGTTCCCAAAGAGCGGCCTTCAGCTTAAGGTTGCAGTTTTTCAAGGCCTGGGCCATCATTCCTTTGCAAAGCTGGCAGGCCCTGGGGTTATGAGCTTCACTGAGGCAAAGAACACAGCAGTCATGCCGATCAGTTGTAGGAATCTTAGAATTGCACTGACCGCAGCACTTGAAGGAAGCCATTACCAGCAACAAGTTGAAACTGCAAGACAAATTCGAAGTCAAAAACATTTCGAGGTTGATCGATTCGCAAACAATTCCAGTGATACAGTCCAGAAGAATAGTCAAGCCAGAAAAATTTGTTCAAAAACAGTAGGTCAATACTATTTCACAAGGAAATGAGCAACTCTGACGAGTGAGTTCCTCGCTAGCTGCAAAAGCGGCGGACAAAAGGAACTGAAGAAAAAACGGGAACACTAGGGTGGAGCTACCGCCAAAAAGTTGCAATTGGAAATTTGCCTAGTGATACCAGAACTTTTTGAGCTAGCTGCGCAAGCGCAGATGTAACCCATTTGTGTGATTCACAGAGACCACAAAGAATAAATACTGTTACAAGTAAGCAACCTGTCCATATGCTGCTTCCATACAAACCTCTGCTCTGTTTAGTGATGTTTGAATGCACAGTAATTTTCCAAAATGTTCCATAGATGTACATCAAATTAGATAGCTGGCTTATAAATAGATAAATATTATTTATAAGCCAAATGTCACAGCAAAAGAGATATGTGATTGTACCCAGTGAGATATGCACTGTACCCAGTGAGAATCATACTCTTTCTCATGCACCTCTTCAACTAAGAACTCATTCAGTGACCTTGGGCGAACGAACAGAACTCTGTATGTTAAATGTGGGGGTAATATACAGATCTACTTTACAGGGATCTGGTGCTAATAAATATCTAAATAAAAATCTAAATAGCTTTGAGCAATGCAAAGTATTATTGTTAGATACTTCAGTTACACTTCCATCATACTAGCTAGCTGGAAACACAGAAATTCTATAATAATTCAACAAGTCCTTTGGCCCATTACCATATGTCATGACTACTCTATACAGCAATCTAATTTCTGGACATCATAATGTAAAAACTGACATTGTGTGACCAATTACACCAAACATGGCTGACTTTGCTCAGTGGCTTGCCAGAGGACAGGTACCCTTTTGATTTTTGATGTCCTGCCTTGATCTGCAATAATGAGCACGAGTTGTATAGATATTCATTCTTTTAATGTATATACCACCTTCCTCTTTGTACAGGGTCCAAGATGGCTTACAAGCATTATTAAAAAATTACACATTTAAAAAACAATTAAACAATAATTCAGATAAAAATAGAAAAGTAAAACAATATAAAACACAAGTAAGATATAATTTTAAAAAAGAGTCAAAAGTACAATCTCTCTTTAAAAAAAAACAAAAAACAACCTTTCTGCTACATAGATTATAAGCCACTGCCTTGATAAAAAATTCTTTGCTTGCTGCGAAAAGGAAAGGAGAGAAGGGACTAAATGAACCTTCCATGGAAATACTGTTCTTCAAATCATATCACAGCTGAAGAAGCACAGCGTCAAGGCTGAGCTATCAGGAATCAGAAGGCCCTTGGTTAAAGGTCTCATCTCTGCCTTGAACTAGGTGGCTTTGGGTATGTCAGTATCATCCTTAGCTCCTAACAGGCAATGCATTAATAATGCTGGCCTACTTTGCAAGCTTGTTGTAAATATCAGAATCACAGAACTGGAAGGGGGTAACATGGGCCATCAGATCCAACCCCCTACTCTATAGAGGATCTCGAGATAAAGCATCCCCAGCTGGTAGCTGTCCAACCTCTTTTTGAAGACGTCCGGAGAAGGAGGCCCTACCATCTCTGTGGGCAACACACTCTGACCATGATGCATAGTAATTATTATTCACATTGCCAGTTAAATGAAATAAAATAAAATAAAATATGGAAAACAAGCACATATATAGAAAGAGTCAAGTTTTAATTTTATTCATATGTATTCACAAAATAATTAAAGCATTCTTAGCATGATTTTCAACACCCCTGTGCTGGTGTTAATTTAATTTAATTAATTTACAAATATATGCTATTTTCATCATGATCAAATACCTAAATCTGCTGTGTGTAAAATGAATTTAATATGATGGTATTTAGAGTTTTCAGAATTATACTTAAAATTATATATTATATATTATGTATTATGCTCAAAAACTGATCTGAGGGATCTCTTCCCTAAACCAGTATTTTATCATGGGGTGGTGGTTCTGGAGCATCAGAAAACACTATTGCTCCATCTTCAACATGTCATCCCTTCAAATACTTAAACAGGGCTATCATATCACCTCTTAACCGTCTCTTCTCCAAGCTAAAAATGCCCAGTTCCCCCAATCGCTCCTCATAGGGCATGGTTTCCAGACTCTTCTCTATTTTATTCGCCCTGCTCTGGACACTTTCCAGCACAGTAGTAGTTGCAACAAAAACAACTACAAAATTACAATTATACCTTTAAATTGCAGTATCATATGCACAGCCTAAATGCATTTACATACATAGGTATGCATTTACATACTAAATGCATTTACATATATACATATATGTTATTCTATGCAGTGGCATCAATTATGGGGTGAGAACTGCAGCACATGACATCCTAAGAGGGAGTGACACCACTGCTGCTCAAACATCTGCCTTTGGGCAGAAACAGGCTGCGGCGTTCACTTGTGTCCCTTTAAAATGCTGAGGAGATGGTGGGAGTGGGGTGAGGCTTAGTGGGAGGAAAAAGGAGAGGCCTCAGTTTTTAAATTTTAATTTTTTAAAATTTTTATTTAAAAACAGCACATTTTACCAAATTTTCACTTCATCCACATGAATCTGTCTGTCTGTCTGTCTGTGTCTTTCTCTCTCTCCATATATATATATATATATATATATATATATATATATA
>CM034708.1:111341534-111351968 GCA_020142125.1 Phrynosoma platyrhinos
CCCCCCCCCCCACAAACCCCAGGGATGCCACTGGGTTATAGGAATTAAAACATCTAGAGGGCCACAGTCACCCATCCCTATCCTAATTCAGGAATGTGTCTCTAAAATGTAGAGGATACCCACGAAGGAGAGGGTATTTTTGAACAGTCATGTCATTTTTTGTGTGGAATGCTTTCCTTCACAGGACTTGGAAAGTTTCCTTTAAGAAAAAAATTAAATATTTATAGCTCCTTCTTTTGAGGTTTTAAAACAGAGGCTGGATGGCCATCTGATGGGGGTGCTTTGCTTGTGTATTCCTGCATGGCAGAATGGGGTTGGACTTGGTGGCCAAGGTGGTCTCTTCCAACTCTATGATTCTATGATATTATGAGGTCTATCTGGGTATATCTTTATGACAAGCATCAATGCAGCCAGCTTAGTGCTGAAGATTGTTTTTTACTTTGCAGTACACAAATGTCTTAAGAGATAACTTGTATTACTGCTGGAGATTCAATTTGCCATTGGGAGTGAATTGGCCAACTCAGAATAAAATCAGACATTTGCCTGAAGAACAAAGTAGTACTTTCTGCCTGCTTTGGTTTTGGCTTCTAACCACATTCTGACTCCAGCCTCCGGCCCAAAGTGTTTAGTTCCATATACTAGTCTTGGAGACTCCAGAGTGAAGTACACTAAGGATTCAGTGTCACTCATCCAGAATCATTAAAGGTACTTTATGTGAAAACAGCAGTAGCCACAAAAATGGTTACTCGCACTGGGAACTGCCACTTGCCTGCGCCCCTACACTAACCCTTTGGGAGAAAGAAAATGACAAGTGCAATGTTGAAAAAAAGACCTTGCTGCTACATGGAGCAGTGAGGAGGAAAACTATTTTTTTAAAAAGAAAAGTCATTGCTGCTTCTAATTGCAAGGAACACTTTTTTCAAATTCCATAGCCCTGCTATGTTCAGAAGCCTGAACTTCCCCATGATTTAGTGTCAAAATAACCATTGCACAGAACTGAATTCCAGTGCTCATCAACACACATGTAGACCCAATACAAGTATAAGACAATTTTGCAGCCTTATGTAAAAATTAACTTTGAATTATGAAAATATTTTTTTCAGGATTATATTATGGTGTATACATAACTTGTAATGTCTTACTCACAGGCAATATTATAATTGTTCATATCAGCCTTTTCACCAGGCAATGTGTTGATTCCCAGATGATCTCATATCCTGTTTAAAACAAACCGAAAATGCACATTTTTAGAACAGATGAAAATCATGCAGTCCTAGAAAAACTGTCTAAACAAAAGTAATCCATTTGGATTCTCTAGTTAGAGGATTGTAATGTATGAAAATTGATTACATAAATTAAATAATATTTCAACTTATTTAACAGACTTTTAATTTTACCAGCTTTTTGATAATCACTTATCTCTACCCTGAGTTGTGCAATGTTACAATTTGTTATGTTTAACTTTCCATATTAACACAGTCTTTCTACTGGGAATGGTAATAAAAGGCCAGAGTTAGAACTAAAACAAACTTACTCTCAAAACATTTCTACAAAATTCTCCCCTTAATTTTTTTGCTATTAACTTGATTACCCAGTAAACATTTTTATTGGAAATGAAATTAACAGTTGACTTCCAGTATAGATTACAAACAATCATAACCAGTATATAATAATAATAATAATAATAATAATAATAATAATAATAATAATAATAATAATTATTATTATTATTATTATTATTATTATTATTATTATTATTATTATTATTATTATTATTATTATTTCTCATTATACCTACACAGTACAGCCGGCCTTCCATATTCACAGATTCAACCACCCAAAGCTTCAAAATATTTTAAAATATGTAAATTCCAAAAAGCAACCCTTGCTTTTGCCATTTTACATAAGGAACACCATTTTACTAGGTGATTATATATTATGGGACTTCAGCATCCACAGATTTTAGTATCCATGGGGGCTCCTAGAACCAAACCACAGTGGACACCAAGGGCTGACTGTAATTATACTTTGCATTTTGCCTCTAGCTGCAACTGGCCAGGAACATCTTGGGAGTATATCATTTAATAACTGAAGCAAGAAAGATATCTGGTATTGATTTAGTCCTTCTCTTAACAGAAACCACCAAACACTAGAATTTTCACTTTTATACAGAAAATTCTTACACAAAATGAAACATTACAGGATTTGCTGATGGTCATAAATTAATTCTGTGTTCTCTCAAAAAGAGAACTGACTTCTCCTCAAACTAGCTCTCCCTTAAAGCTATTTTAGCTCATTTTGCCAATTTGAGGTGGACATAAATGGCCCCTGCTTTAATTTCTAAAAAGAAAATCTGGAAGAAAGACTATAGAGTACTTCTTGGTTCAATCAATGGCACTTGTCAGATAATTCATCATCAGGTTATACAACACAGATTGTGCTTGTGTGTAGGACATGTTACTTCATCACTGCTTTACATAGGAAGGTAGATAATTGTATAAATAGATCTCCAGAGCTTTTACCAGTTACACAAGTGCTACCTAGCTGCACTCTCTACATCTGGAACTCCTTCTTCTACTCCTAAAGCCATTCTGGTGGATCTCATGACCTTCCAGAGGCATATGGTATGGCAGATAATGGCCAAAGCTTTTGTGTGTGTAACAGAAGCTATGCCTGGAGCTATTTAGATCTTGCCTGGAGCCCTATCAAAAAGGAAATGCAAAACAGTGGGCAAATTGATGCCTCCCAGCAGCTTCCTAGAGAGTATCTCAGGAGTGTGCAGGGCTGCTGGTGGGTCATTTTCAAGTGAGGCTGCCAAGCAAATTGACCACACAAAGGCTGTTATATGTGGCTATTATTATTTCTGTAATTATGGCTGTGATTTTTGGTCCTTAATCGATTTAGTCAGTTTTACCAGTTGTATGTGAAGCTGCAATATGGAGGCAATAGTTCACACACACCAGACCACAACAATTCAATGATCTTGGAGCTCAAATAACACAAGGAAGACAACAGATGTTTTGGATGGGATTTTAGAAGAAGCAGAATAAGATTAGCTTGTTTCTTTTGGGTTAAGGCTGACTGTTTGGCTGAGCTTTTTCTTGTGTGTTTTGTGCCACGTACTATGCCTGTTTGTTGAATTGTTGCAGATGATTTGGCAGACTTGTGTTTTTGGAGACTTGCTTGTGTTTTTTTTTCTATGATTTGGGCCTCAGCACATGGCCTGAATAGGCTGGGCTTTTACTGAAAAGACATGAGTCACTGATGTGGTTGGTCGTAGACCTAGCAAACACTAAGTCTATAAAGCAGCTTCCTCAGTCTCCAAGCTTGAGCTAAGGAAACAGGAGGAAAACAGGTGTTTCACATGGTCATTTCATGGGGGAGAGTGAGGGAGATGCCCTGGGCGCTGTATATAGAAACACTCAATGTTAAGGTTGCTGCTGCAGTGACCTGTAGCATGTCTGCTGTGTTTGTGTTCTAGTCTCAGAATCTGGAGGGCTAGACTTGCAGCAAGTGCAAGCTGGTGCCCTAATGGAATAGAAATAGGGAAAACAGTCTCGAAGAGCACAGAGGTAGCCTTGGAGGGTTCTGTGGATGGAAGGGCTCCTGTCAGTTTCCAATGGAAGAAGAGATGTGTGGTGATGGTAGTGAATTCTTAACTGAGACGGAGTCACTGGCAGGTCTAATAGGAGGTCTCAAGAGGTGTACTGTCTTTCAAGGAAAACATTCATGGCATAATAGAAAAACTGTCACCACTCATCCAGGCCACCAACTATTGCCACATCGTTCTGATTTGCATTGGATCAAATGGTGCTACGAGATAGAGCCTTCAACATATTGCAAATTATATGAAGCTCTGGATACTTTCTGGATGCTGTAGGACCTAGGGGCACAGATTCCTATTTTATCAACCCTTTCTATTGAACAACATGGCCCAAGAAGAGAGAGAGGGATACTAGAAGTGAACAACTGCCTCCACAGATGGCTTCTTGAACACTGGTCTGCACTTTCACAAAGAAGGGCTTTTGGAAAGAGATGGTTTGCACCCCAAAGCAGTTGGCAAGAACATATTTGTTAGGATCAGGAGGGCTATAACTTGAGTCATGGAAGAGAGACTGTATTCCAGAGGGCAGAGGAATACCAATTACTGGGGATAATAAGCTCAATGCTCTAGGGCAGGGGTAGGCAACCTTTTCCCTTTAAGGGCCAAGGGACTTCAGCTTCCAGAATCCCAGGAGCTATTGGCCAACATGGGACTATTGGCCAACATGGCTGAGGCTTCTGAGAGCTGAAGTCCCTCGGCCCTTAAAGGGGAAAGGTTCCCTACCCCTGCTCTAGGGGGAATTGGGCCAACAGTACAAGAACACACAGTACAAGATGGGCAGGAAAAAACAGTATGAAAGCAGCTGGAGAGAATGATCCATCATCTTAGATAGTGCTACACTAACACAGAGTACAGGAAATAAACAAGATGAATTTGAACTCTTCATTGTTGTGACAATCAGGGGTAGGCAACCTTTCCCCTTTAAGGGCCAAGGGACTTCAGCTCCCAGAATCCCAGGAGCTATTGGCCAACATGGGACTATTGGCCAACATGGCTGAGGCTTCTGGGAGCTGAAGTCCCTCGGCCCTTAAAGGGGAAAGGTTGCCTACCCCTGTTGTTGTGATAGGTCTGTGTCTTCAAGTTGTTTCCAACTTATGACAACTCTAAGGGAAATCTATCATGGGGTGTTCTTGCCAAGTTTCTTGGGGCAGGGGGAGTTGCCATTGTCATTCTCTGAGGCTTGGAGTGTGACTTGCCCAAGGTCACCCAGTGGGTTTACATGGCTGAGCTGGGATTTGAACCCTGGTCTCCAGAGTCATAGTCCAGTGGTCAAACCACTACACTATGCTAGCTCTTTCTTCATACAAGACAGCAAATATGATTTAATAGGCCTTGAAATTTAATGGGATCAGTGTCATGATGAGAACATAATAATAGAGCAGTATTACTATTATAAGGAAACAGACCAAATAAGAAATGACGAGTAGAATTATATGACAATAATGTGTACATCCATGAGGAGTTCCATGATTTAAAGCATGGGAAACAGATTGAGAGTCTATAGCAGGCACCCAAAGGGATGTCACTGTTGTTTCCTTGCCTCTTAATAGTGGGTGCCTACTACAGACTCCAAAGTCAGACTGAAAACCTGAATAAGTATAAATAAATAAAACCTCTGTCTTCCTATTACAGATGACCAAGCTCTTGAATGGACAGATACAGTAGTAATGGGAGACTTCAACCGCCATAATATTTGCTGGAAGTCAAACTCTGCCAAGAATTTAAGGGCCAGCATATTTTTTACTTGTCTTACTAACAATATAATTGTATATAAAGTGGAAAAGGCAACAAGGGCATCCAGTTTCTTGGACCTGATCCTAACCAACAGGGAAGAACTGGTAAATGGAGTGGCCGTAGCAGGAACCTTGGGTGGAAATGGGCAGGTCTTCTTGGGATGTGTTATACAGAGGAAAAGGGAGGCCAAATGAAAAGGGAGGAACATGCACTCTAGGCTTTAAAAATTCTGTAAGCTTAAGTAAATACTGTTAGATCTCTTTGTCAGAAATGTTCAAAGGGAGAAATTTCTTAAAGGTGAGATACTGAAGGCACAGTTGCAAACAATTCCAATGAAGAAGAAAGGTATGAGGTGTTTAAAGAAATTGGGGCAGATGTAGAAAGAACTTTCAGATGTGCTGAGATTTAAAAGAGACTTTTAAAAAATGGAAGAAGGGGCAAACAAAGAGGAATGTAAACAAATAGGCAAAGAGATTGAGAGGTATAATCCTAGAAATATTTGAAAGGATGTCATAAGGAAGATTTGTTACCTTATTTTCCTGCGAATAAGACTACTGTTTTACCTGAAAAATCTGTGGTTAAAGTGGGGGGGTGTCATCTTATACGCCGGGTATAAGGATAAGGAGGATAGAAGTGCTAAGACTCTATATTTTGACTGGAAAAATGGGGGGTCGTCTTATACGCCGGGTCGTCTTATGCGCCGGAAAATACGGTAATTTGTTTTCTGCTGCTTCAAAGACTAGGATATAAAACAATGGATTCAAATTCCAAGAAAAAATAGCCCACCTAAGTATGAGGAAGAACTTTCTGATAGAAAGAGCTAATCAACAGTGGAATGAACTGCCTTGAACTTTCCTTCTTTGGAGCTTTTTTGAGCAGAGGTTGGACAGACATCTTTCAAAATTATTTCAGCTACAAATTCCTGCATGGTTCCTTCCAAATCTATAATTCTATGATTCATGTAGTATGGACCAGTCCATATTTACTTAGCATATAAGCTGGATACTACAAATTTATGTTAACTCCACTTTTGGACTCACCAAATGACAACACAGAGATATTTCAGGTTTCATGCTCACCAACTGCAGATACTTTTGGAGAAAATAAATTTTTTGGATATATTTTAGTTGGAGCCCATGCCCAGATTTGGCACAGGATCTGCCTTGGTTACTCTGTATGGGGACTGTAACCCAGCTGGTTTTCTTGATCTCTTGGTAGCTTTTCAAACTGTTGTTCATGGCATCCTCTTGAAAAAACTGAGCTGAGAGGGTTTTTTATACATTTGCAGTGGTTCCACCTGTAATTCTGGGATGAGCTGTGACCAGTACAGTATACTGTACTGATATATACCTCAAGCCCAAATTCTCATTTTCATCTTCAGAAGGAAAGGCAATGAATGTATTGCAGCAACATCTAGCTGTGACAGTGCACTAGCTCAGGGATTCCCAAACTTTGTTCCTCCAGGTGTTTTGGACTTCAGCTCCCAGATAACCCAGCCAGCTTGGTGAACAGTCAGGAATTCTGGGAGATGAAGTCCAAAACATCTGGAGGGCCAAAGTTTGGGAATCTCTGCACTACATGAGGGTTAATAATTTGAAACTCAGTTTGGACAGATAGACAAAACTGATATCCTATTGGAGCAATTTCTTTAGACTGGATGACTGGTACTCAACCCATTCTTACAACCCTCCAGAAGGAATGTGATCCAGGAAGTTATCCTGGAACCACTACTGTCATCTGAGGCACAAGGTGGTCTACATTGTACAAAGTGCTTTCCACAAACATAGGCTGGATACTCAGGTACATCCCTATTTGGTCAGTGTTAGCTTAGCCTCAGTTGCCTATGTTCTGGTAAACAATGGATTATGTTACTGCAAAATGCTTATAAGCATATTCTTTGGTGGTGAGTATACCGTTAGAGCAGTTTGAAGTGCCCAGACTGATTGTGTGGACCAAGAGATCTGATAATTTGACACCTATTCTGGCTCAGCTGCACATTACAGCTGCCATCACATTTCAGGGTCCTATTGAAAATGTAGTTGTAACCTATAAAACTTTATATAATTTAAAACCCCAGTACTTGACAGATCAGTTCTCCTATCATGAACATATCCATAATCCTGAAGTCATCTTTTGGGGAGAAAAGCTCAGAGGGCAGTGAAAAAGTACTTTTTCACTAGGCCTACCTCCAATCTCTGCCTAGAAAGATTGGAAATCTCTGCCTAGGAATGTTTCTTGACCCCAATGTTATTATCTTCTCAGCATCAGGTTACTATACTGAGTTTGAAGGGATGTAATTGTCTGGTTTTCAAACATTTGCTTTAATTTAGGCTAAATGATTACCCCTATAATTCACTGGAAGGTATTACTGTTGGCCCTCGGTATCCGCAAGGGATCCATTCTGGACACCCACCCACCCCGCAGATACCAAAATTTATGGATGCTCAAGTCCCATTGACCCCAATGGTAGCACTGCCACATGGCTGCCCCACCATTATGGGCAATGGAACTAAAGTCCTCCCTCCCTCCTTTGCTCCCTCCCCTCTCTTCCCTTCCCCTCCTCCCTTCCTTCCTCCCCATGAAGGTTTCTGCCCTGGGCTTGGCTTTGAGGGCAGAGGTTGGAGCCCTGTCAGCTGGAGGAGCTGAAGTTGGTGTGGGCATGTGCCACCATTGGGGACAGTGCACGCTTGCCATACGCAGATGTTCAAATCTGCGGATGGCAAATACACGGCACTGCATTTTACATTATATCTTGTCTTATTGTTATTAACTTTCATCTGTAAGACACCTAGATTCTTTTTTGAAGAAAATGCACCAAAAATGGAACAAATAATACAATAATATATAGTGTCAGCAGTTTATGAAAGTCATGGGCTATGGGCTAACTACTGTTAACCTGCAATTCAACCATCTCTTTCCAAACATATTTATGCAACCCACTCAATCATTAAAATGTTCCACCTGTTGCAAATCCTTCTGACCTGATGAACCATGCAATGGAAAAATGTTTGCACTGAGTGTTATTTCTATTTCAGAAAGTAGAGATTTCAGGGGCAGAGTAAGCATGTTTTTCATGAAAATACACCAAGCTATTATTCTTACCATTTTTATTATTTTTGTTTTTCTTATCTGCCACTGCTCCACTGTACTTTTTATTTTTAATTAGACTCTGTCACATTATACCTGTATAATGTATATATTATACACACACACACACACACATATGTATATATTATATCCATATAATAGCAGATAATCAGGTATCAGGTAATGAATAGGATGATGTGACAAAACTATGTAGCTGATCAGATGTGGCTACCTGCTGACATCACTGAAGGTGTGAAGCCAATTTCCTGGTTGGGGAGAAATTTTTGAATTCTGAATAGGGAAAATCATTCTCTCCATAATTTGCTGAGATTTCATATGTACACTTTTAAACTTTTGACAAAGCTATTTTAAAACAACAGCACCCCGTCAGTTCAGACCCAGGTTTATAATTTCAGCTGGAACATTTTAATCCTTTGGGAACTTTGAAATATTTTCTGACAAAATATTTGCAATATTTTCAGACCAAGGAATTCCAAAATGTCCATGCTCATTAAAAAGAAAAAAAAAGCTGGCTAAAACTACGGTATTTAAAACTCTTCAGTTCGCTCTGTCATAAAATACCTATCTTTATTCTGTGCTAGTTCTGCAACACAGCCTGAGTCAAGGGGCACTAAACTACCTCATCTACCAGGATGAGGGCTAATGTTTAATCATTTCCCATGTGGCAAGGAGAATCCTAACATCCCTCTGTTTCTTTGGGTTTCTAGATATGTGGTAACTTTCTTCACAAGGCTTGGCAGGGCATTTATGCTTTGTGGGAGGAGGGATTGGGACATTGGATTGTTTTTATTGTACTATTTTAACTGTTGTAAGCCGCCCCGATTGCGATGCAGAGGGGCGGGTTAGAAATAAAACTTATTATTATTATTATTATTATTATTATTATTGAACCTGATGCAGATGGTAGAATTATACACAAAGCTTTGTAAACTATGTTCTATTGTAGAATCAGAAGGTCTCAAAAAGAAATCTAGCCCAACCCTCTAGCAGTTCTGGAAATGCTATATTATCCCTGAAAGATGGCCAGCCAGCCTCTGCTCAAAAACCTCTTAACAAACAGTCTATCATGTTAAAAAGCAGTAATTTCCAAGTGGAGTAGCTTGCACTAGTGGAAAAAGTTAATGTTCAATCAAAATCTCTTTTCTTGCAATTTTAACTCAGTAGTTTAGGTTTTATCCTCTTAAGCCAAAGAAGACAAATTTACTCCATCATCTATGTGACAGCCCTTCATACATTTGAAGATGGTTATTGTATCACCTCTTAATCAGCTTTTTTTTTAAGGTTAAAGATACTGTACTCATCTACTTCAGCCTTTCCTCACAGGATGTGTTCTTCTGGCCTTTCATTATCTTCTGTCACTCTCCTTTGGATACTTGGTACTTGATCACACGTGTTTCTGTAGTACCACGTGTTGAACAAGTGATTTAAATGAAGAAATTAATCCTATCAAAATAGTTCGAAACTGAGTTCCTATTCAGCATTCCTATTCATTATGAGAGCCAGCATGGTATAGTGGTTTGAGTGTTGGACTATGACTGGAGACCAGGATTGGAATCCCCGCTCAGCCATGGAAACCCACCTTGGGCAAGTTATACATAAGAGCCCTGGTGGTGCAGTGGTTAACATATTGGAGCATGTGTGATCTGGGATCAATATGCAGAAGACTTACGCCAGGAACAAGATGCTACAGAAGAGTCTCTACTGTGAAGTTTGGTGCAGGCTGCAGAGAAAAAAAATCATCCCACACAGAAGCTGTTGACAAGACAAAAACTGCTGGGTTTCTGAGTTCTCACGAAGAGGTTTTTATTCTTGAGTACAGCTATATACATTAGACTGACAAAGTGCTATGCCAGGCTCCTATTTACAATGCAATCACACTGAGCATTCAGCTCATTCACTTATATACAATATCTCCCCCGGGATTTGAGTCCAACCCACTACCTGTCACCTGATAGCCATGACTCTGTAGAAGTGAAGTTTGCTGACTT
>CM034708.1:111360637-111383665 GCA_020142125.1 Phrynosoma platyrhinos
CCCTGAAGGACGCATTGATGATATCCGTAAGGAATCTCAACAATGCATCCCTCCCCAGGACGGCCAGCCATGTTGGGCAAGGGTCGAGAGGGCAAGTTGTTTTCCTCACCTTACCAAGCTCTCTATCACAACAGGGACATATTGTGCCTTACAGCAAGTTGGACCATTCGTCTGTCTAGACATCTAAGATGTATTCGTCACTGTGTCAAAGATCTTTCATGATGCCTAATGTGTGATCCTTTTAGCACAGCAGAAAAGGCCTCTGGAGTTTGAGAAAGGGAGTTGGAAAGTGCTTCTTCCCCCCTTCACTTTCCCATGAAACTCAATGGTTCTTTTCCAGGTTTAACCACCTTTCTTGGTGAGGAAGAGATTCTTTTTTAAAAAAAATTATTTACCTCATTAATTGGGGCTAATTCATAAATATATCTTCACTTAGTACTAAGTGTACAATTCACACATACCATATGCAACTCCCTTTATCTTATATCTCTAGAGTGTGATATTCAAGTCAGAGCCCCTAATTAATTTTTAGTCCAAGCCTTCCAGCTAGTAGCTCTTTATTAACACAGTGCATCAAAAATACCAAAAGATTATCTTTAGGATTAATGGAAATCATTGTCACTCTTTTAAAATTGCTGCATAAGTAATCTTATAGGCCGATGGTATGAGGAACCAGATTATGGAGGGGGGGGGAAACCCTTTTCGTAATTACATGATACAATTCTACAAGCTTTTTCCTTTTCCTGCTGTGAGAAGCTTATGGATTTCCTTTTTGTTCATTTGTTTGTTCTAAAAGCCTAATATGATAGAACTAATGGGTTTGGTCCCATAGAGGTTTAAATGAATATTTAACTGCTTAACACACCAGTGAGAGTGTCCCAATAACTATATTGTCATTCCAGGTATATAAAAATACCGTATCTATTTTAAAAGCCTAACTACATATGTAGTTAAAATGAATGAGCCAAAGGATTTCCTCTTAAAATTTCCACTGAAATGTTCCATAAATTAAAAAAAAAAATCAAAGTGCATTTTGAGATTCCTACTCAAGTGATATATACACAATGAATTCTGAGGGAAGTGAAGAATTTAGATAACACTAACAAAACGTTTTCTGGTCATCTGTATATCTTTAGAGCAGGGGCCGGCAACCTACGGCCCCTGGGCCGGTTCTGGCCCAGGTCGCCGGACTTACCGGCCCAGGCAGACCCCTGCCGCCGCCGCCGCCGCCACCGCCGCCGCCGCCGCCGCCACGCATTTTGGCCTCCGTGCGGCCGCGCGCGTCGCGACCGCCATTTTGGAAATCAAAATGGCAGCCGTGACATGTGCGGCTGCGGCTGCGTGTGTTGTGGTGGTAACGGCGGCAGTGCGCAAGGAGGTCACGCACGGTGACGGAGGTGCGCACGCGCCACCATTCCCCCCCCTCGGCCCGGCGGAGAGGAGGACTTTGGGGGACCGTCCCAGGGCTCAAAAAGGTTGCCTACCCCTGCTTTAGAGTATCACTTATTTTAGGGAATTTCAAAAGGAACTTTATAAGTTCACCTTCATGTGAAACATACGGTAAAACAAATTTCAATGGAAGACAAAATCAGGAAGACTAGCTGAATGTCATTGTAAATCACTGCTTATTGTTCCTTGAAAATAAATTCCCCTCCTGCTGACACAACAACAACATACTGGGTTGCAGAAATCACAGCAGTTGTATGTATAGGTAACATGTAAGTA
The DNA here is from genome assembly GCA_020142125.1 of Phrynosoma platyrhinos. NCBI lineage: Eukaryota > Metazoa > Chordata > Lepidosauria > Squamata > Phrynosomatidae > Phrynosoma > Phrynosoma platyrhinos. The sequence goes on from CM034708.1 coordinate 111,362,363, forward strand.
AATTGGCTCAATGACTTCTGTTATCTCCTTGGTCAGGTGATCACATAGGAGCAAATGAATATCTAAAATGAGCCAAAGAGTTTACATCAGATTTCAGTATTATCAAAAAAACCCTTTAGATTTTATATGTAATATCATAGCTGGTGGTTGCAAAGATTGATGCTAGCCACACTTGAAGAGACTAGACTGCCAAAATACATTTCCATCATGCCTGAGCATGGTTTAATGAAGAGAGTGGCTTCTGAAAATACAGGTTGACTGTTTCCAATTCTAGACCTCATATAATTATTATGAGCAGAAGGCAGATTGAAAAAGAGTAGCTATTACTCATGAGTGAACTCCTCCAAATAGTCGCTGTTTGTCACAGAGAAAGTGATTGTTAAGATTAGAGAGTACTATTTTTCTTGTTGGTTATACAAGTCACCAGTGCTTTGTTAGTAGAAAAAAAAGTCTGGCTGACAACCACCACAAAGGTGATTCAGTGCATGATTACATGCTGAGTAATAGCCTACAAAACCACCATATTGCAAGCTCAGTTTTCAGAATGCAGTGATTAACAGCCTATCATGCAATAGGGCACTAGGGCAACAAATGGGTGCGCCATAAAATTTTCACTTTGTTCAAAATTTTGACATGAAAACTGAAGAGAAAAGAAAGCATGTGTCCCATTGCTACAGCAACCCTCTCGCACTCCAAACCAGGGTTTGTTCTTCCACATCCTATTGCTCCTGAACATGATATCTATGTGGCTGCATTTCCACAAGAAAGGCCGCAACCACCCAGCCTCTACTCCTCTGCTCAATACCAGCCTTCTTGTGAACAGTTTTGTCCCATTTTGCAAAGGGGTGAAAAGAACAGTGGAAGGAAAAAGGTGTTTTGAGGTGGTGAAAATGCCAACAGTGCTTAGATTGTGTCAAAGGGTTGTGCTGGGGCAGTCACTGTCAGTTTAATTGATCTCACAAGGCTGTTGTGAGGCTAAAATAAGGGAAGAGCACATGCACCACGTGAAATTCCTTGGAGCCACGTGAAATTCTTTGGAGGAAGGAACAAAGTATAAGTGAAAGATGCAAATTAAAATACATGATTGATCAATTACATCCATTACATTACATCTGCCTAGTGGTTTACCCAAAATCCCTAGGCAGGCCATCTCCAGGTCCTTCTCAGCTCCAGGAAGCATAAGGAATGCCTCACCATTTTATTTGAACTGGGGCACAGTTCCTTTGGTGCTATTGGCAAGGTGAATTTGCTTCAGGTTCTAATCTGAACTCTAGGGGAGCTCTCCAAGGTGCCAAACACCTCCCCAAAGTATGTTTAGCACCTTTGGTGGCTACCCTAAAGTTCAGACTAAAATATGGATTCACCATCTGACAGCTGCCCACTATATGAATCATCACTGAAAACCAGAACAAAATGTGTTGGCCTTTTTATTTGGTAATTAGACCACTCCCAGAATGGAAGAAAAAAAAAAACATTTGAACTTTTCTAAGCCCCCATCCACCTGAAGCGCATATGCATTATGGATGCATCTAGGTGTTTTTTGTGGGATAATCCCCCCCCCAATAATGGGGAGCGTGATTTGTATCACAAAGGACTACTCCTAAACTCTCTAAAAATGTGACCCCTTCACACATCCAATCAGTAAATCAAAGGCTGTTAACGGCTTGGAGACTCTTTGGCAAGACCAGCAGCTCTTGGTACACCTGCCTTTTATGCAGAGATAAAGCAACAGTGCAAGCACACATGGGGAGGAGGGGGCAACTATTTCTAAGTGGAGTTCCAGTGAGTTCCAGTGAGAAACAGAGGGTTCCAACAGCCTGACTGGCACTTCCCAATTGAATGCAGCCATTTGGAAAGTGACCAATGCCAAGCAAATATGACTTATCTCCAAATGATACCACAACCGAGCTTCTCCTTCTGCTTCATGGTCCAACCACCTAAGCGACAGCTTTCAAATGGTATTATAGAATAAGGACTGTGTGACCACACCTGCTCCCACTGTACTGCAGCTGAAATCTACTGGAATTTCCTCCCAGGCTGACAGAACTGCTGTCTTGCATAAAGACCCTCTATCTCTCAATTGTCTCAGTAGCCTCTTGGGAAAGTGTTGGGACATCTTTGTTCAGTAGGTGTTAAAATTAAACCTACAACAAGAAGGAAGACAGATAAAGACATGCCACCCTCTACATTCACCATTTCATTCTGTTGTGGTCTGTGATACAGGTGAAATTGTGTTGAAAGTCTCAGAAACTGTGAGGTAGCATTAAGCATTTATAGGTTTGTTTCATCTGGAACTGACAGGCCTAAATGACTGGTAGATTTTATTACCTGAAAGATTGGGATAAATGTGCCCTACACAGGAGTTCAGCAATACACAAAGCCAGGCTTTAGATTTATTTGGTGGACATTACCCTGAGGTACTGAAGTGATGAAAGTCTCATTACAGACCATTTTCTTTCTATTTTTATTCTAGTAATTGTATTCAGGTCTGGATGATTAAGGTACTCCTTCTAGGCTAGACAGAGTATTAGATATGAGACTGGGTGAGAATTTGGGATTATGTAAAAAAGGCATCAAGGTGTACTTTAATTTCAAGTTTGGAGGGGGGGAAGATTTGCTGTAAAATATCAATCCAGCTATTGAAATAAGCAAAGCCAAATACGGAAATATTAGGGAAGGGACTAAAATAAAGTTTGAAATTACAACATACCTTTATATAAGAGATAATGGGGCGCCAGCAGCCTTGTGGTCCAAGTAAGGATGCCTTACTTGCAGTGACTGATCCCCACTCATCCCTAACTTGGACCATGAGCTACTGGCATACTAGGACCAAAGAAAAAGAGAGAGGACTGTTGTCTTCATGCAGTTCTCCTGATGGAAACTAAACACTGTGCTAGACTGGAGATGAGCTCACAGGTATGTTTACTGTGACAAGCAAACCTCTTCCATCTACACCCATAATGCTCAGTTTAATAAGAAGAGATGCTATTGCCTTCCTCCCACCCTTCCAGATCTTTCTTGTGCATAATTTTTTTAAAAAAAGTTTTCTATAGAAAAAATTTAAAAATGGGGAGGGGGGAATGGCAGCACTAAGGTGAAGTATACAGGAACTTCAAAGTGGGGTTAGAATTAGGGACAGAAAGTTGGCCATTTCAAGTTTTTAAGAAAAGGTAACTAGAATTCATTGCCTCAGGGATTTTTTAAAATCAAATTTACTGAAGTATATTTTTACAGTTGTTTAAGATTAAATCTTAGATGCCATCAGCTAGAGGCTATTTTCTTTTTAGCATGTTAGAGTAGTTTTAAATGGTCCAATTTCATCCACTATGCCCACTGTGCTGTGTTTCTCGTATTTTAAAATTTAATATAATTCTAGATCAGCCTAAGGCGTGATTCACCCAGCAGAATGCAGCCCGCTAGTGGCTAAGTACTTGGTTTTGCTACCTGCCTGGGATACATAGGGCAAAATTCACCACTTGGCAGTCCCCAATGTATAAACTGCTTGAGACATCTGCCATGGTGGATCCTATTGTGACAGACTGTTTTGGCAAGAGAAGAATGATGGAATAATGGAAGTGCATCTGTTGAACCACAGCTTGTTTCTGTAGCCAAGTACAATTATGTATGAAAAAGAGAGTCATCTCTTCTTAGAGAGTCATACATTTCACCACTGGGTAACTTACATTAGTCACAGCCACAAGATAACAGCCTAAGGAAATGCAATATCTGACAAATGTTTAAAACAGTAAGAAGAATGATAAATTCAATCAATTCCATGGATGGGAAGAACAAGGTGTACATTTTGTCTGAGATCTTTTTCAGAATGGGAAACCAAAAACAATTGATGAACTAACTTCAGACTTAGATCCATTAAAGGCTAGCTGGTTTCAGCTCCATCAGATAATTGCTTTTACACACAAATTAAAAGAAAGAGGAGGACCACCTAGATCACTTACCTTATTTGAGGCATGATGTGTTTCCCACTCCCAAAGCACTAAAAGACTAATATCATTAATCTACAACTGTTTGATTGATCACTCTTACCAAAATGTCTGTGACATAGACCTAACCTGGGAAATAGATTTGAATCTTTCAATTCCCACTTCAAAATGGACTACAGTTTAGTCTTCCACCCCTTTTAAATCCAGATCAGCATTGATTGGAGAAGACACCTTGAAAATTATACACAAGTGGTATTTGACTCCAGTGAAACTAGCCAGAATAGTTAAAGATATTTCCTCTAAATGCTGGGATGGTTGTAATGATAATGACACATTTGGCTAGACTGCCCCAAAATCATCACATTTTGGCAATTGATACTTGAACAAATTTCACTGATTATCAACCAAAAAATAAAATTATATCCAGAATGATTTTGTTATTAAAATATGTAGGCACAAACTCAAATTTGAGACATAAAAATCTCATAGATTTCTTCACTACAGCAGCCTGTGTAGAAATAGATGTTGGAAAACAGAAGAAGTGTCTCCGGATATGTGGTGGGAAAAGGTATGGGACCTATGGTTACTTGAAAAACTGTTGACAAAATGGCAAGTTACGCAGGACACCCAAAATCAGGACTTTTCATGGTTAAATTGTTTCCACTCATTGACTTTGTAAATAAAGATAGAAACAAGATAAGACAATCTCCATCTCATCTGAACCTCTGGCCAGACATTCTGGACTAGATTTACACAAAGATAGCACTGGACTTTAAAATGACCGCTTACACTGAGCAGAACCCAAGAAGGAGACCCACAACATAATTAAAAGTTGTGAGATGAATTGTTTTATTTTGCTTTATTGTTGTGTCATGTTTTGTACATAATTGTTTACTTACAATAATAACAATTAAAAATGTTTAAAAAGACAGTAAGAAGAAATGAGAACTGATTGGAAAAAGATACTCTTTTCATGTAAGTTATGCAATTAGCAGTTTGTTCCTTTTAATCTGCCACACATCAGTTTCTGTCAGTGCAATTTCCCACATGGCTACCTGATAAAGGGGCAGGCTTCCAAGAGAAATACATACTTAATAAGGCTGCACATTTATGTGGTCTCTCTACTGCATTGCAAAGTCTGGATTAGTCAATGAAGCTTTCAAACTGGCCGACACAAAAATTACTGCTTGGCAAGAGTTGCGGACATCTGTTTGCCACAGCTTTATTTAGCCTCTTGGACATTCCCCAGAGGTATGACATACAGGCAGGTCTGCCATACCACACCAGCGCAACTGTAGACAGAAGGGAATGTAGACGGACATGCAAAACGCTTAAAATAGGAAACGTCTTTTGTGCTGGGGAAGGGGGTGGTGGTATAACAGGTGTATGGATATTAGGAACTTATTTTAATAAGGCTTCTGTTACACATGCAAGCATCCCCCCCCAGCCCAAGTTGGATGGGTATCTTTGTGAAAGTCAGACAGGATAACCTCAAAATGACCTCCAATCTGGCACATAGCTATGAGGGAGGACTCTGAAGGACTGCCCCTCAGCACTGCATTGATTAGATTTCTTTCCATAATACCTCCTCTGTTTTTGCTCAGTAAACCTTACTGATGATGGAGCTGAGAAGAAAGGCAGATATGTGAAATAAAAGCTGATCTCCATGTGAAAATAGCCCATAAAATTAAAAAGATTCTTAGCATCAAGGTAGCTCCCTATTCACTCCCCAGACAAGAAAGTGGAAGCATGTAACAGAAAATGGTTGTCCAAGGCTGGGCATGAGGGAGGAGAGAATGCTACATTCACATTAAAAATCCATTCATGCTTTCTTGTATGAAACACTGTTAATGTCAACAGTTTGTAAGAACTACTTGAAGCAATTAAGCTCCCAAACTAAAATTAATTTCTTTCATATACCGCCAGACTGTTTTTATCTGCTGATAAAAATATCATATGTGCGCACATGCACATATACACAATGTCTTACTACCAGTAAGAAGGATAAGTTGCGTACCTGTAATGGCATTTCTTCCAGTAGTCACCTGCGAATTCACACAAATGGGTTACATCTGCGTATGCGCAGCAACTTCAGAAACTTCTGGAACTGCTAGGCAAAACTTTAATTGCAACTTTTTGGCGGTAGCCAAAAGCCCCTAGCATTCCCGCTCTTTCTCAGTTCCATAAGTACACTGCCAAAGCAGTATATGAATAACACACTAAGTGAGCAGGACACGACTGAGGGGAGGTTGGGCGGGATTTGTGTGAATTCACAGATGAACACTCGAAATAATACTGTTACAGGTAAGCAACTTGTCCTTCTTTGTGGTCTCACACAAATGGGTTAAGACTGACAAGCTTCGGTTAGTGGAAGAGGGAGTGTCCTGACACCAATTTGAAAGTTGAAACAAGTTGTGATTTATTAACGACAAACTTTAAACCTTACAAGTGCATTTGTCAGTGTCATTTCTTTGGCTTAAGTGCATAAAAAACATGCAATTTAATCAATAACCATTGGTGCAAACCAGAAAGCAACACTGCCCTCCCAAAGGCTGCATCCTCTCTGGCTCTTGTGTCCAAGCTGTAATGGGTCCAGACAGCAGCCTTGCAGACATCCTCCAGAGGCACCCCAGTCAAAAAGGCAGAGGATGCAGCTACTGCCCTAGTTGAGTATGCCCACACCTGGGCCAGAGGATCTCTACCCGGCAGTTTGTAGCAGAGATGGATGGTACCAGCCACCCATTTGGAAAACCTCTGAGCAGTCATGGGAAGTCCTCTGAGTAGCAAACAAATAGCCTCTCGGAGCATCTCGAATCCGATAGCGCCCTTTGGACATCAAGAGTATGTATATAGTGCTCGGTGCCAGCGGTAGGGTTCGGGGCCAAGGTAGTTAGCACAATGCCCAGGTTGATGTGGAAGGCCAACAGCACCTTCAGCAGGAAAGTGATGTTGGGATGGAGGACCACCTTGTCCTTGTGGAAGTGGAGATAGGGCTAGTCTACCCACGAAGCACCAAGTTTACCTGCACGAGAGGCAGAGGTGATGGCCGTATATTGCTGTATATTTTATTGATGTAATTCCGCCTCGATCCGTAGGGAGAGGTAGGAAATAATAATAATAATAATAATAATAATAATAATAATAATAATAATAATAATAATGATGATGATGATGATGATGAAGAATAAGAAAGCTGTTTTACAGGTCAGCAATCTCAAGTCAGTGGTGGCCATAGGTTCGAAGAGCTTGGCAGAAAGGCATGAGAGCACTAAGTCCAGACTCCATGCCAGCATGAGTATAGAGGATGGAGGGTGAATGTTATTAAAACCCTTGAGGAAGCCCTTTACAAGGGGATCTTTGAAAAAGGAAGATCTGCCCTGGAACTGGTAGTGAGAGCAGATGGCAGACAGGTTACACTTGATGGAAATGAGGCAAAGTCCCAAGTCTGTGATGGTCATTAGAAATTCCAGAACTGTAGGGACTGAAGCACAGGATGGAGACAGGTCCCTGCTGTTGAGGAAATCTAGGAATTTGTTCCACTTAAACAGATAGGACCTCTGTGTTGAGGGTTTCTGAGTGGCCTGGATAACGGTCCGTACTGAATCTGGAAGGGCTTCTAGGGACGGATTCTTCATGCCACTAGGGAAAGCATTTCGAGGTCAGGGTGGTAGACATGACCTCCATGTACGTTATTCCTTCCCGGAATAACTGCCCGGCTTGAAATGTTGAAGTTTTGAAATTTTGAAGGTGACCTGCTGTTTATCCTTCCTGCCAGATTGCTAGATTGGATTAGATGTACTGTATTTTATCTCTGCTTTATTTTTAACTTTATGATGGTTTAATTCTGTTTTAAGAGGTGAGTGGGTTAGAGGTGGGAGGTAGGAATTGTTTTTATCCATTGTAATCTGTTGTATGCCGCCCCAATTGCCGAGCAGAGGGGCGGGTTATAAATAAAACTTATTATTATTAGCATTAGTATTAGTATTAGTATTAGAAGGTCAGGAACTCCAGCCGGCGAAACTCTCTCCGAGAAAGATGCAGGAGTGGAGTGTGTGACAAACCACTCCTGCCACCTTGACTATTTCTCAATAGTCAATAGGCGGCGTTGAGGCTGGATGGAAGAGGAGGATATACCGTGCTTCTGAGCCGCAGTCTTCATGCGGTATCGGAAGTTGAGCTTCCCATCCGTCTCTTTGTTGAAGAGGCCAGAGTCATCGAAGGGCATGTCCTCAATCAAGTTCTTCGCTGAAGGGTGAGATCCAAAGATCTGAGCCACGCATAATGTCTGAGGGCCACCAAACCTGAAATGACCTTGGCAGCACAGTCTGCTGAATGACGGGCTGAGATGATCTGCTGGCCTCCTATGGAGTGAGCCTCGGCTTGGAGAGCCAGCACCAGGGGTTTCGTATCATCAGGAAGATCATCCAAGAGAGGCAACATTCATTCCACGATGTGTTGTTGGTAAGAACCCATTCATGCCGAGTAATTAGCCACCTTCATGTCGAGGACCGCAGAGGCATATTTTTTTTTTAACCAACACACTGATCTTGCTATCCTATCTACCGGTGAGGTTGACATCTTCGGGGTGGACTGAAGTTGAGCCCCTTCGACAAATGCAGAGTTGGGTCTCAGGTGCTCAAAGAGCCAAGAAGAAGATGAAGGTGCGATCCTGTACAAGGATAGTGGCTGGGGTGGACCAGGAACATTGGGCAATCTTCTCTAAAGAAGGGAGAAACCCCAAGGCAGGCGAAATGGGGATTTTGCCGTGGATTCTCCTCTCAACTGAGCTGCATTGTCTGTCCTGATGACCTCAATCTCCAGTGTGTTACCCATCTGGATGATCTGGTCCATGAAAGACCTGACATCATTGGTAGGTGAGACCAAAAGATGGTTTATCACGAGAAGCAGAGACTGCTGCCCCAGATTGGAAGATGGAGAGCATGACTGAAACGAGCAGGAGTGTTGGGACTGAGGAGAGTCCTGGGATTGTGGAGAGATGGATTGTGACCTCCGAGGTGTTTTAGGTAGCGGTCTGTGTTGGAGAGACTGCCTACGGACTGGAAGTGTCAATGTGTCCTGAGAAGCTGACCTTTGCACCTGGGCCTGTACCGTGACCCTTTGTTATGGGGGTGGTACAGTCATTTAAAACCGCAGGATTTCCAGATCTATGTGCATCAGGTAGCGTTGAGAACCTTGGTCATATACCAGGTTAGGAAAGGATTAGAGGAGAAGATCTTCCTCTTCTTCCTGAGCTGCATTGTCGGCCTTGATCCCTAGAGTACCTTGATCCCAGTGGGTAAGAGACTCGATGGCTCAGTCCTGAGCATGTTTGGTCTGGACAAAGGCCGAGGTCAGGATGGGGACTTCCTCTCAGAGTTCAACTTCCAATTCAGAATCAATGACCAGCTGTGGTTCCTCCTCCACCACAGCCGGTATCTGAGAAGGAACAAGTGAGCCCAAGGCTACAGACACTGGAGGGTTTTTAGAGCTGGAGATGGATTTTTCAGTCTCTTTCAATTTTGGATCGTCTCTCTAGGGGGAGCAGACCTTCTTGAGGACTGGTTCAGCAGATCTACTCCTCTCAGTAGAATGCCTCCTCCTGGAGTTCTTTTTGGCTCTGTGTTCCTCTGGAGAGCAACCCCTCTCTGAGCTAGCTTTTTTGGAGCCCTTCTCCTTATTGGCCTCGCTCTCAGATTTACATTTTTTTATGACAGCCGGCCTTTTATTTGTCCGCCACCTTCTCCTTCTCCGAAACCAAAGTACTTCCACGGGCTGGAGTCGAAGCGGGCCTTAAGGCTTGCTCATAGAGAGCAGCCTTCAGTCTCATGTCCCTGTTTTTCATGGCTTGGGCAGTCATAGATTTACAGAGGGCACAAGTGTGAGGATTGTGTCCCTCACCCAAGCATATCAAGCAAGAGGAATGGGGGTCTGAGCCCGGAATCTTACCCCCGCACTTCCCACATTGCTTGAAGGAACGGGAAGACATTTTCCGAAGCAGTTCAAGTTGAGTCCATAAAACAAAGGCAAAGTCAAACAGTCCAAGGTCAAATGATCAGCGAACAGTGGTGAGGCGAAAATCCAAAGAGAGTTAGTCAAAGGTCAGTTTGTTATATCAGAAATGCCTAAGTGGTCTCAAACTGGATTATTTTTGGCAGTCTGTATAGGCCCTTTGTCCCATTTTGATTTAATGTTGCCAATCTTTCAGAGTGTCAGTTTATCTAATTCTACCAGGTTGTATTATCTTAAAACCACTAATCAGTTATGAGTGTATCCTTTTTTCCAACACTGAGCATATAGGATTCTAGCTACTGACATCATATAAACTATAATTCTACTTTTTAAAACTGACCATTCAAAGCTCTAGCATTTAACCATACAGCTGATTGTCACTATTACTGTATATACTCATGTATAAGTCTAGAAATTTAGGTAAAAAATTGACCCCCAAAACCTTAGTTGACTTATCCACAGGTCTTATCTTAACTCTTATTTAAAATAAGGAATCTGGTGAAAGGCAAGAGTATAATCTGTCTTAGAAGCATCCCCTCTACTCTCTCATCCATCCTTTAGTGCAGGGGTCGGCAACCTAAGGCCCGCATGTGGCCCGCGAAGGCCTTTGGACCAGCCCCTGCCCAGCCTGCCGCCAACACCGCCGCCTTTTGCAGCCACAGGGATCCTCTGGGGCACCATTTTGGATTCCAAAATGGCACCCCGGAGTCTCGTGCTACCTTTGCCGTCGTGGGAAAGGTCACATGAGACTCCGGAGGGCCCCTGCAGCCGCGCCGGGCCTCTTGGAGGCCCGGCGTGGCCGAGCAGGCCCTCCTGGGGGACCCCTGCGGCCATGCCTGGCTTCTCTGAGGCTCAGCACGGTCGAGAGGACCCTCCTGGGGGACCCCCGCAGCCGCGGTGAGCCTCTCCGAGGCCCGGTGCGGTCAAGGGAGCCTTCCTGGTGGTGTGCACACGTACAGCCACAGCCCAGGGGACAGGGGGACCAGCCCCACCCCCCAAAAGGTTGCCGACCCCTGGTTTAGTGTGAGCATAAACATGTTTGCTAGAATTTTGTAAGTTATTTGATATTGTTTACCTTTGCTTCATCCTTTAGATCTTTTGTTACACACCCCTAGGTTTTACCCTCAACTTATCCATGAGGCATATCATAATCCATAATTTTGGCCCAAAAACAGGGGTAGGCAACTTTTTTGAGCCGGGGGCCGGGTTGCTGTCCCTCAGACAATTGGGGGGGGGGGAAGCCACCAATAAATAAATAAATAAATAAATAAATTAAAAAATATATGCATGCACACTCTCTCAGTTCCAGAAAATCCATGGCAAACCCCCTGTGGAGATTTTGCCAAGAAAACCCCAAGAACAAGTAAAAAAAACAATAATCAATATCATCATGGCGGGCGGCGGCGGCGGCAGGACCGGCCTGGGGCCGGTCCAAAGGCCCCAAGGGCCGCATCTGGCCCCTGGGCCTTAGGTTGCCTACCCCTGCCCAAAAACTTGACCTCGACTCATACACAAGGTTGACTTATAGTCCAGTGTATATGGTAGCCAACACATAAAAATACCAGTCTTCACAAAAACTCAGAAACAAATGCTAGAGACTACATCAAAAAAAGATTGCAGGTAATATTCACAATAATCTACAGCTGAGACACTCTGCATTCAGTAATGCTCTGATGGAGAAATGAGTTAGAAGCTTCCCTGTTGTGTTTGTCTCTTGTCAGCAACACACTAGTGCCAAAAGAAAGGAACAGTTGGTGGCATCCACCCAGGTTTGGCTCCTGTACTTGAGTCTGGTCTTCTTCCAAACACTGTAAAGTTGCTTGTTTAAATGCAGCCAGTCGGCAACAATAAAAAGACTAAACAAAACACAGCAATTTTGTATTCCTACTGAAATGTCTTTCATGCCACACTGTTTGCTTTCAGTTTTTCACAGTCTTCATTAGTCATCAATCAACTAAAAAATGGTGGCAAAAATGAAGACATTTTCAAAAAGCCTCATCAAAAAACAAGACAGAATCAGAAGAAATATACACACACACACACCCCCAAAAAAGTATGACAGTTTTAACTAAGAGTAATAATTTCTTTGCTGCTCAATGTTTTCTATGGAATAATTAATTAATGTGTGTGTTCTACCATGCTGCAGGGATGCGGTGGCTTAGTGGTTAAGACACCAGTTCTGATGATCTGATGATCTGGAAAGTTGGCTGCATGATGAGGTTAGCTCCCATCACTAATCCTTGCTTCTACCAACCTAGCATTTTACCTTTACCATGCTACACTAATGTGTCCAGTGTTATGTGCACAACATGATGATCAGTTTGACCCACAAAACAGTATGTGCATATGAAAATTTACTGAAATGTAGCATATACTGTATCTATTCAGGATATGCCAGTGACAGTGAGTGAGGTTATTAAATATTCTAAATCCTTTGGGAGCACATTTTTAAAAACAATGTATACTCCAATCTTTAACATGTTTTCCCAGTCAGCAAATAATGTTTGGAACAATCCAATATAGTTTAATGTTAACTAAGGACCTTTGCAGACTGCTAGAAATAGTGCAAATAGAGTCCACTTTAACTGCCTTGGTTCAGTGCTAAGGAATCAGGCCTTCCCGGAACAACCGACCACCGAATGGGATGTGATTTGCCTCTTACCCTTCCTCCCGCCACAACACATTTGCTGGAACTGATTTTAGGAGATTCTATTATAGTTTAATTTAGTTTTAAGGGGTGGGAGAGCTAGGGTGTGGGTTTATGGAATGTTTTAACTGCTGTCTTTTTAATTGGTTGTACACTGCCCCGATTGCCGAGCAGAGGGGCGGATTATAAATAAAATTTATTATTATTATTATTATTATTATTATTATTATTATTATTATTATTATTATCATGGGAATTGTATTTTTTCTGAGACATTGAGCCTTCTCTGTCAGAGAGCTCTGATGCCACAATAAACTACAGTTCCCATAATTCCCTAGCACTGAGTCAGGGCAGTTAAAGTGGACTCAATTTGCACTATTTCTGGCAGTCTGCAAAGGCTCTAAGATCCCATGGAAAGCAATTCTATACTATTCATCTGGGAGTAAACTCAGATGAAACACGTGAGATTATTTCTAAGGCTTTAATATCATAAAGGTACCAAATCCCATCTGATCTTGGAAAGCTAAGTAGGGTCAGCTCTGGTTAGTATTTGGATGGGAGACCACCAACAAATAGCAGGTGCTGTAGGCTATATTTAAAAGGAAGGAACTGGCAAAACCACCTCTGAGTACTCCTTGCCTAAGAAAACCCTGCAAAATTCATGGGGTTGCCATAAATCTATGGTTGACTTGAAGACACATATTCTAAGTAGACCTGCACTGCAATGTTAACAGTTGGACTAGAGCTGCATCTGCACTGTAGAAATAATCCAGTTTAATTGCCATGATTCAGTGCTATGGAATTTTGGAAATTGTAGTTTGTTATTGCACCAAAGCTCTCTTAACAGAGGAAGCTAAATGTCTCACAAAACAGCAATTCTAAGAATTCCACAGCCATGGCAACTGAAGTGGTGTTAAACTGGATTATTTCTCCCTGGAACACTGGGACACCAGTGTTCAAATCCTTGCTCAGTGATGGAAACCTACAGGGTGATCTTGGGCAAGTTATACTCTCTCACCCTCAAAGGAAGACAAAAGCAAACCCCCTCTGAATAAATCTTTCCAAGAAACCCCTGTTAATAGGTTTGCCTTAGGATTGCCATAAGTCAGAAATGACTTGAAGGCACACAACAACAAGAACAACATAGGAAGAAGCCTTATGCCAGTTCAGACCATTTGTTCCTCTATCATATATCATCTACTTTATCTGCGAGCACTTCCCCAAGGATTCGCTTTTTCCATCACTTGCTACTTGAAGACTTCTTGCTTAGTGATGCCACAGAAGGGAATTGGGGTCTTCTGTATTCAGAACATGCACTGCTTCTGCCACTAGCTGTGCCCCCTTCCTGCTTAATGGAAGATTTCTGTCATATAAATTAAATTTTATCCAAATTAGTCCAGGGGCTGATATTGTCGCATGAAACAGCTAAGCTCCCAAATAAGTTTAATCTAGGGAAACCATTGGAAATTAATATAAAATTTACTCTTATCTTCTGGAGCTATATCACTACCACATTTTAGTGTTAATAAATGCATGTAAGGACAAGGATCCTAAACTCAATGGTCCAACCTTCTGAAAAATCACACAAGCACATGTTACAGATTAAATATTGATTACATGTTAAATTTCAGGAAAAATAGCAGGACAGTGTTTAAAAAGTGTTAGGGTGGGGTGGGAAGTTGTCTATCTTCCTAAATGCCAAAGAGGGTGGATCAAAGTGATAGTAATGTTGTAGATTCAAATTCAGAAGATGAAGAAAATGGAAATATGTAATATTTACCTTTGTTAACACACTGATCACATTCATAGGTTGAAATACAAATGCCTTGGAGCCTGTCTGAACAACATGTGATCCACATATATATGCTATACCCTGCCATATGCTTCTCAGTGCCAGCCAGCTAGTAAAAATTTTCTGAAAACTGTACCTAACTACATTTTAAAAAAATAATCTGTCAAAAAGCTTCATGTTTTGGAATCAAAGGAGCTACAATTAAATTTTAGACAGGTGGTGGAAGATTAGTGGAGGAAGAAGTCCCATTAAATTTGACTGCAATCAGTCTATAGTCCATTAAAATTGGTTCCCTGTGGAGCTAATAATAATAATAATAATAATAATAAAAATTATTTATATCCCGCTCCTCTGCTGGGCAAGAAGAGCTGTCTTCACACCACAAATATTCCAGGAGACATGTCCCAAATAATTTCACCTGCTCAATGGTTACATTGTTCTTGTTGTGTGCTTTCAAGTCACTTCCAACTTATGCTTACCCTCAAATGAACCTATCACAGGGTTTTCTGGGGCTGAGTGTATATGACTTGCTCAAGGTCACCCAAGGGTTTCCATTGCTGAGCAGGGAACCCTAATCTCCAGAGTCCAACCACTTCACCATGCTGGTTCCCTCAATGGTTTGTTTAACCCACTTTAAACATGGTGTATGCTCCTGTGTCTATAAAGTATATGTTTCTTTCAGACAGTAATTTTGCAACATTACATCTCACTCCAGAAATGTTAGCAGCCCCCCAAAATGCTACAGCAACGGGGCAGGGTGTATATCCTATGGGGTTCTGTCAAAATCTACAGCCTTTGCCAAGGCTCCTATATGTACACAAGCACTCAAAGATCTAAAACCACTGATCTTCCTATGTTGATTATAGCTGTGTTTTGCATATGTCATAAAAATCCAAAATCTTGTAATGCAATCTGGATTAAGTTACATAATCTGAAACAGAACCCCAGCTCACAGAAAAATTTTCAGAAAAGTTCACAAAAGGCCAAGGCCTTCTTACTCATTCTAAAATGCTGAATGTCAGGGCTCAGTGTGATGATCCTGTTTCTAAGGGTCTCCATAATGAAGAATAAAATCTCAGGGTGAGATGTTCAAAACATGGTGGCAGGCTATTTTCAGCTTTTCCTGACAAGAGTTCTTGTTGTCTAACCCTGACTTAATGAAACCAGTCTCTATGGTAATTTTTAATTTTAATTCTATTTGAGTTTAATTCAGTCTTAAGGGGTAGGAGGGTTAGGGTGTGGTATCTAGGAATGTTTTAACTGTTCTTGTTTTAACAATGTTGTATGCCGCCCCGACTGCTGAGCAGAGGGGCGGGTTATAAATAAATAATTAATAATAAGAAGTGCTGCTTGGATTGTAAATACAGGTTGAGTCTCCTTTATCTGAAATGCTTGGGACCAGAGGTGTTTTGAATTTGGAGTTGGGTTGGTTTTTTGTTTTGGAATAGTTGCATATACATAATGAGATATCTTGCAGATGGGACCCAAGTCTAAATATGAAATTCATGTATGTTTCATATACACATTATACATACAGCCTGAAAATAATTTTATAATAAATAATAATAATAATAATAATAATAATAATAATAATAATAATAATAATAAATTTTTATTTATAACCCACCCCTCTGCGCAGCAATCGGGGCGGGGTACAACAATATTAAAATAGAACAAAGTTAAAAACATTCCATCATCCCATAGTCCCACCCTCCCATCCCCTTAAGACAGAATTAAACAAATGACCAATTAAAATACAATACACAACATTTTAAATAATTTTGTGCATGAAACAATGTTTATGTACACTGAACAAACAGAAAACAAAGGTGTCACTATTTCAGCCACATAAGGGAGACTCGACCTGTAGTAGGATCAGAGGGAATTGAAAAGCAAAAAGAATGACAAAGAATTAATTGCCTTGGTATTTGAATCCAGAGGTTTCTGTGACTGTTAACTGTTGAGCTACAAGTATTACAGATACACGCAGTGGCATACCCAGACTTGGTGTCATCCAGTGTGTGTGTGTGCGCGCGCGCTTCTGGGCAGGACTTATGACACACGCATGGTAAATCGCATATGCAGCTCCACGGCAGCCCAGAAAGCCCCACAGCAGCCCAGAAAGCCCCGCGGTGGCCAGAAGAGCAGAACCCACACCTGTGTGCATGGATTCTGTCAGGTTTTTATTGCTGTTTTAAATGTTTTAGTTATTTTATAGAATGTAGGTGGTAGGGGATTGTGGGTATACTAGTAGTCATGGCAAATAGCTTAGCTCAGGGGTAGGCAACCTTTCCCCTTTAAGGGCCGAGGGACTTCAGCTCCCAGAAGCCTCAGCCATGTCGGCCAATAGTCCCATGTTGGCCAATAGCTCCTAGGATTCTGGGAGCTGAAGTCCCTCGGCCCTTAAAGGGGAAAGGTTGCCTACCCTTGGCTTAGCTGGTATGGGGGGATTGGGAATAATATTAGCGGGCTAGGATAGTTTTGAGAAAGATGGGCCATTGGAATGTGTAAGCTGTGGGATGTGGAGAGCTGGTGTCTGAATGTAACTGAAAGGAGAGGTGATGGGTGGAAATGCCTGAGTTGAAGAGAGATAGGAATGATGAGGTGGTTTGGAAAAGGGGGGCTGGCTTGATGGAGGGAAATAGACATGGGAATTGGAGGTGGGTGGTGGATTTGGCGCCAAGGGTGTTGGGAGGAGTTTAAAGGTTTTGGGGTTTTAAGATATTGTTTGGCTTGGAGGGGGCAGTTCTAGTTTAAACACTGACTGGTAAATTTTTGATTATGTGTTCTCAATAGACTTTTTGTTGGTTCAACTCACTGGACTTATTGATACACAGAGTTTCTGAGTTTGCTCAAGCCTGACAGCAGCCCAGAAAGCCCCATGGTGGCCAGAAGAACAGGCCTCATGTGCCCCTGGTGGCCCAGAAAGCCCTGCGGCGGTTGGAAAACTAGGCCCCGTGGCAGCTGGGAGTGTGGGCCCAAGGCCATGGGAAGGCCCTGTGGGGGGCAGGGGACTGGTCACCTGGTGTACCCCCCCCCAGTGACGCTACTGGGTTCATGTGCAAAAGTTTGGAGGATCTCAAAATACAAGATAATATAAACATATAAACAATTAATGAAATTCCTTCTCCCAGAACTGCATGAAAATTCTTGATTGATCAAGCCAATGACATCAGCAAATTAAAAGGCACTATTAAATACTTGTCAGGTCAGAGTGCATGGGCTTGTGTACTGCCTTTAGTAGGTAACAAGATTTATTGTTTTTATAGTTTATATGTCCTCCTCTTATCATATTTCCAACAACTCCATCCCAAGTATATGTAATACTGCATCTGCACAACAAGCTTTGCTGCCTGAGCCTTTTTCTGCCTGATATGCCCTGCACACTGCTGAACACTCTTTTCCAAAATTAAACTGACAGTTAATGGAGTATTGGGCAGGCAGAATTAAGAATGCTGAATGGAGTGTTTAAGTTCACAATACATCTAGATGAACTTATTATAGAACAGCTGCAACTCAAATTCAGCAATATAGTTTCTACACAGACAATTTTTGAAGGCATTTGGAAAGCAGTGCACTGGCATTTTACATCCATGTTCTAAAATATATGTGCACATAGTCAATTCAGTTGTCATCTGTCTCTTGTGTCATTAACTTTTGAAATCTGGTAACTCCCCAAAAGACAAAATAAAGGCAAAGTAGAAATAGTACAGCAATCAAAAAAAAAATAGGAGGGGAGATGGAGAAAGAAGGAGGAGGAGGAGGAGGAGGAAGAAGAAGAAGAGAGTGCAGTTAGTTAATAGTTGAGAAAGTATGCATTTTCATGTTTAATTTCATGTGATGATCTTTATGACAGCATATAAGGCCAAAAGAAGAAGCCAAAATAAGAAGAGGCCAAAATAGGAAGACTTAGGGCCTTTGCAGATTGCCAGAAATAGTGCACATTAAATTGAGGCACTGCCCCGGCTCAGTGCTAGGGAATCATAGGAATCATGTAGTTTATTGTGGCACCAGAGCTCTCTGAAAGAGAAGGCTCAATGTCTCAGAAAAAATACAATTCCCATGATTCCCTAGCACTGAGCCAGGGCAGTGCCTCAATTTAATGTGCACTATTTCTGACAGTCTGCAAAGGCCCTAAATTAACTAATGAAAATTGGAATGGGGAAAAATACCACTTACACAAAACCACATCCAATGATAACAAAGCCAGAATACATGCATGGGACAGATTATGATGAGAGGGCAAGAGAAATTTGAAGCTCTGTATAGTTGCTCACTTAGTCTATTCACAATACCATTCTGTATATATTAAGATTAAAATTCTAGAGTTTCAACTCAGACTATCTAGAAGTCCAAGATCTTTATAGCCCCTGCACAGTGGTTTCCCAGGTCGCACTCTACCATTAGGCTGCTTCCCACCTGCCTGTTATAGCAAGCAATACTTTGAAAGCATGCAGAAGAGAAGAGTGTAGAAATGGACCACAGATGGAGAACTGGGATTGAAAAAGACCACCACGGCAGTGACTATTATTGCTGCAAAGCTGCAGAGCAGATTCAGCAGACTTTGACATGGCAACTTTTGTTGTAATTAATAAGCTGTCCTGGCCAGAAAGCTGTCCAGACCAAACTAAGCCTCTCTAGAGAGCTTCTCCCTCCCTTTTCATAATGTTCTATGCATTTATTCCATCTGTTTTTATTGTTCAAGCTGTTGAAGAGATCAGTGTTTTCTCTGGGATGTGACCTACCAACATTATTAATAAGGACAGAGAAGAAAAGCAAGGAGATTTTAAATGGTTCAGCATATTGCTCCCATGTACATTAATCCTACATTGGCCTATAACAGACCTCAACATGATCAGGCATGATCCATCCTATGATTACTGGGTGCAATCCAGAAATAAATGTGTTGTAAAAATATCACAAGGGACTAATCTGCTATAACCCAGTTATGCTGAAAGCAATGGAATAGCTTAACTTAAATGGAATACCTTAAGTAACAGGGATCTGAGTAGTACAAGGTTGCAATACATTTTCCTAGACTGAGCTCACTGTACAAAATTTTGGAAGAAAAAGAACTGGAAGGTTATATTACTGTTCCAAAACAAACCACACCAGGTTCAATATTCTAACTGATCTGCAGACCAGGCTATTGCCAGGGTTGAAGAAGCAAGTAATGCCCCTAAGTGGCACACTGATGTTTTCAAAGTGCAGGAGTTACCATAACGACCTAATGTACCTTTTTATATAACCCTTTTTTCCTAAGCATATATGTAAGCATAGTTGCCTAGGCAACCAAAATAATTGTTTAATATGTCAACAGCAAAACCAAAAAAAATTGAATTAAGATATAGTAACCCTTTCCTCCCATCCTTAAAATTAAAATTTCCCATAAAAGTGATTACCCCCCCCTCCAAACAACTTGCTTTTTTTTTTACTCATTCTTTGATATTTGTATACTTTTCCAAGGAAGAAAGACAAACATCCAGAATCTGTCAAATGACAGTTATACCTATTCCCAATTTACATTTACTGGCCAGGACAGCCCATCACTGTAAGGAGGGGATCTTTTCTAGTGAAGTGATATTGTTGTACAAGGGGGAGATCTGTTCAGAATCAAAACTTCGTTGTTGCATCAGCTGCACTCCTTTCTGGGAAACTGGATTTGGCCACAGTGGTTCATGTTTCAGTTACCTTCCAATTGGACTGTTGTAGCGCTTCCAGGTATGAGTCTCCTTAGAATGTGTTCAGAAGCTCTTATTAGTGCAAAATGTTATTTGCTATTTGGTGTGTGCTCTACAGACTATGGGCCTTTGCAGACTGCCAGAAATAGTGCAAATTGAGTCCACTTTAAGGGTTAGGGTTAGTGCTAGGGAATCATGGGAATTGTATTTTTTCTGAGACATTGAGCCTTCTCTGTCAGAGAGCTCTGGTGCCACAATAAAATACAGATCCCATGATTCCCTAACCCTAACTCTTAAAGTGGACTCAATCTGCACTATTTCTAGCAGTCTGCAAAGGCCCTGCATATCACTGGTCTTGTACCCCTCCTCAGCAATCTTGCTTTCAATTAGTTTCCAAACTCAATTCAAGGTGCTGGTTTTTTCCTACAAAATCCTAAGTGAATTGAGGTCAAAATATCTGAAAGAACTCTTCTCTTATGAGCCTCTTCTGAGATCCTGAATGGAGGCCTTGCTCTATACCCACCCCATGAGGCTAATTTGGTAGATATACAGCACAGGAAGTTTTCCCACAGCTGTACCTCAGTTGTGGAACATCTTCCCAAGGGATGCCTGGCTAGCTCCATCCACACTGACCTTCCACTAGGAAGCCCAGACTGGACTGCTTTGTGGGCCTTTGGTCTGTAAAACCAGGGTAGGCTTTTAAGACTGTTTTAACTGTTTGTTTTCAAAACTGGGTGTTTTGTTTTTTTAAAAAAATGCTAGGATCTACTGTATTTTTAAAGAACATTTTACATGCTTTTATCTATTGTACACTGGCTTGAGTACTGGCTTGTACACTTAGCAAGCTGAAAAGGTGATAAACTAACATTTAAATAAATAAATAAATGTTTATCGGAAATCTTCAAGCACCTTATCCATTAATACCTAAAAAAAATGCAATAAAATCATAAAATATCATTAAGAACAAACACTGAGCACCTGGTGATAAAAACACCAGTAATTATGACATTAACAGTCTTGCAGAATATCTTGATACCTAAACAGTTGTAGAGCTATTTCAGGTTAGGGACACCAAAGTCTGTTCTTATAGCTACCTGCTTCATCTCAACATGGTCAGCTTTAACAGGCTATTTTCAGCTGACAGACCCCCCAAATATCTCATACACATCATTGTGACAAGGAAACCACATACAGTGGTACCTCTACTTACGAATGCTTCTACTAACGAAAAAT
>CM034708.1:111391964-111424331 GCA_020142125.1 Phrynosoma platyrhinos
TTGCTTTCTATATTTGTTAAAGGTAATTCTAACTTGAAACATAGGAAAGTGATACTTTTTCTTATTACTGGTGCCAGATTAGAAGTAGCCAAATGTTGGAAATCAGGTGATCTCTCCATTAAGAATTGGGGGTCTAGAATTTGGTTGTGGTTGATGGAGTAACTGTCTGCTACAACGATGTTTTGCATTGGCCACAAAAGGACTGACACATTTCAAGAAGACTGGATGTTTTTTATTGACTATGTTAATCATCACTCCCACCAGGTCCAACCTCCTACTTCATAGATGGACCTTTGGACAGACACTCTACACCTTGCCAAGCCAGACTCTCTGGCTCTTGCTGAGAACTAATTTTTTGATTCTGCTGCGGGATAACTATTCACAGATACATACCATTGGCCCTTGTAGTTAACTGTTGTTGTTTTTGTTGTCACTGTTCTACAGACTTTATGTTTCATTGTAAAAACTCAACAAAAATTTAATTAGAAAAAAATTATGCAATTGGTGCAAGAAAAAATGCAGCAGCACATTTCTCAAAATGTATTTTTTAAAACCACCTTTCTGCTGAAACCAGTTTCAAGTGTTTACACATATGAAAGTAAACCAACAACTAAGGTTCTACATTTCTTGCTGCTTTCAGTAATAATTAATATTAATTACTTACTAATTGCAACCCTCCAAAACAAATACAGCTGCATGGTAGCCCATCAAATACTTGGTAACAACTTCTATTGTTTGGAATAGGCTGCTAAAATGTGAAGCTATTAGAAATTTGGACCAGGTGAGCCAGCAGATGTAGTCAGATATGAATTTGGCTTGATAGGTCACAAGCTGATGGATTACGGTTGTTCAGTCTGAACATGGCTTACCCTGTATTTGACACAATTAGAACTAAGTGGGACACCCACATTTTCTCCAGCTCTGTGCCATCTTTTTAATATCACCTGGGTCACGTGGAAACTTGTTCTCCTCCTGCATGTCTAAAGGTAACATTTAAAGCAACTCCATGAGTGAGATCCAGTTGCATGGCTATTTTTCATACAGCTGGCATTCCCATTTCTTAGTACAGTGTTTGTTGAAGACTGGTGCAACTATCATGCCCACTGAAGTGAGCTATTTAAAGATTATGAGACTCGTCTAAAGAAACCCAGCAACCATGCACTTGAGGAGAAAGGGCCTCAAGCACCTGACTAGCTTGCCATTGAAGCTAATCATTTAAAACTGCAAAAACATTGTATCAGTAAAGAAGGAAAATACTGTATTTGACCCAAAAGAAACAGTGTGCTTACCTAGTCCCATACAGATTATGTAATAGATGCCATACTTGTTATATGCCCACTCCAGCAAGGAACAGAGAGAACTGGATGGCTGCAAACATAGCCAACTGATGGTCAGGTGTCCTAAAGGAAAAAGGTTTAAAAGAGAGAAGGAAATAAAAAGAGATAGATTTATTTTGAATGTTTTTGTTTTATACTATTTATAAGAGCACTAGTACTATCTTGTTTATTTAGAGCAATTATTCCAACTTTTGGTGTTGTTCACTATCTATTTCTCATCTTCAATATGCAGAAGTCATAGAGTTAGTATGGTGAGCTTAGAGATACAGTCAGATCCAATAAACTTCTCTCCCTCTCTCTTTCTCTGGCTGCATCTGCACTGCAGAAATAATCCAGTTTGACATCACTTTAACTGATATGGCTACTTGTCATATGGAATTCTGGGATTTGTAGTTTTGTAAACCATCTAGCCTTCTGTGTCAGAGACCTCTGATATCACTACAAATTACAGTTCCCAGAATTCCATAGCACTGAACCATAGCAATTAAAGTGGCTTCAAACTAGATTATTTCTGCAGTGCGGATGCAGCCTCAGTCTCTCTCTCTCTGAAATCTTTCAGCTATGACATTCAGTGAGCAAGCATGATTAAATTGCTATATTTCAAATTAACATGAATGGAATGCTGACTTGACATCATTGGAAGAAAAGCACAACATGAAAGTCACTAAACATACATAACTGAAGCAAATTAACATCATTATCATAGATTGTTATTGTTTATTTACTATTTATATTTATTGATTGATTTCTATTCCACCTTTCTCTCAAAACTGGATTCAAGGCAGCTTACAATAATTTTAAAAAGATTCAACTAAAACATTAATTATGAAAGTTAAAAATAATAAAATAATACTAGTATTAAAACATAATACTGTATATACTCATGTATAAGTCTAGAAATTTTAGTCAAAAAGTTAACCCAAAAAACCTAAGTTGGCTTATCCATGGGTCAATGTAAGTACTATACTTTTAACTTTTATTAAAAAGAAACCATTCCCTGGTGAAAGGCATGAGTGTAATCTGTCCTGGAAGCACTGATACACACACACGCCAATCCAACAAGGCTTCAGGATGAGGACAAACACATGTGCCTGCTGGAATTTTGTATGTTCTTTGGCATCGTTTTCCTTTGCTTTGTCCTTTACATCCTTTGTTACATGCCTCTACATTCTAACCTTGATTTATCCATGGGTCAGATCGAAATCCATAATTCTGGCCCCCAAATTTGTCCTTGACTTATACATGAGGTCGACTTATAGTTGAATATATATGGAAGTTCTTTTTTTCATTTAGTAGGAAAGAACTTAAAAGAATTGTTATCTTTCAAATTGAGTTCTGGTAACAACTAAGAATCTTGTGTCATGAAGTGTTGTAGAGTACAACCCATAAATACTTTGTCTTTGAGGTGTCACAAAACTCTTTGTGAGTACTACAACAGATCCGCTAGAATTTATTCCAGTTTATTAAATTTCATATATGTATCTCCCCAATTTTTCAGATGGTAATCTTAGCTTCCTAACAACACTATGGGCTTGTTCAAAAAAGTTCACTCATCGCTTGCGCAAGTGCAAGAAAGAATAACTTGCAAGTATGAATGACCCATCACAGAAACAAATTGCTGCACATAGAATGTTAATACTGCTTAATATCAACTCAAAAAATCATGACAAAAAATCAAGTGATGCGTACATATTTGTGATGCAATCCAATGAATCTGGTGAGATTAAAGTGGTGTTGTCTACAGCAAACTAGTGAAGCCATTATTCAGCATGGATTTTAACTTGAATTTCCTTCTATACTAGGGTTCTATTTCTTTGTAGAAAAATCCTACTTTCTATGCTGTAATAAATACACTCTACACGCAGGGCACAAAAGCCCAGTGATGGCTTAAAAATTAGGCTTCGTGACTGGCCACCTAGATTGCTTGAATTTTTTTTTTATTTACCCACATCTGCTGTTCTGCACAGGACTAATCTGCATCAACACCTCTATTTCTTATGTCTTTCTTTCCAACAATCACACACAAACACACATACACACAAATGAAATACTCTGTCCATGATTTTAAAATCCCATCTTCTTAAATCTACCCTCTTCTTTCCTTGTCTCTCTTCTTGCTACTACCTCTGCCTATTTAGTCCATTCAGATTGCTTTTAATTCCACTTATCTTTATTTCCATTTCTCAAGTGTAAAAATATAAAGTAGCATGAATAGGAAGGGTAGCTGTGAACATGTGCATAATGCATTTCTCTTATCCTTGTCATCAGCAACCATAGATAACTCCTAGTTCACTGCAGTATCTATCTTATATCTAGGCAGTCTGGAGCTCCGGTACCTCTCAGCTCATCACTTTCTGAAAATAGAGGGATATCAGGATACTCCAGCAAAAGCAGACATCTGCCCTGGCATATTCACTTCCCTCCCTGCTGATTTCTAGAAAACCTAGATGGCTTTTGAGTTTTGCAAAAATATTTGCACACCTGTTCTATAACTTTTCTTCTACAGGCGACAAACCAAGTCAGAGAAATATTAGTACAAATATGAAAATGGTTCAGCTGAATTTTTTCTCTACACCTACACCTAATTAAATTCTTATGGATTCAAAAGCTCACAGCATCTTAAACTTATCACAGCTTAGAAAACTATTATTTTACCTATTCTCTCTTCCAGACTTCACAAAATGCCATATGATTCCTAAGGAAGAGGTCATGCAAGTTAAATAAAGTCATGTTTCTTGGAATAGCAATTGCATCTACTGTATTATAATCAGAATATGGCAATTTACCTATAGAAAAAAACGGATTTTTTTACAAGGGTCACTTTTAAATATATTCAAAGGAGGTTGGATTATATTGATGTAAATATTTTAGGCATTGTTATACACTTACAAAGCAAAACCAGCAAGGAAGAAAATGAGTAGAGTGTTGTTGTTGTTGTTGTTGTGTGCCTTCAAATTATTCCCTTCAAGTTATATTAAGTTGCAGTGATTTCAACAGAATTTTTGCCACAACTAGCTTTTCCTGGATTGTGACCATTATATGTGATTTATATGTTTCCTGGATTGTGACCATTATATTGAAAATTTGCTTAATTGTTTCTTGGGTTGGTATCTGCTTCAAAATGTACAGCTAATAATCCACTTCTATTTGAATATATTTGCTTTATATATGCTTTATTTGAATATATTTCAATTGTTTTAATGATGGTGTTGTTTTAGACACTGAAGGGACAATGAAACATCTTGCAATTTACAGTGGAAACATATGCAACACTGATAAGGAGGTCCCATTAAGTTCAATGAGACTTTCTTCCAAAGATCAGCATATAGCACTGTAGCCTTAATAAACCAGTAACACACAACTGTGGGAAGGGAGGTTTATCTTTTATATTTCCTTTTAAACTTCCTATTACAGAAAACACACCAGAATTAAAATAAGCAAGGTTTGCTGTTGCTTTGCAAAAATGGATGAAATAGATGAAAATAACCTTTGCCAATTTAAATTTGTCTCTGCTAAATAATCAACACTTAGTTGATTAATCTACTGATTTAACAGATCAAAATTTATCTCACTAAGATTTCTCTTCATACCAATTACATTTTCATTTGATAATATCTTTAGCAGTATAATATCTGACACTGAAAGTGTTTAACAGTTATCCATGGCAGATGATTTTGCTTGTAATCTCTAGACACTGTTCCAAATTTAACTATAGACACAAATAGGCACAACTCCAGCAGGACAGATGAGTCCACATACGTTGCTAGCAGAAGTGGCCAAACATGTTTAGTGATAAATTTTAATTAAAGATAGAGAAAATATTATTATTTTCTGAAAGAGTCAGGTGTTCTTTTTTCATTGCCTAGGAAACACAGCCACTTTTACTTTCTAATGACATTCATAAATTCTTGGCAGGATAAAGATGGCTTTTAAATACATCATATGATACAGTAACTCTAAGTTATCAGTATTAACCCTTTCTGTATGTTTGCCTAAAGTGCTTTTCTCTCTCTATAAGGGATATTTTTAAAAGCATGATACTTTGAAGAGGGAGATGCAAATAAGAACATTAAGAAGAGCATGCTAGATCAGACTCCAGAAGCATACAGGTTAGAATATTTTTTTTTTTTGCTCCAGTTTACATCACTTTAAACTTCCCTATACTGAACCCTAAGTGACATTTTAATGTCCACTTCCCAATGTGAAGAAGTCCTTTTGGAATACTGTGTTTTAACCACGCAATATAATTTAGTGTTCTCAGCAAACCTGTCCTACTCATGCTGAGTAAATTCTTCTACCGTGAAAATTGTCTATTTATTTCTAGTTCTTTTTGGTTATTTAACCAGTTACATATCAATAAGCACATATCTCCAATTATTCCATGATTTACCAGGTTAGTGGAGGATTTGGTCAAAAGTCTTTTGAACATCCAAGTACACAATATCTACAGCAGGGGTAGGCAACCTTTCCCTTTAAGGGCCGAGGGACTTCAGCTCCCAGAAGCCTCAGCCATGTTGGTCAATAGTCCCATGTTGGCCAATAGCTCCTGGGATTCTGGGAGCTGAAGTCCCTCGGCCCTTAAAGGGGAAAGGTTGCCTACCCCTGGTTGACACTCTCAAAAGAGTCTCCAAGCTGAGTAATGTGGGACTTAACTTTGCATAAAACCATGCTGAATCTTCTTCAGCAAGACTAGGTCTATTTATTTGATCATTTTATCTTTAATTATCATTTTATCTTTAATAAAACTTTCAACCAATTTACCCTTTTGTTGTTGTTGCTGTGTGCCTTCAAGTCATTTTCTACTTATGAAAACCCTATGGTGAACCTATCTTGGGTTTCTGTTGGCAAGATTTGTTCGGAGGGGGTTTGTATTTTCATCCTACTGAGGCTGAAAGGATATGCCTTGCTTATGGTCATGCATGCATTTCCATGGCTGAGAGGGGATTCGAATCATATTCTCCAGAGTCTTAGTCCAATGCTCAAAACATTACACCACACTAGATCTTAGAAGCCCTAAATCCAATTGCTAGTCCCAACTACAGTAAATGGTAAGTCAGCAATCATGTAAATCTAATTGAATCAATGTAGTCACTTCACTGGGATAATCAGCTGAATTTAGACCCTTGTTACCATTTTTTGTTTCAGCTCCTCAAGATTCCCTTCCTGAAAGTATTAATTCAGCAATGGGTGTTTGCCCTATGTTCTCTGCAATGAAAACAAGATGTAAAAAACCTTGTCCTTCCCAAACTCCTGAGTTTCCTTTAGCATTCCTTTAATTCTTTTTCCATCTAATGTTTTCTAACTGATATCCTGCTTTTAATGGATAGAAATAATTTACATTTGCTCCTCCGAATCTTTTAAAAAGATATCGTATTTTAGGCCTGTTTTTCTTTTATGTAAATTTTGTTCTCTTTTGTTTCCCCCACTTCAGTGAGAAGCACCTCCTGCATCACCCCACCCACAGCTTCCTTGACACTGCTCATTATCCATGCAGGCACTTCTTTTGGACTTGGTGGCACCTTTCCTGATGCACAATAATCTTCTATCAACCTTAATACTTCAACTGGGATGCCATTTTAACATTCTGGAATTACAGTGAAAACTATGAAACCAGTAAAAGGCCCATGGGCTGAACTATTTTGTTAATGCTAAATGTAGGATAGGGAATGTATGGCCCTCCAGACTAGATGGCTTGTAGTGCAAGAAGAGGTTGTTCCATGTGGAGATGAAGGAGGAGCGAGCCTCTCTCTGTGGATCATAAGCTACCAATGCCTTTAGACATTGGATTGCCATTCCCATCACTTTTCACAACTGGCTATAGGTCCTAGATGGGAGTTGCAGTCTAATAACATCTGAAAAGTGACATGTTCCCAATTTCTGATTTTGCCTATTTGTAAAATAGTTCCACAAAAGTTCATTACATATGACCTGTCACTGTTTATCTGTGATTTGCTTGAATACGTTATTAAAGATTATGTCAACATTACAGGTCTCTGCCCACATTATAAAATATTTATTTTATTCATTAATTTTGCAGTTTAATTCAACTCACTAAAATCTAGAGCTTTGGGAATTTAACATCTTCTAGACAATGAAGAAATAGAAATAGTAAAACAATTCCCATACCTGGGATCAAACATTGATAGAAATGGGGACTGCAGTCAGGAAATCAGAAGAAGACAAAGAATGGGGAAGGGGGGCTATGAAACAACTAGAAAAACTTCTAAAATGCAAAGATATACAACTCAGAACAAAAGTTAGAATCATACAAACCATTGTATTCCCTATTACCATGTATGGATGTGAGAACTGGACAGTTAAGAAATATGTTAGGAAGAAAATCAATTCATTTGAGATGTGGAGCTGGAGAAGAGTGCTGAGGATCCCATGGACAGCCAAAAAGACAAACAAGTGGGTCCTAGAGCAGATCAAGCTGGAAACCTCCCTGGAAGCCAAGATGGCAAAACTGAGGTTGTTGTACTTCAGACATATCACAGGAAGAGAGGACTCTTTGAAAAAGACAATAATGCCGGGGAAGGTGGAGGGAAGTAGAAAGAGAGGAAGGCCACATGCTTGATGGATGGACTCTAATAAGGAGGTCACCAGTATGGAGTTGCAGGAATTAAGCAGAGCACTGGAGGACAGGAATTTTTTGAGATGTCTTATCCATAGCAAAGCAAAGCAGCTTCATGTATATACCGCTTCATATCGCACTATGGGATGTTTAAGCGGTTTACAACTGTAAGCTCATTGACCCCCAAAAGTTGGGTACTTATTTTAGCGACCTCGGAAGGATGCAGGCCTGAGTCTAGTGATCCCTGGCTAGTACTGAACCTGCAAGCTTGTGATCTATGAGTGAGTGAGTGGCTGCAGTACAGGCATTTAACCACTGCACCACCAGGAAAAGTATAGGGTCCCCATGAGTCGAGATCGACTTGAGGGCAGTTAACAACAACAAAAATACTGCTCCAGATGGGTGAGAGTAAGAACATCTGTCTGTCAGCCAAATGCTCTTGAACTGGTGCAGGCACCACAAGAATAAGAAAGACAGAATAGTAGTAGTCTGATATTTGTATCTTTTCATATGCAGTGTACTCACTCAAACTGCAACAACTCCCAGCACCAAAAGTAAGAAAAAAGAGTATCTCCTTCCAGAACTAAGACCACTGCAATATCAAAGACCCTGAAACAATTTGTATGTTGAAACTGTAATTGTAAGCTGAGACAAACTGATTTCAGCTTTGTCTCCATACCCAAGAACTGCTTGTACTCTAACATATGCATGAATACATGGAGGCTTGGGAGACAAAGTACAGGAAGCTGAAGAAAGGAAGGACTTGCTTGATGATTCTAGTGCTGAAACTGTGGCAATATAAAATGCAAGTACAGCACTATGAGAAGGAAACCAAATGAAAAGGAAAGTTTCTGATTCAAGTAATTCCTTGCTTCAGTGCAAACTCACTAGATAAGAACATAACAAGGCCCTTCTCTCTAAGCCTCAGCCACCTCTGTGATATTGGGATAAAAATACTGGAATATGAAGGCCAAATTCTCAACATTTTCACCAATGACATCGCTCTTTGGAAGAAAAAGCCATCTCTGTTTACATGCTGCCAGTACAAATTATCCATGGGAATAGTCTTTGCCATGTTCTTCCTGTTCTTCTCATGAAAATTGTGGCACTGAGCATCCACCAGGCAATAGAATTTTATGATAACAAGAGTGCATTAGGATATTAAGTTTTGATGTCGACGTATATATGAGAAAAGGGGACTGTGTGTGTACAGTAAGAAAGAGAAACAGGAAAGGTGTGTGAGAAGTGGAGAGGAGGCTAACCCAAGTTCCACCATGGCCATTGGCCACTACCAGCCTGGATCCCACCTATCTCTTGACACACCGACCAGTACTGTGGTCCTTGGTGACAAGATGTTTGCCCATACCTGCAGGAGATGCATACTAAAAATGAGGCACCAGAGTTCATACAGTACGGAGGGAATTAGTGAGGTACACAGGGTCTATGAGAGAAAGAACAGCACATGTTGATTTCCCTGATCTAAACCAATGTACTTCCCACAGATGCAGTTCATACAAGATAGGCCTTGGAAAAAGAGATACATAATGTAGTCAGTTTTTGTTTAGGGTAACAGTTTGGGGCAGTGGTCTTTAGACTATTTCCCGGAAACCCCTGTGGACCCTTGGAAACTTCTCAATTAAATTTCAATTAAAATGGTGAATGCCTTGCTGAACTGTAACTTACCCACCATTACGGCTTTCTTGGCAATTTGTAGCCCCATGAGAGTATTGTGTATTTTCACAGTTCTTGAATAATGCTTTGTATGAACTAAGCATGGTGTAGAACATATGATATGAAATACCCTGGGCTTCTGTAGCAGATAGTGCAGCACAGAGGATGTAGTAGGGAGGGGTGGAATTCATAATCTGTGCTCATCATCCCATGCATGAAAATACACATTTTCTGCTCTTGCCAGGAGAAAGGAGAGTTCTCATCCTAGTCAATTTGTCCTTCACAACTAATAAAACTATGGCCAAAATCCAGCTATCACTGAACAATTAATCAGGATATAAGTCAACATGTAAAGTGTTCCCTGAAGGTTTAAAATCTCCAAAGATGAATGTCCTATAGTATTGGTTCAGGTTATTATTATTACAGCAGTTGCAATCCCATATCAGGTGTATAATATATTCACTTTGGGCTAAGTCCTGTAGTCATTGAGACTTTATTTTGGGTACACATGCATAGAATTGTGCTGCAAGTTCAGAGCTATTTCAAATGTAACAGGTTACCTTCTCACAACTGCAACACAACCCTCTTTATTGCTTGTTCAAATAATAGATAAAAGTGTTACTTCTTTAACTTTAATAATATGTATGTAATGACAAAAATGCAAATGAAATAAAAAAATCCACACATTAAATCACAAATACTAAACCTAATGCATTTCTTTTTTTTAAAAAAAATAGTAATCTAGAAGTTATATTATTAAATTAATGAAACAGGAATGCAGTTAATTTTTGGGAAGGGAAGAAAATTTAAACCCCATACAGCCAAAAGTATTGCCCTTTCCAGTGCTATTGTTTCCGATGAAAGAATATAGCATACATTTCACTTTCTCCCATTAAAGGTAATAAAACTTAAGGATGTTTAATTTTTGCTTCTGCCCTAAGTGTTTTCCCACAATGACTAATTCAAGTTATTTAATTGCAATAGATGAAAATTAATTTTGTTACCTTTAAAATGGGCTACCACTTGGAAAACCTTGGGTGCAGACCAAGCAAGACCATTAATACAAGTGGCCCTAGAAAACTTCTCATGTTTGTTTCTATATACTAAATTCCCCATTTCCCTGCTTCCTAAAAGTAAACAAATTATTTACTGCATTCATAGAATCATAGAGTTGGAAGAGGCCACAAGGGCCATCCAGTCCAACCCCCTGCCATGCAGGAACTCCCAATAAAAGCATCCCCAACAGATTCAAGTATGGAGCAAGAAACAGAGCTGCCACAAGGGAAAGTACAAGTGCTTCCACACTTCAGACCTTGTTACCTAAGGCTCTTTGATAAGAAGAGAAAGTGTGTTCTCTCTTGAGAGAACTTCTAAGTAGCATAGAATTTTTACAGTCATGTGGACCTCAGCAATTGCCTGGTCAGCTTACTAGGTGATGCCAGCATGCACTGTCCTTTTACAATAAATTTAGCAAGTTCTCTGTCCTGGACAGGCTTGTATTCATATTAAAGCATACTCTCCCCTCTTTAGATAACACTTTCCTTCTCTCTGTGCATTACAAGGTTTTTAAGAAGCATGGCATGGCTGAATGGTAGGCAATTGTAAACAAACATGAAAACAACTATCTATAATTCAAAAATATTTACTCAGTGGTTTCGCTGAGATCAATGGAACAGTCAATGTGCTTGGGAGTAATCTTCTATTTTCTTTTCAAGTGACAACAAAACGCATTCACAACAAAACTGAGAAAATAGAATATCTATGGCCCAAATCCAATTGTTAGCCTCAGCTAAAGAAGAACCATTGATTCAATGAGTCCACTATAATGGATTTAGACCAATATAGTTAGTATCCTAAGAAAGTCAAAATATTAAAGTACATTGTGATCAAATCCTATTTAGCTATTGCAAAGTATACTTAAGTTCCCTTTAAGCACACGTTTAACTTTCCCTATAAAAAAATAGGGTTCCAATTCTATACTCCATTGAGTTCAAGTCCCACTGCACTCAAAAGGAGTGTTTTTGAATAGCAGCTTTGGCATATTTTGTTGCCAGAATTCTATCATGTTTAAAAGCATCTTCTAAGTCTATTTTTATCTACTCTCCCTGTAAATCCACTTTGAAGGTGACTTACTTAGAAGTAAACTTCACACTCAGGACTAGTGTCTGCTTTATTACTTGTAATAAATGAAGAAGTGATAAACATATATTATTATGCTAGACACTTTTCATTAACAAAGCCAACAATTTGTAGCAAATGAAATGTACATGCAATAACAAGGGGAAAATAGCACTGTACCTTGGTCCTCATTCTTCCTCGCATGTTCTAGCTTTCCCCATAGTTCTATCTTCCCTCTGAAAAGGACTCCTTAAGTTATAAAACCACGCCAAGATGTATAATGGGATGTGTGATTGAAAAGGCTTCCGGAAGGAGGATGCAAATCTAAGCTGCCACCCCCAACTCTCTCCAGCCCGGTCAGCTCTTCCCCTCAGTGACACTGAGATGGACTTCCACAAATAGCAGGAAAGTTATATTAAGAGACTGTCTGATGTTCTGCCAAGGTCTTTGATAGTCTTCCAGAGTCCAGAGGTCAGATAATGTTTATTTTGAGGAAAGATGGGTGATTTGTAAACCTTTTAATACATACTGCTTTACTGTATAGGAAGGCATCTGAGAACATAGCATATACATACAAAACAAAGGTGCTCCCTTCTAATTCTGTAACCAGGGTTGGATTAAAAGATATGGGACAAGTGTGTAATATTATCAAACCTGTTTTGCAATTATTTAATGATTTGATATTTAGAACATTTACATTCTTATCCTTGCTGATCCTGAGTAGGGTGACTAACAGTTAATGTTCATGAAGATTAAAAGAAAGAAACTTCTCCTTTGAGTCTTTTTTTAAATTAAAAATGTTGTAGGGCTGTCCTGAACTCCTGCCCTATTCTGCTGATCTACACACATGCAGCAAATAAGGAGAACATTTCAACTACTTTTTGGATGAGGAGCTTAGCAGTCTTAACTGTTATTGAATGACATCTTTTTAATTTCCGTTATGCAACACATCCCAATGCAGCATCATTCTGAGGGAATATGAGGAATTAAATATAGTGACCAACAGTAATAAAGAGCCTGGGGTTGTTGGTGACTCCCCACTTGAATATTATTCCCATTCATTCCCCAAAAATAAAAATGGGGGGGGGCACTTCCAGTACTTCACAAGTTCAGCTCAAGTGTAATTTTAAAAAGGGAGAAAAACTAATGAGTGCCATCCATCCCTTCCTGTGCACACAGAAATATGTATCCGTGCACCTGTTTATGCAAGAGAAGATCCACAGTGGGCACAATGAAGTCTTTTCCTCCTCCATCCCCACCTACCTTATCTGGATATGAGTAACGCAAAGCATGTGGAATGTATTTGGACTTAACATGCAATGGGGGTGTCAACCACATACCTAAAATGCAGGTCTAGGAGTATTTTGGGGGTGGGAGGATTCCATATAGGATGAGGTAACCCAGAGCATGGTATAACAACATCCAGTTAGAGTGATGCCTTTATTGGGCCAAACAAATGCAAAAAAATACATGTTGCAAACTTTCAAAGCTTCACTGGCTTCTTCATCAGGTCAAAACATTAAAAATCATATAGGAGAAAGAAAAAAAGTAAGACATTATTAGTTCAAAATCTGCATTTTGTCAAGATGTGGCTGTTCTCAGGTGGATCTGGAGGGAAATTCATGCAGGTGGCCCCCTCCTCCTTCTGGCCATGTGGATATTCCAAGAAATAAAGAATTTTAAAGTTCTATGGTCAAAACAAAAAGAGGAATGCATCTCTTTTTGTTTTGCCCATGGAACTTAAAAATTATTTATTTCCTGGATTACCCACACAGCCAGGAGGAGGAAGGGCCCGCCTGCATGAATTTCCCTCCAGAACCATCTGAACTTGAGAAGAGCCACATCTTGACAAAATGTAGGTTTGGGACTAACGCTGTCTTAATCCCCTCCCCCCAGCATGATTTTTAATGTTTTTGCCTGATGTAGAAGCCTATGTAGCTTTGAAAGCTTGCAACATGTATTTTGGCCCAATAAAGATATCCCTATTTTGTGGATTTTGGATATTATTGTACTTTTCTACATGGCCAACACTGCTACCCCTTTATGTGTTTTCCAGGGGATGGAGTTTTGCATGGACTCAATCCTTGTTTCAATCCTTGACTACTCCTGTTCAGGCAGAGGTTCAAGCAGGAGGGCTAGGAAACTTCTTGATTCTTTAAAGAGTGGGGCTAATGAAATATCTAGATGGGACTAAAGGCCTGACTCATAACACTGCTTCATATGTTCTTTCCAGCTGTTTCTGGTCCCTGAGAAAGAAAATTCTATGATATATATAGAGTTCTCTCTAGCTCTGAGGTTGGTAAGCTACATTTGGATTGTGCACACAAAAATTATACACAGATGCAGGGACACATGTCACTCCTTTAAGTCCAGAAAGACAAGCAATGTGGTCCATGATCATTTACAAGTCAAATCAATGACAAAGCAAAGAGAGAGAGAGAAGCTGAGAATCTTTGGTGTTTTGTTTTTTTAATAGTATAAAACACACTCAAAAACTTCATCGGACAAATTTCTCACCAGCTGCAACATTCAGTTTTCTCTATGCAAGACCCCACTAATATTTAGGATGCGCCAAGGCATCTTTAACAAGTCAGTTAAAGAAGGAAAGAACCTACTTAACAATGCTTCTGCAAACATTATATATTTACATTTGCAGAAGATAAGAAATATATAGGGGCACAAATGTAGCATTACCACTCTATACTATATCAATCCAGAATCTCAGAAATCTCTTTGAAAGCCAGCAAGATTTTTTTAACCAGTTTTTCCCCTGTCAGCTCCAAAACTCAGAGCAGTTTTCTTTTTCTGTATCAAATTAAAACTGTGCCTCTTTCAGATACCACAACAGTAGCCCAGATGACCACTAAGACAACAACTAGAAAGATTTAGAAAGAGTGCTCTTTTTGTTTTGCACAATGGAATAGTATGGCCCCTAACACAAGGAAATCCTATTCCAATAAAATTCTCTGTCAATAGATTCTATGAAATATTCAGAGAAACCTCTGAAGCTTACTAAATGACGTGTATAGTATAGTCTGAAATTAAAAAGAAAAAAAGGGGGAAGAAAAATAGCATGAGCGCATGAGCATTTTCATAAATATGTCACCAAATAAACTCACAGGCAGCTAAATTTATGTGTTTTTGGGGTTGATGTTTCTAAAATGCTGTATTTTTATAATGGATTATAATTGTGCCAATTGAAGTTGCCTTTAAGTGGTCTTAGCAATCAATACTGCCATTTATAGACCAAAATAAAAGCCTTGGTTGTAGTGGAGCACAAAAGAGAGAGACAATTACTCAGAAACAGGCTTTCGGTCTTGGTAATAGGAGGCAATTTTTAACATTTTAAGGAAACCGCCTGATTGTCTAGACAGGAGATGAGAGACAAAATCCTCATTGGCAGTCTAAACAATATCATACTTTTCCTAAAATGCTACAAATTGTTTGACTTTATGTAAATTGAATGCAGCCTTAAAGATATTCCTTTAACTTAGATAGGATCTATCACCAAACATTAGATTTCCTAATGCCTTTTTTAAAAAAGGAGTTTGAAGCTTACTGGTTACTTTCCTTTTGTTTTTTATCATTCCAACAAGGTGATAAATTATTACATGTTAGCATTCATGAAGCAATTGTACATTTAAAATATTTCAACCTGTCTTTCCTTGGAGAGGACTTGCCACTGAAATTTCATTTCATGGGAAATCCAAAGCCACCTCTGGCCAAACTGCCTATAGTTCAAGAGTAAAAATTATATAATTTTCAGTAATAGTACCAACATTTATTGGGATAAGGCTAGAGGTTCTTGGCTGGATGTGGACATGGGAGCTTCCTATCTGATTCATAAACATCTTATCCCATTCTATACAATCAGTGATTTGTAGCCAGGAAATGAGAGGATGTTGAATTTAAAGCCCAGGAAGCTGTTGCACAGAGCTGAGCTCTGTAGCCTGAGCCGTTGTTGCAGCTGAGCCGACATGCACAAAACTGTACATGCCCAGGACTAAGTTGGAAGCTGTCTGGATTAAACATGTTAGGTGTTCCAGATTAAAGTTCTGAGGAAACAGAGACTCAACACTGCTACCAAATACTTCTAGCATGGGATGGTGGTGAACAACTTTCCCAAGACTAGGGATGGCAAATGCCTCCTAGATTTGGAAGAATTCCCTCCCCCTTTTAATTGGAAAAGTTCATAGTTTCTCTACTGGCTGTAAGGAGGCAATTTTGCAACTCTTTTGAAGGTCCTTTGTTTGCTTTTGATCCAGCAGGAGCCTACAGAATCGCCTTCTCCTGTACAATCTTCTGGAAAATGTTTGCTCCAAGTGGCCAGGACTAGACTGGCAACGGTTTCCCAGAGGACTTTTTCATCTGCTGCCCCCAAACTGTGGAATGACCTGCTGGAAGAGATATGACAGCTGAAAATGCTGATGACATTTAAAACAGCATTCAAGGCATATCTCTTATGGCAGGCCAATCCAGTCAATTTAAATCATGACTTTTTAATCTGTATATGAACTCTTATGCATGTGTTTTAATGATTTTATAGTATTGTATTTTAACTGTGGATTTATATTTTTAATTGTGCTTTGCATTTTAGCATGCTGTATCCCACCTTGAGGACAGGTGGGGAAAGAATTAAATTATTTATTATTATTATTTCCAAGTAGAAAAAACAGAATTCACTTCCCATTTTGGGGAAAAAAAACCTAGCAGCCTAAAAAAACTGGTGAAATTGCTCCCCCCACAGCCACTAAGGGCAAAGGAGGCCAAATAAGAAGCTTTTAAAAAATATAGGGGATGACAGGGGGACGGACTACATTTTGTCTACGTCTGTTCTGGAAGTGGAGAGGGGAGTGTTGAGTAAACAACATGAGATGGAAAACAACACTCAGACTGAGAGTCACAATAGTAGCGGCACTGTTAAAAGCATGTAGCTCCTCTTGCAGGTAAATGTCCAAAGCCTGTGATAATAGCATCCTGGAAAGAGAAAGAGTGACAAATTTCACACATATCTATGTACATCTTCTCTTGTCTCTAAATATTATCCTTCTATTCCAGTGAGCTGCCATGTTTACAAAAAGGTTATCTATTGACTTCTACTTGATCTTTTCTGATCTCAGGTCAATGAAACACTTTGCCCTTTGCCTGTTAGATGTTCTTCTGCTCTGTGCACCATCAGAGTACCAAGCACATAGAATACAAACATCCTAGCAAAATGCTACATATGCAAAAACATAGAAATAGAAGTACACAATTCAACTTGCCATTACTCAAGGATGTAGCTAAGTCATTCTAGAAAGGGCCACCAGCCAATCAGGGCTGCCACATACCACTTGCATCCCTAGTTCCTACTATAGAAAGAGAGGAGAATGAGGAATGCATGAGAGGTGACTCTA
The DNA here is from genome assembly GCA_020142125.1 of Phrynosoma platyrhinos. Lineage (NCBI taxonomy): Eukaryota > Metazoa > Chordata > Lepidosauria > Squamata > Phrynosomatidae > Phrynosoma > Phrynosoma platyrhinos. The sequence continues at coordinate 111,409,061 of CM034708.1, forward strand.
GCAGCCCTCACATACTGAGTAGAAAGGAGGCAGTGGGTAGAGAGAGGAAACAGGACACTTTAAAAGAAACTGAGAAAGTGGGCCAACAGAAGATTAACTTGGGCCATCCCTGCAACATGAATACAGTTGGAGCATATGGTGTCTGCCAGAGCCATGCAACTTTTAAACCGAACAGGCCCTCTTGAAGAAGCAGAGGAGGTGCTGTATTTACTGTGTGGGCCCCACTCCATCAGCATTTTTATGAGCTAAAAGTGGCATGAAATCAGGCAACACCAGAAAGATACTAGAGTGATTTGAGCTTTTAAAATATACACATATACCATAGCTCATATCATGGACAAGTTTAGGACTAATAACTGCCTCTCTCCACCCCTTTACAAAATGATGATAACTTAACCAGAAGGAAACAAGTGCAAAGTAGAGGTTTATGCAATTCAAACTTTGTTCAGGGCCCTGCAATATTTGTTGTTGTTAACTGCCTTTGCGTCGATCTCGACCCATGGCAGCCCTGCAATATTACAAAAGAAGAAATGCATGTTGCAGAATGGATTTGCACTTCCTGTTTCTGGAGTTTCTCTGCCCCTCTGAAACTGATCACACACAGCTTTATTGCACTGAGGAGACATGCTAGCTCAATTTCCGCTGCAAAGGAGAGTGCCAGGACAGAAAGAACAAGCCAATTATGCATTGTATCTCATTTTTTTTTCACATCCTACATAGCTCTACAATCATAGCTCTGTACCTCTACAGGTTCAATAAGTCTTAATCTCCCTGTTTTAAATGTCAATTTGTGTATGAGGAACAAGTAGTCATGGACCTGGTGATCTGATAGGTTCTGCATCCTTTCAGGATCATACCCTCACTGCAGTGGCATCACTAGGGGGTTGCGGACCACAATGGATTAAACCTGGGGGGGGGGGTGACACCACTGCTCCTCAAACACTTACCTTTGGGCAGAAATGGGATGTGCATTCATTTGCTTCCCTTTGAAATGCTTTAAGAGATGGTGGGAGTGGGTTGAAGCTCAGTGGGAGGAGAAAGGAGAGCCCCCCAAAAATTTTAAAATTAAGGTTTCAAATTTCAAAATTTTAATTTAATTTTTTTGAAATTAAAAATATATTTTTAATTTTCTTTAACCAAATGTCCACTATATATATGTAAATACATTTAGGTTGTGCTTATGATATTGTAATTTGAAAGTATAATTTTAATTTTGCTAGTTTATGTCACAACTATTAGCATTACATTCAGTGGTATATGGGAATTACGATTTACGAGTAACATTAATGCAAAAAAGCATTACTAAGGATTCTGTATGGTGTGAAATGGGAGGAGGTCAATGAGGGGGTGACATCATGAGTTGGGTGACACCAACCCTAGGGATGTCACTGCCTCACTGTAATTGTCCTGGAATAATAATTTAACTTGGAAGAGTTTGCAATTATCAGACTCTTTTTAAAAATGTAACATGACACAATTTCTGTTTTAGCTGTTGGCTGATGCGTGTTTTGCTCCTAAAACCAATTTATGGAGTTGAAATTACATATACCTTAATACAGAGACTTGCCTGCGTATGCCTTTTGCTACAGCATGTACTGTGAAATAACATTATTGTCATGTCAAATATTGCCTGTAATAGAAGAGACAAATTTTCAGTTATCCTACAGCATCTGAAGAGAATCAGCGTAGTCTGAGTGTTGACTAGGGCATAGGGAGATCAGGGTTCGAATCCCTGCTGGATGACCTTTGGCAAGTGACACTCTCAGCCCCACAGGAAAGCAAAGGCAAACCCTCTCTGAACAAATCTTGCCAAGAAAACCCTATTATAGGTTCACCTTAAGTCAGAAATGATTTGAAGGCACACAACAACAAACAAAACAGCATCTGAAAATATCTTTGTTGCAACCACTTCTTTCTTTTAAAAATAAGGGAGAGATCTAATGATTCCAATAATAAAGTCATTGTGGTGCAGCTTTTTAAGTGCTGAACTAGGACTCCTGACCAGGGTTCAAGACTCTGCTCAGACATGGAAATCCACTAGTGACTTTGAGCAACTCACACTTTCTCAGCCTAAGAGAAGGCAATGGCAAATCTCCTATGAACAAATCTTGCCAAGAACAGAGGATCCTAGGAGTCAAACGTGAAGGCATATAACAGTGCAACACATTGTTTCTGAACCTCTGTTATGTGCAAGCACAACAGAATAAAATTCTTACTGCATGTTTGTTTATTTATTATTCTATTTATTATTTTACCTATTTGTGGGCTATCCTTCAGTACTCAGTGACCTTATTAAGTGTAAAGTTTAAAAGAACAACATGTTGAAAGGAAAGGAGCAATTGGCATAGATATCCAGCAGGACTATAGAGCCACCCATAAAACATAGTGCAATGTCTGAGCAAATTATAAATCTTTGCCTGGCACTGAAAAAAAATAGTACATCTAATACCTCCACAGCTGTATTTCCTTACTCTGAAAATATAAATGCCTTGTCTCCCTTTCAAGCCCCTGCTGAAAAATTGTCCCAAAGGGTACTTTGTACAGTTGGTAAAATTGTTTGCAAGAAGTGCCCCTCTGTTATAACAGCCCTACTACATCAGAGGGCTAAGCCCTTGCAAGTCTTCATGAACATGACATTCATTGCAATTCCCCTGTCTCTCATTCTTAAAATGCCACTTGTTAACTACACAGTACTGCTGTTTGGAAAGGACTGCCAGCTTTATGACTTATATCAAAATCAAATGCCCAATTGGTGCTTCTAGAAGTTCATAAAGAATATAATAATCAAGAATAAATAAACAAATACAAAAACCAAGAAGAAATAAACAAATGTAAGAATAAAAATTGAACAAATCTTTAGATTTGAGGTAGTGCAACATGCTACCTCAAAAACAGTAGTCACAAAGACTTTATGTATTTCCATGTGCTGTGTGGCCATGTTCTAGAAGAGTTTCTTTCTGACGTTTCGCCAGCATCTGTGGCTGGCATCTTCAGAGAATACTGGAATAAAAGAGAGATGCCAGCCATAGATGCTGGCAAAACGTCAGAAAGAAACTCTTCTAGAACATGGCCATACAGCCCAAAAAACCCACAAAAAACTATGGATGCCGGCCATGAAAGCCTACGACTTCACTTTATGTATTTGTTTTGAATAAATAAATAAAGCCAACTCTTCGTATCAACTCTTCCAGTGCAGTGTGCAACAACACTTTAAACCACAAAATATAATACAATGGGATAAAAGTAGAGGATAAGTAATAAACAGATTAAAAACAAGCAGCATTCTATACACAGTAGACCCTTACAATTTTTGCCCATTGTCTCTAGCCCTGCCTTCCAGAAAAACAAAGAACGTAAGAGCATCTTGGAGGTTTGAAGACCACTGTCACGTTCCTTCAGTCTTCTCTTTTCTGTGCTACTTGCATCCAGCTCTTTCAACTGTTCTTCGTATGATCTGAGCATCCAAGCCTGACTCTCGCAAGTCCTACACTCCTACTCATCAATATATTTCTTAAGATTTGAGTTCTAGGCCTAGGCATAGTACTCTGGATGTGCCCCTCTGGCACTTGGGGGCTCTAATGAGTTTGTGATTACAATCACTGGAATCAGAAATCCTTTGCAAACAGGGTTCCCAGTCATGAAGAAGACTGTAACTGGAGATTTCTGGTATTCTCAGGGGAACAGACAAATACACTTTCTCTTCAGTGTGTGAAGGTCAGAATATGCACAGGGAGAACTTGGGAAAGTTATATTTTTTGGCTCAGAGGACCAGAATCCCCCAATCAGCATGTAACTTTGCCAAGTTCTAGCTAGATAGCCTGAACTGACATAAAGCTGCTTCCCATGTTTTGAATCAGCATATCATCATCACTACCATCATAAATTTTCCTTATTCTTCTCTCTTTAATTTTAACATTTTCTGTGTTTATAAATCTTGTATGTATTCAGTTATGAAATTCATTTGTAGCTGAGTATATGACACAGTTTTACTAAGTAATTCTGCTATTTGTACAGACAAATGTCTAATCTGCATTATAGAAACAATGCAGTTTGACACCACTAACTGCATGGCTCCTTGCTATGGAATTCTGGGATTTGTGTTTGTTGTGGCACCAGAGAAGGCTAAATTTCTCACAAAATGACAAATCCCAGAAATCCATAGTATTCAGAAATGGTACTTAAAATGGTGTCAAACTGCATTATTTTTGCAGTGCAGATAAAAGCAAGGACTTCTTCCAGCACTCAACTGGGAATCAGTTTCAAAAAAGGGAACATGCATTTATGCTACTGTCTTGTTCAGGGATACAGCATAGAGGTAATCAAAACACCTAACATAATTCATACAAATATTCATAATTAAGCTTTTTAATTCCAGCCAGAACTTTGAGGCCTTATGAATACTGGAAAGTGATAGTCAGTTTGGCATTGTACCAGGTACAACAACTGACAGTAAATAAATCTAAATCCAGCTAGAAGATTACTAGCTCCACCACCACAGATGAAGAGGAATGGATCTATGTAGGGATATTTTCAATAAAAGCTTAGCCACTGAACACTATATAGGGTGAAAATATTTCTTAGAGAACATGTTCTATGTAAATGTTGGAAAACTGTAAGTAAAGGAAATCCCTAAATATTGGAACAACAGTATGATGAAACAACCACCTGGACACAGTTTTGACATGTATTCATTTACATTGATTCAATTTATGTTCCACTGTTCACTCACAACTTGGACTTCAGGTAGACAGACGATGCTGAATGTAGACTAATAGAACAGTAAGTGATGGAAATTATTCCCATATAATTTTGTATATGAAACTTTGTTAGCACAGCACTCTGTGTGTGCATGATATACAAATACTTGATACAAAACTCCACAATATAATTGTTATTAACATTCCCAGCATATGTGCATACACAGACCAATTTCTCACTTGCTCAAAATTCTGTGTGAAATTTGTGTGAAATTAAAACACAGAAGTGAACAATAGATCAAGACAGATTACTGAGATCACCAAAAAGAAAACCATGCCCATACAAAAACAAGAGTAAAAATAAAAGCATTGCACTTGGAGATCAATTGCATTAAATTCATGCTCCCACATGGTGGGTGCCACTATCACCACCAAAAGTGAATATCTATGTTCTTTCCACTCATTCTAAAGCTTCAAGACTGGGGGAGCGATACTTCATCCTCAAACCTCCCTTAACCATCAAATTGACAGCTTTAGCTCACTGTTATGTGTACTATGTGCACTGGGAATATGAAACTAAAGAGTTTCAGGTCAGTCCAGGCAGATTCTGTATCTGGTCTGGAAAGGTTCATTTTTAAGCAAATCTGCTTCCCAGGTAGCAAGGAGAGTCATCATAGATTGGAGACAAGTGATTGTAAAGAACACTGGATGTAAAGAAATTCAATTAGGACATTACTGCACAAGCTCTTTTATTGCCGCAATCATGTCAATTAAAAAAGAAAAGAAAACATGATTTCAGGACAGCCATTATCACATGTTTTGTCAATCTCATGACTGGAGCTACTTCTGTGGTCTCTTCTGCATTCCCCTTAATCCTGCCTCTTATCCCTACCTCCTATCCAGCATACCTTTTGGTGCTTTTTATTTTCACCTTTTCGCACAATTTCAGAGCTCTACTATTGTGCTTTAAATTTAAAAGGAAGAAAGAAAAGAGACAGGTTAAAAAAAGGCAATCAGCAAGGGGGAAGGGGACAGGGAGTGAAGAGGAGAAAGTGACATTACATGACTGAAACTGCCCTGGCAGCAATGTTTTGTACCTTAGGGCTAGCAAAATTGTGAGCTCATTGATGGGTTTCCCCCATCAATGAAAAGGGATGCCCTGACCATGCTTATGGACACAGCAGCCATGGGTAAGAGGTGGTGGTGTGCAATAAGCATTGCCAAAGGTGCTTTTCTACAGCTCTAATCATGGTTTAAATGCCAGGTGTGATGAAGTCCTTAGACCAGTGATGGCGGACCTATTAGGGAGCGAGTGCCCAAACAAAAAGGCGTTTTGGCACCAGGTGTTACCTGGTGCCAGCGGGAGGGGAAGACAGTTCCAGGGGTGGGACTTATTCCCGCCACCCTCACGGACCTTCATCTGCCTCTCTAGAGGCAGCTGAAGGCCCAGGATGGCCAGAAAGAGGAAGAACAGGTACCTCCTCTTCCCTGCCCTCTGTGTGCCCTGAAAACTCATGTGACAACTCTAGCATGCGTGCCATAGGTTCACCACCATGGCCTTAGTCATAGTTAGCCCTCCTTATCCATGGGTTTTTTTTTTTATCCACAGCTTGAAAATACTTTAAAAATATAGAAATTCCATAAAGCAAACCTTGATTTTTCCATTTTACATAAGGAATACCATTTTTCTATGTCATTGTATTGAATGGGATTTGAGCATCCACAGATTTTGATATCCACAGGGGGTCCTAGAACCAAATCCCAGCAGATAACAAGGGCCCACTGTATTTATTATTCTTAGTGCTAGTCAGTGAGACCGATTTATTTTTTTATCATCAGTTAATTTTGAAGGACCACATTTATATTAGGACCTGGACATCACCTGTTTTAAGTATGTAGGAAACAGTGCAACCAAAGATCAAGAAACGGGTACACCAATTTTTATTGCTTTGTTATTATAGGTCTACTCAATTTTGGATTCATCAAATTTTTATGGCTCTGTTAAAGGGGGGAAGGAAACTTTCCATACATCCAGCTGGATGTATAACGATGTCTGATTGGAACTGGGGAACATATTGGATAATTAATTATACAAGAAATTATTTGTATGCCAAGGAACAACTGCTCAATATATAATCATAACCATAAATCTACAAAAGGATTTAGTTTTTCCCCCCAGTATTTTAATACTGCAGAAGAAAAATAAGTTCTAATATTTTGGTTCTGATGCTTTATGTTAGCCATAATGAAAGATTAGCAGAGACACCAAGAAAAGCAAAGTTATGGAAGAAAGATGCAGTTTGAAACAACCATAAACTAACAGCACAGCATGTTAGTTACACTGATTATGACATTAGATTTCTCATTTGTTAACTTTCTCCTAACATCTGAAGCAATTCTCAGGACAATGTACAAGCAAACATTATAAACTAGTCAGAGATTATTGCAAGTTAAAAAGAATTTATCCAAGTCAGAATCACTAACAGGGGATCCCTGTAGAGTGTAACATGGATCATTTGCTTTCAACCATCTGGCTATTCCCCCCCCCCCCCCATTAGGCATATTCTTTGCCCTATTAGAACATCTGTGGGTTTTTTTTTCTATCTTGCTCATTTCTCTCCTCTGCTTGTGTATGATATAATAGAGGAGTTTCCACAGAAGCTACACCTGAATTAGAATTTAATAATTTTGAGCAAGATCCCTCGGTTGACACATCTGAAGAATTTTTTAGGGAGACCAAAAAGTGTTTTAATGAAGCTACCAAAATTTCTTAGGGAGAATCTATATTTATTCATAGGTTACAACAAATGTGGAATGTGAAAATCCCTTTGTTGGAGAAATGTCTGAGAAATTGTGATGGAGGTCAAAGAAGTAGTGTTGGCAAGAGCAGCAAAATTTATAACATCCTTATTGAGTCTGTTATGTGTGGACTGGATATGGAGGTTTCTGTATCAGGGGATCTGAATATTTACATTTCAAATTTATTCAAGCCCACTAATGTTATGCAACCATCATCTCTCAAGTCATTTTGCACATACCTAACCACTTGTCATTTTTGACTTATGGTGACTCTAAGGCAAACCTCATAGGTTTTCTTGACAAACTTATTCGGGGGGGGGGGGGTTGCCACTGACATCCTCTGAGGCTGAGAGAATGTAATTTGCCTAAGGTCTGCTAGCAGATTTTCACAGCCAAGTGGGGATTCAAACCCTGGTCTCCAGAGTCCTAGTCCAGTGTTCAAACAACTACACGATGCTGGTCCCATAATTAAACATAAATCCACTTTTAGCTAGACTTTCCATTAAATTTCCCACCAAACCAGAATTCAAAGTCATAGCCACGTTAGTCTGGAAAATCAGTATCCAAAAGGATCCTGCAGCACCCTTGAGATTAACTGAAAGATAGAAGTTGGTAGCATAAGCTTTCATCGAATTGAAACTACTTCCTCAGATGCATTTGGTAAACTGAAAAGCCCAGGAATAGACCTATACAGCAGTTTGAGAGAATGTCCACAGGAATGTAACACTGTGTAGAGTTTTGGTGTGGAGACAAGATGACAAGTTCAGTTTTAACAATGATCGCTGGATGACAAGGCAAGGATATTGCTTAAAGCCAAGTTAGTAGATAAACATATGAACTGGTATAGGAATGTAGTGTGGGAGCCAAAAAGAAGATGTGATGAATTGGCCAAGAGAGCCCCATGAAGCAAGGGGGTTAGCTATTTATATTATATCACATTATAAAACTAGCTAACTCCCCAGCCTTATCTTGTCATGACCATAGTCAAAACTGAACTTGTCACCTCACCATCACACTAAGGTGCTGTAAGATCCCTTTGCATACTAAAGCCAGAAGTTTGCTTAAAGCAAAATTATAGAAATAGTTAATTATAGGAGTTATGGGAATAAAAAGTTCTTTTCCAGATAAAGCAACCTTCATTAATTCTGAGGAAGCTAAAAGAGTTTTAAAAGTTTAGCAAAAGTTCAGCCCTTTTGTTGAGTACCTAAAGTAACAACACCAAATTTTACTTAAAGTGAAATTACATCAAACATTTGGGCTTAGGCTCAGGTGTGTGACAAATTTTTAAACTAATGAATTTTTCCTGCATGTTTGAATGTCTCTACTCTTGTATCTTTTCAGTTACTAAACATGCTATGTAACATTCTGAAAGAAGTGTTTACCACCAAACGGCACTGGAACGGCTGTAATGGGACCAGGTTGCAGATGACATGGGCAGTATGGGGAAGGAGTACAGCTTGGAAGTAACATGTTACAAATAACTTGTTATTTGTAACTAATTATTTTTCACAATAACTAAAACATAACTATGTTGCAACTATAATTTAATGAGGGATATCTTCACATGTGCATGTCTTTTCTCTGATATGGGGGGGTATATGGCTCAGCTTAGCATTGGCCTGTATGCAGATAATTATGCAACACTGAGGGGATGTTGGAAGAAGAATTTTGTACCATAGGTCAGCAGCCTATAGCATTTGTGTCTTTAAAGTAATTATTTTTGTTATATCTGAGAAACAAAGGGGGTCTTACTTTTAAGATATTATAACTAAATTTGTTCACTAACAGAGACAAACTTTGAATGACAACTGTAACTTTTTGGGAAAAGGCAAATGTCTTCCATCCGAGGTAATGCCCCTGCCAACAGTGCAACAGTCCCAATTCTGGTAAAGGAATATTCTTCCCTTTTAATGCAATGGAAGTAGTAAAAAAGATTAGTAACTGTCCTCATGTAACACTGCCATTTCCTATTCACATTGCCATTACAGAGTACAGACTATGGTATAATTCAGTACACAACAACAGCATACTAACACCAGTATATGTAAATACCACACAGAGTGTCAGATGCTCCTGTGCAACTTAAAGTTCACAAAAGGGAACTCTGGCATGGGGGAAAGAGAAACTGCACTGGCTGCAAAGTTTTAGTGCAACCTGTCTCCAGAACGGTAATAGACGCTGCTGCTGCTGCTATTATTAATAATCATCATCAACAACAACCTTTTCTTCACTCTGGGGCTAAAGGTGGCTTGAAACAGTTAAACATAGTTGAAAAATTCACAGAACATGCAAATTAAAAAACAATTAAAACCAGTTTAAAACATAAACCATTAAACAACAACAATGATAATGATAAATAAAAGTCCAACACATTATAGAGGGTCTGTTTCCCCTAAAACAATTTAAGCACATTAATTTGAGCAAATATATTTCTCTGCCTAAAGTCTCACTTTGGGTCTCCAGAACCATGCACCAAACATCAAACTCCACTCCAATGGCTGGGGGTGCCAGGACAAAGCACACCACACAGATATGCAAGAGAAAGGAGGAAACACCTCTTGGAATATCTAATGGCTGCAACAGTCTCCTCACACTGTGCTTTACTTGAACATACTCTTGCAAAATAGCAGAGAGAAGTCATTCCTACACAGGGAGTGTACTACTCTGTAATGTGCTGCTAAGCTCCATGCTGGCAAAGACCAGGCACTCCACCCTCAACTAAGGCCATTGTTTCCATGCACGCATGAGCACTTTTAGCCTGCAGATTCATGGAGCAGAACAAGCAGCCACTGCACACACAATAATTCAGTATACTCTGGGCTGGGGGAAGAAATTAACATATTCAGCAATACTATGGTATACTACTAATACTCTCAATACATCTGTCTAAGTCGGGGTAGGCAACCTAAAGGCCTTTGGACTGGTCCCAGGCCGGTCCTGCCACCGCCGTTGATGATATTGACTATTGTTGTTATTACTTGTTCTTGGGGTTTTCTTGGCAAAATCTCCACAGGGGTTTTGCCATGGCTTTTCTGGGGCTGAGAGTGTGTGCATGCATTTAATTTAATTTTATTTATTTATTTATTTATTTATTTTTGGTGCTTTGGCCCCCCAATTGTCTGAGGGACAGCAACCCGGCCCCTGGCTCAAAAAGGTTGCCTACCCCTAGTCTAAGTGATTGTGACATGGCTAGTGACTCAGGGCATTCTTGAGAAATATAAGATTCAGGAGTTTCCTAATTCTTAGCTCTGTTTCTTGGCTGTGACATTACATCAGTTCTCAAAGGTCCCAAACTCACTTTAGGCTGCAACTTCTTTTTCTAGTCTTGGCAGTCAACAGAAGTCCCAAAGGAAACCCTTCAACTCTTGAAGACATTCCACTAGGCCCCCAGCACAGTTCTTCATCTCAATGTCAGTTCCATTCCTACTCCTTTGTCTTTTGGTCACTTTCTTCCAATCTCAGACAGAAGCAAAGCCCTTTTACTTCCCTCCTCTTCATCCAGTGTAAATAGCAAAATGGTCTCAGCCAAATTCTCTTGTGCACCTTAGTTGTTCACTTTGTTGTGCAAACCCAGACACAGGCCAATGATGGTGAATATCTGGGGCAGCAAAAGGAAGCTTGTCTACTCATGTACCTATCTCTTCTCTGATATCCTCAGCAGAGACCTTCCTCTGGATCCTCCAGAAATTTGACAGGTGAGAGGGAGACCACAAGGGCAATGGGACTCTTCAGTCTTGTTTGGAATACTCTCTCCTGCAGATTTTCCTTAAGTGAGGACCCTTGGCGCTCACTTACATCTTTCCAGCACCAATGGAAGCCTTATTTCCCAAGCTTTTAAACTTTTGTTATTATCTTTTCTTTGGATGCTGTTTTGAACCTCTCTTAATGTTTTAATGTTTCTTAATGTTTTACTTTTTCATTGTAAGCTGTCCCAATAATGTATTTCAAGGATGAAATATATATTTAAACAATTAATAATTAACAAAAAAAAATCTGTTAAAAATGAGCTCCCAGCCTAGGTCCTATATATCAATCATATTGGATCAGAAGCTATTTGGGAGTTGTGTGCTTACATTTAGCTCATATAAACCATTTCCATACCATCTTTCATCCCAAATATTCCAAGTTGGTACAGAATTTTTTTAAATAATACAAATGCAGCAAAGCAGTAACAAAAGCAACAGAGTAGAAAAAGCAAAAGAGAACACAAATTATGGTGTGGAACAGAATACTCTTTAAAAAAGGGCAAATACAGAAATCTTGGCTTTGCACCAGAAGGATTCTGACATCAACATCATTTTATGTTGTGAGGAGGGGCATTTGACCCCACTAAAAAAGCTTACTGTATACCCAGAGCACCTCTGTAAAGGAAGAATTTCAGGGAAGGTCCTCAAACAAAGATTGTAATGCTCAATTAAGCTCTAGCCCAGGCTTCCCAATATTATGCAGTGATGTGAATGTTGGACCAGGACTCTGGAGACCAGGGTTTGATTTCCTGCTGGTTTATGGAAACCCACTGGGTGACCTTGGCAAGTAAAATCCCTCAGACTCAGGGGAAGGCAAAAGCCTTTAAACAAATCTTACTAAGAAAACCCTGTGATAGATTCACCTTAGGGTTGCTGCAAGCTGGAAATGACTTGAAAGCACATAACAGCAACCAACCTTCCCCAACTTTGTGCCTTGTGGGTGTGCTGGCTGCAGCTTATGGCTATTGTAGTCCAACAAATCTGGCACAATAGTAGATTGGGAAAGAGGGACTAGTGCAGGGGTAGGCAACCTTTTTGAGGCTGGGGCCGGGTTGCTGTCCCTCAGACAATTGGGGGGTTGAAGCACCAAAAACAAATAAACAAACAAACAAACAAAAATATATTTTTTTAAAAAATAAAAAAATTAAAATATATATGCATGCACACTATCTCAGCCCCAGAAAAGCCATGGCAAACCCCCTGTGGATATTTTGCCAAGAAAACCCCAAGAACAAGTAATAACAATAATCAATATCATCATGGCGGGCGGCGGTGGCAGAACCGGCCTAGGGCCGGTCCAAAGGCCTCGGGGAGCCGCATCCAGCCCGGGCCTTAGGTTGCCTACCCCTGGACTAGTGTGATAAAGCTCACAGTTCTTTCAGGAAACCTTAACAGAGTTGAGGCTCTACTCCAGGGGTAGGCAACCTTTTTGAGCCGGGGGCCAAGTTGCTGTCCCTCAGACAATTGGGGGGCCAAAGCACCAAAAATAAATAATAATAATAATAATAATAATAATAATAATAATAATAATAATAATATTTATTTGATACCCCGCCTCTCTGAGCGCAATCAAGGCGGCTAACAAGATAAAAGCATCATACAAAATCTAAGAACAATTCCCCCCTCCCCCCCTTAAAAAATTATTAAATCAGTTACAATTTAAAACAAATTCGCGAGGAGTTAAAATCCACCGTATAAAACAAACATTTAAAACAATTTAAACAAACCAAGAAAGTGCTGGCAATATGTAACTGCTGGCTCATGTCAGAGCCTGATCACAAAAGAAAGAAGCGACCAGGAGGGAAGATCTGGGGCCAGAGCTAATATAGTTAATCCGGGAAGGCCTGCCGGAAGAGATCCGTCTTGACAGCTTTCTTGAATAAATAAATAAATATAAATAAATAAATAAATAAATATAAAATATAAAATATAAAATATAAAAAATAAATAAATAAATAAATATAAAAATTTAAAAAAAAAAATATGCATGCACACTCTCTCAGCCCCAGAAAAGCCATGGCAAAACCCCTGTGGAAATTTTGCCAAGAAAACCCCAAGAACAAGTAATAACAACAATAATCAATATTATCATGGCAGGTGGCGGCGGCGGCAGCGGCAGGACCAGCCTGGGGCCAGTCCAAAGGCCTCAGGGGGCCGCATCTGGCCCCCGGGCCTTAGGTTGCCTACCCCTGTTCTACTCACTAAAAACTCTAATCAGTTTCAAATCCATTTAGTTGTCATAGCTACCAGGCTAAGTGTCCTGGGAGTTTCAGTTACAAAGGAGGAACAGATTATCCCAACCAAAACATTCTCAGTGAAATAAAATACTGTTAGATCTTTTGAAAAAAACATGCAGTGAGCTTATCACACCACACTCTTAAAATGAGGCTAGGTTGCTTTAACTGCTCTGACTGCCTCCTGTTGCATTTTGGGGTTTGTAGTTCAGTGAAGCTTAAAAATTATCTGACTGAATACTCTAAATGCCCCTTCCTAAACTACAAGTTCCAGAATGCAACAGGAGGCAGCCAGAGCAGTTAAAATGATGTAGCCCTGTTTTAGGAGTGTAGAGCGATAGTCTCAGAAGTTAAAAACAGTTTAAAAATTGCTTCAGAGAGAATTAACAACTCAGTGTGCATTGTGGCCTGCTACTGAAATGACAGGTAATAGTTGTGACATCTAACAGTTGTTAACTGCTCTCAAGTCGACCCTCCACTGCTCTGCTTAATTCTTGCAACCCCTTAATACCCATGACCTCCTTAATACAGTCCATCCATCTGACATGTGGCCTTCCTCTCTTCCTACTTCCCTCCACCTTCCCCGGCATTATTGTTTTTTCCAAAGAGTCCTCTCTTCTCATGATATGTCCAAAGTATAGCAGTCTCTTTTGGTCATCTTGGCTTCCAGGGAGGTTTCCGGTTTGATCTGCTCTAGGACCCATTTGTTTGTCCTTTTGGCACTCAGCACTCTTCTCCAGCACCATATCTCAAAGGAGTTGATTTTCTTCCTATCATCTTTCTTAACTGTCCAGCTCTCACATCCATACATGGTAATAGGGGATACAATGGCTAGTTACAATTCTAACTTTTGTGCTGAGTTGTTTATCTTTGCATTTTAGACTCTTTTCTAGTTCTTTCATAGCCACCTTCTCCATTCTTAGTCTTCTTCTGATTACTTGAGTGCAGTCCCCATTTCTATCAATGTTTGATTCTTCATTGTCTAGGCTGAACTTATGAAGGTCCTTGGTGGTCATTATTTTTATTTTCTTTATGTTAAACATTAAGCCTGCCTTAGCACTTTCTTCTTTGATCTTCCTTAGTAGGTTTCAGGACTGTGGGGTTTTCTGCTAGTACTATGGTGTCATCTGCATATCTTAGATTGTTGCTATTCCTTCCTTCTATTTCCACTCCTCCTCCTTCTGTGTCCAAGCCTGCTTTTCTTATAATATGTTCTGCATACAAGTTGAACAGATAGGGCGAAAGGATGTAGCCTTGTCTGACTTCTTTGCCTATTGGGAACCATTCTGTTTCTCCATGTTCTGTCCTGACAGTAGCCTCTTGTCCTGAGTACAGATTCCTCATCAGGACTATCAATGTGTTGACATGTCTTTAATAGCTTTCCATAGCCTTTCATGATCTATGCAGTACATGCTGATTTTCTTTTGGAATTCCCTGGTGTGATCCATTAGCCATTGTATGTCTGCAATGTGTTGCCTCCTGCCTCTTCCTTTCCTGAACCCCCACCTGCACCTATGGGATTTCTCTCTCCATGTATGGTTGGAATCCTTATTGCAGAATTTTGAGATTATTTTGCTTGCATGGGAGATCAGTGCTATGGTTCTATAGTTTCTGCAGTCTCTTGTGTCTCCCTTTTTGTGGATGGGGATGTATATTGATCGCTTCCAATCTGTTGGCCATCGTTTTGTTTTCCATATTTGTTGACATATCTTGGTTAGCACTAGAGTTGACTCTGTCTGTGTGGATAGCAGCAGTTCAATTGGAATATCATCTGTTCCTGATGATTTGTTTTTCG
>CM034708.1:111424431-111455666 GCA_020142125.1 Phrynosoma platyrhinos
TCCATGTGTCCTTCCTTTTGTATAATTCTTCTGTGTATTGCATCCAAAATCTTTCCTTCTTGTGGATGGGGATGTATATTGATCGCTTCCAATCTGTTGGCCATAATTTTGTTTTCCATATCTATTGGTTAGTACATCTAACAGACCGTACCCCAATATCTTCCAGAAAGCCTCTTGACTGAAACCTGCACATATGAATTTAAGCAAGTTACCTTTTAAATTTCAAGTCCCCAAATCCCTCAACTGCCATGTTGTAATGGTCCAAGAAAGTGACTTTTCCAAGCTCTAGACTTGCCTTAGTCAATCTGGATCTTGTGAAGGACTTGGAACCCACATTGCTGATCTTAATTTATTTTCTGGTACGGAAAAGAGGTAAGAAAATAGCTTTCAAAATGGTAAGATTTACAGACCCAGATGAAAAGAAAACCAGAATGTAGTATCTTATGCCACTGGAAAACATATCACTTATATACATATTTTCTTTCAGTAACAGCCACAACTATAATGGTTACATGAGGTATATTTATCACTCTTTTATACTTAGCATAACCAAGAAATAGGGATATCGAATGACTTGCCAAAGGTCACACAGGAAAGTGGGAATAAAGCTAGGAATAGAAGCCTCATTTCCTGGCTTCTGGAACTGAGGCTACAAGGCCCACCTTCCTGTTGAGGATATCAAGGAGGAGAGAGATATGTTTTCTGGGACACTACTTAAATGGAAACGTTTTTTTGGCAAACCCACTGGGTGCAGCCAATTCATATAAAAGTGAAGTTTGGATTTATTGGGGGTCAGAAGCAGGTAAGTTTTAATAGAAATAAGATTAACTACTACTTTGAAAATTTAGAAATACTGGACCAAAAACTCAGTGCTGGTGCAATTATGCATTGTAACATTAGTTTGCTAAAATTGATCATGCCTGATAAGACCATCCTGGATTCCATCTTTCAGTTTTATTGTGTGTCACATAACAGTATACAACTATGCAGACAGAAATTAAGGCAGTTTCCTTGAGTTTCATAGAGAAGAATAAATAGATTGCAATCAGTGGGTGATGGTGTACCCTAGACACTCATGTGAAGTACATTGTCAATCACTTTCCTACCATAATGACAGGCAACGACAGTGACCAGGAGAGGCCTGCATAACCTGTGACCACTAAGCCAAGCAGGCATGAAAACAAGAGGAAACCTGCTGACCCACCATAAACATTATAGGTAAGTTTGTATAGCTTGATAGAATTGTGGTATGCAGGCCTGGAGTAAACTGAACATTTTGCATGTTGAAAATGCAGATTCAAACCACTAGTCAGTCACCAGTGAAGTTTACTGGGATATAAAGACCTTCAAGTAGAAAAAATAGAGCGGAAAAATCATATCTACCCCCATGCCTGTCTTGAGGGACCTAAAATTTATTTTCCACTGGGAAAATGAGAAAATTCAGAGAAACCATAAAATGCTTGAATTGTTTTCTATTTTTGAACAATGGGTTAATGTTAAGGAAATACTTTAAAATATCCTTTCAGCTAATTTTCATTTCCCCCAAAACTTTTTAATAACTATGTAGTAACTTTACAATACAATTATACTCTTTTTGTATAATCTTATAGACATATTTAATTCTTACACAGTCATGGCACCTTCAGATGCTCTCATCTTCTGCAGTATGTGAAAAACTCTTTAGATGGAAACACACACATTAAGAAACATGCTAGCAAGAAAGAAGCTCGTTTTAATCTGCAGAAATTTTGGGTTCTCTTAAATGAATGAGGTTCATAGGACATTTAGTTAAACAAATACTGTATATAGTTGTGTATAAGTCTAGAAATTTTCATCAAAAAATTGACCCCCAAAAACTGGGTCAACTTATCCCTGGGCCAATGAAAGTACAGTACTGCACTTTAACGGTTATTTAAAAAGGAACCATCTCCTTCTCTGAGTTGAGTGGCAAAAGGTGAGAACTTAGCCTATCCCACAAGCACCCAAAAAAGCACTGACCTCTCTACTCCTTCCGCCACAGTGCCTTTTCTGACCTTTCAGTTGCCTAAGCAGGGAAATGGTGGTGGTGGTAGCTCTTTGGCACTTCCTCTCAAAGAAGTACTGAGAGGAATCAGGTTTTGAAGGATCTTCAAAGCAAAGCAGCTTCATTTATATACCGCTTCATATCACGCTATGGGATCTGAATCATTTGTGTATGCTTGCCAGCTTTTCTGGATTAAAATCAGGCAATTATCACATAGAAGTTAAAGGCTATTATTACTGCTAACGTAGCTTTGCTTTGCCTTTTTATCCTTTTTGACATGTGTGCATTTTGACATGTGTGCCTGGTCACCTCACACATTTCACAGCCACAATTTACTGTAGTTCCCTTCTCATCCATCCACCCTTTCGGGTGAGTACTAACTGTTATGTCTGCCAGAATTTTCTAAGTTCTTTGGCATCATTTTCCTATGCTTTGTCCTTTACATCCTTTATTACATGTCCTTACTTTTGACCCTTGACTTATCCCCAGGTCATATAAAAATCATAATTTTGGACATAAAACCTGCCCTTGACTTATATATGATGTTGACTTCTAGTTTAGTATATATGGTAATTTCATCTCCCATTGTTGTCTGCACCAGGGCCACTGTTATCTTGCATGTCATGGCCAGGGGAGGGGGGAAGATTCTTCTTAGCCTGCTTTGACTTTACTGTTACTTTCTTTATTAGAAGGAAAAAGAAGGAAGGAAATGTGTTCTGGATCTGGATGTGATGCTGGTGAGAGATGCATGTTTGGAGCCAGGAGAATACAGCAGAGAAATTGGGGGAGGGGGAGTAGGATTCCCCCCCCCAGATTAGATTTTGATCTGAGCCAGAAAAGAATTTTTGGATGTATAAAACTCATATCTTGCTTTAAATGGGCTTTTAAAGTTTATTTCTAAGCTGAACTCAGAAATTTGTTGATTTCTCTTTCAATCTTAGACATAACACAAACCTCAACTTTAGAACTGCACCTAGTTCTATGGTAATTCTGAGGTTGTTGATACATTCATCAACTCTAGCTAACGCCTATACTTATTTTTGCTTTTCCTGTATTCTGAAAGCAAAAACAAACCTATGTACATGTGAAATATTTTAAAAAATCAAACAGATGTGCATGGCAATTGTGCATGAATGTTTGTGTATTCATGATACCTAGCCAGGTTTCTTTTTGTTTGAATATACGAGCGCTATGAGGTCCTCATAGTTAAGGTAAGTGAGGGCTAGATTTCCCACTTTCAGCTTAGATGCAGTGAAATGCACAAAATGAAGAGGCAAGAGTATCTTGCACTCAAAGCCAATTCCCGTATGTGAGGATGCCACATCAGCCACCCTAGCCTGGTTCACACTTTCCTTTGGTAACAGCAAGCACAGGAGCTAATTGCACTGACTCCAACTGTTAGCCAAACGCTTTTGTAAGACAAGAAAAATTAAGCAACCCTCCTGAATGTCTTTTAAAGAAATAGACAAAAATATATTAGACAAGACAGAAATGAAAATCCATCAGTGATACCTTTATTGGCCAACCAAAAAGCACAATATACTTGTTGCAAGCTTTCGAAGCTCCATGGGCTTCTTCATCAGGCAGGATGTTACAAATCAAACAGGAGAAAAACAATTGGAGATGTTAGTCAGATGCCTACATGATAGAAGATAGAAATGAGAAATGAGATAAAACATATAACTTTTCTTTTCTTGGGTATTCCCTGAACTTTGTAGAAAAATATATACATGGTTCTGCACACTTCATGCTAATCTATTAAAAATTCTGTGCCAAAGCAATCAAAATCTGCAAACAAACAAACAAATAAATAAATAAATAAATAAATAAATAAATAAAATTAAGGAAATTAAATCCAGCACTGAAGTACACCTTCCAATGCTGAATCTTAAGTTCCATCTGCAGTGCACAAATAAAGCAGTTTGACACTGCTTTCGCTGTCATGGCTCCAGAGATAGCTGAGGTATCTCAGGTCTGGTTCGACACATGCATACACACAATGTGTACTTTCATACAATATATTTAACAGCATTAAAATTATTTTTCATATTTTGATTCACTCGTTTTTGCATACAGGTTTTGTAGAACAGCATTCACAAAATGACAGCATTTGAACCTCTGTAGGTGGGTGTGGAAGCCCACACGGAAAGGATGACAGGGTAAGGGAGAACCAGAAATAGAGTATTAATATTAATATTATTGAGGTATAGCACCTGGCACTGCCAGTACAGCAAAGAGGTGCTTTTATTAGCATCAGCCCACACCAATGCCAGAGGACGGACGGACGGACGGACACAAGGTTCAAAGCAGTAGGGAGCATAATAATTGGATTATTATGAAGTTTTCATTACAGAGAGGACACAACTTTCCTTTTTAAAGAAAAGCCAAACTAGAGCCCCAAATAGGCATTTTAAGGTACTAATTTTGGTGCTGTTAAACTTAATTAAATTCTGTGATGGATAGATTATTGTATACAGTCATATGTTATCTTTTTCATGACTCATATATGCAATGAGGTAAGCTACAACTTATAATGGATATTCTTAAATCTCACACTACATCAAAGTCTCCCATCTCCTTTCATAATCACCAACTCCACACTATTCAGTGAAGTGTGCTCACCCATTCAGCTGTCAGCAATCATGTGCAGAAAATTCATGTTATCTACACATTCCTGTGAGAACTATCCTGATTGATTCTCAGGCCAATATGTGAAAGTTTCCAATAAAATTTATTGTATTTGGGTCCATGCTGGGTAATACTACAGTTCCATCCATGATGATTAATTCATAACAGACCTTCCATGCATGCAGCAGTACTAATTAGTTCATGTTATAATGAACAATGTAATTCTGTATACTAGCACATAGGTAAAGCAATCAAATGCATAAAATAAAATAAAATAAAATAAAATAAAATAAACATGTTCCTACATCTTTAATAGCAGTGTAGAATCGGGTATAACTGATACAATTCCCCACTGCTGATGTTCCTTCCTCTAATTTTCCTGCCTCCTTCCTCAGAGTCTAATTCTGCTTTATGTATATATATATACGTTCAGTGTACAAACAGGGATATAAAATGCAACCTTGCCCGAGTCCCTTACCAATTGGAAACTATTATGTTTCTCTGCCTTTCACAAATAAAGGCTTTGCTATAGTCTATAAAGCACAGGCTAATTTTTTTTAATTCTTTGTGCTCCATTATCCATTATCCAACATATGTTTGCAATGTGATTTGTAGTGTTTTTTCTTTCCTGAACCCAGCTTGGACATTTGGCATTTCTCACTCCATATATGGTAAAAGACTTTGTTGTAGAATTTTAAGCATAATTTTGCTGGTATGGAAAATTAATGCAATGGTCTTGTGGTTACTGAGAGGCAGTGTGGTGTAGTGGTTTGAGTGTTCAACTAGAACTCTGGAAACCAGGGTTTGAATCCTACTCAGCCATCGAAATCCACTAGGGGCCTTTAGTGCACATTAAATTGAGGCACTGCCCTGGCTCAGTGCTAGGGAATCATGGGAACTGTAATTTATTGTGGCACCAGAGCTCTCTGACAGAGAAGGCTCAATGTCTCAGAAAAAAAATACAATTCCCATGACTCCCTAGCACTGAGGCAGGGCAGTGCCTCAATTTAATGTGCACTATTTCTGGCAGTCTGCAAAGGCCCTAGGTGACCTTGGGTAAATTATACCTTCTCAGCCTCAGAGGAAAGCAAAGGCAAACTCCCTCTGAACAAATCTTGCCAAGAAAACCCCATGATAGGTTCACCTTAGGGTTGCCATAAATCGGAAAACAACTTGAAGGCATACAACAACCACCTGTGGGTACTGCAATCTGGTGTCCACTTTTTTAGGAATTGGAATGTATAGTGAGTGTTTCCAATCTGTGGGCCATTCTTTTTAGAACTAAATAAATCAACCATGGGATGCAGTGGGTTAATGGTTAAGATGCTGACACTGACGATCGCAAAGTCAGCAGATCAGCTGTTTGAAACCCAAGCGCTGCATGATGGAGTGAGCTCCCATCACTAGTCCCAGCTTCTGCCAACCTAGCAATTTGAAAGCATGTAAAGTGCAAGTAGATAAATAGGCACCGCTTTGATGGGAAGGTAACAGCGTTCCGTGTGCCACGCCGTTTAGTCATGCTGGCCACATGACCATGGAATCATCTTCGACAATGCTGGCTCCCTTGGTTTAGTAACGGAGCTGTCCCCTACAGTCCGACATGACTTGACAATCTTGTCAAAAGGGAAATTTTTACCTTTTCAAGTCAATCAACCAGGCAAGAATAATACCTAGGAACCCTTTACTACAAGACAGACAAAATGACAGAACAGCTGTAGTGGTCACCTACAGTCTCCTGCTAAGATTACTCAAAGACATCATCAGTGAGCTACAAGCAATTCTAGAGAATAACACAGGCCTCTCATAAGCTCTGGGAAGGAGGCCTTTATTCGTCTACAGCAGGGGTAGGCAACCTTTTTGAGCCAGGGGCCGGGTTGCTGTCCCTCAGACAATTGAGGGGGGGGGGAAGCACCAAAAAACAGATAAAATAAATAAATAAATAAATAAAATTAAACATAAAAATAAATGCATACACACTCTCTCAGCCCCAGAAAAGCCATGGCAAACCCCCTGTGGAGATTTTGCCAAGAAAACCCCAAGAACAAGTAATAACAACAATAATCAATATCATCATAGCGGGTGGCGGCGGCAGCAGGACTAGCCTGGGGCCTATCCCCCGGGCCTTAGGTTGCCTACCCCTGGTCTACAGAGACAAGAACATGCCATAAAACCAGATGCCAACTATTTCTGCCCACACATCTATTCTGGGAACAGTAATACAGAGCTAATCACTCTCAACATTAGAGGTACATTTATTTGCTCTTTCTCCAATGTAATATATGCCATCCCAGGCTGACAATTCCCCTCTACACTGGACAAACAGGACAGTCTCTATGCAAAAAGATTAATGAGCACAAATTTGGCATTAGAAATGGTAATATGAAAAAACTAGTTGCCGAACATTTCTACCTTCTTCATGCACACACAGTAAGTGATTTCCAGGTTGTGTCCACAATCAAGGAAATTACAAACGAAGACTAGAAAGAGAAACTGCTGATTTGAATTATATTCACAAATTCCAATACATCAGCAGAGGTCAACTGCTTCATGGCACACTACATGTATTAATACACGAGTTCTCTCTACTGCATATATAACAAAAATAATTTTCTGAGAGAGAGTTTTGAACTCTGGAAAATTGACTGATTAATTTGTTCTTTCATCAGTTACTTCCCACTGAATCATCTTGGGTGTTTCAGTCCCGGTCAGCCTCTGCTACCTTGTTATCATACCAGCTGCATGATAGATAGCCACTTTTTTTTTATTTGGCTTCACTGCATCACCCATCGCAGCATTTCCATCTGCCCTGGTTAAAATCATGTCAGGTAGCATGTAAACCATTGCAACTCCTGACAGAACTCTTCCTCAAAATGAAGAGGGGAAAAATGAAAGTCATAACACAGCGACTTCTACATAGGACTCACCCCATGTATTGAATACATAATTGCAATCTTAAGGATTTCTGTAACACATATGATTTTCTTCTTCAAAAAAAATCTTCTTCAGATGATTGGTACTTCAAAGATACACCAAATGTCATGGTTTCTCCACTGAGAAACACCAGCAATTCTCTAGACAGTCATAGATAGAATGTCTTCCATGTAGTAGGCTTCTCTGAGGGAGGAGGCCAGACAAAGCAGAGCCACTGCTGCTTTTTACCATCTGTTATCAATTCTTGAGCAGAGACTTTGTAAGGGGCTCAGGCACACATGCATGAACAGAAAAATACACTGCCATAAACAAACTGACACACATAAATCAAAGCTTTTGAAATATAAATGAAAGATTTTAGAACTTTAGAGAACATCTGCTGCTGGTTGTGTGTCATTCCCCCACTGACAAATAAATAAATAAAATAAAGTAAAATAAAGTAAAATAATAATAATAAATTCCAGTCTCAAAACCAGTGTTTCATTCAGGTTAGAAGATCTATGTGAGCCTCATGGTTTAATCAGAGCAAATACTAAAAGTCAGAGTCAATGGCATCCTCATGGAAATAGAAAATAAAATCCTCTAGTCATGTGCTGCATAACTCTCACAATTAATTAGTCAATCCAGCTGTCATATATCTGAAATCAGGAAGAACAGCTTGCAGGAATCGGGGAGTAGGGACTAAGACATGAATTAGTGAGACATGCAAACACTCCAGTTTTCATCATAACTTAGAATGTTGCTGTTTAAAATGAAGTATGTAGTAACTTGTTATTGTTGTCCAGAATGGTAACTCATTATGTACATGTACTGTTATTATTGTGCCACTGGAAAAATATAGGAAAATATTCTCAGGTCCCCTCCCCCCTCTGATCATATCATAATTCTGAGTAGACTTTCCTGCCTTGACTTCCCCCACTGCTTACCTGCATGGGAATAACCCAGCAGTCCAAAGAGCTGCCACGTGCAATGCACACAGATGCTTGAAGCAGGTGTACAGAAGTAGCCAATCACTCAATTCCTCTTCCCCCAGCTCTCTCCAATCCAAACAACTGCTCTAAATCTCATGCCTGAGCCCGTCACAGACAGAGAAACATCCTTGGTCCTCAAAATTCTCACAGCTCAAGGACCAACTGCCTCGGCAGACGACTAAAAGAGTCGTCTTTCGGGCAGGGAAGAGGAGGGGCAGCCGCACGAGTGGCGGCCCTTCCTCCTCCTGAGGTCGCCCCTGGAAGCGCCGGCCATCCGCACGACCGGCGCTTCCGGGTTGTCCTCACGCCGCGGCAGCCGCATGCGCCGCGGCGTTTGAGCCAGGGAAAGTGCGCCCGCCGCTTTTGGGGCGCACTTTCCCTTAAATCTAAAAGGAGCGCCAATTTGGTGCTCCTTTTAGATGCGCCGCAGGAGCGCCGTGGTCCGGAGGCTGAACTCCGGCGGCGCTCCAGACCAGGGCGTCTCCGACGCCCTGGTCTGCATCCCCCCCAAGAAAAACCCAAAGTTTGTTCAATGACAAAACTACAGCCTCCCTCTTTCTCTCCCTCTGCTTTATTCAGGAGGGGAGTGACGGTATCATCATGTTCAAGAATGTTTCAAAAGAGAAAACAAAATAATTTTAAAGACTAAGAAGTTGGTAGTCTGAACATTTATGGACTAGAATCTATTGTTTCAGACATGATAAAGTAGACTTTAGTCCACACAACATATCCATGATTAATGGCTTAAGGGCCTTTGCAGACTGCCAGAAATAGTGCAAATTGAGTCCACTTTAACTGCCCTGACTCAGTGCTAGGGAATCATGGGAACTATAGTTTATTGTGGCACCAGAGGTCTCTGACAGAGAAGGCTCAATGTTTCAGAAAAAAAACAATTCCCATGATTCCCTAGCACTGAGCCAGGGCAGTTAAAGTGGACTCAATTTGCACTATTTCTAGCAGTCTGCAAAGGCCCTCTGTCTTTTAAAGAGCTTCTGGGGTTTTTTAGTTGCAAAAGATTACTTCTCTAGTTAGAGCCTTATATAATTCAGTGAGAAGGCAGATTTTAAGGCATTTGGATGACCATCGTGGCATCACTATCCCAATGCACAAACAAAACTATACGAGAGAACACAGAGATGTTCAGCCTCCCAGATTTCCATATCATTGGCTATACACATCATTCCATATCAGTGGCCTCCAACATTTGAATGCAACATGGGGAGAAAATCTACAACTATGAAGGATCTCCTTACTATGCACACACGCAAAAGAATAAAAGCTGGCCTTCAATGAGGAGAATCAACATGCTTTGTGAATGGGATGTTACAGCATTTTTCATCATTAAGTTCTCCTTTGAGAAAATGTTTTATTCAAAAACATTTTTTTAAAAAAACATCCAGTCACCCAAGAAATTTGGAAGTTACCAGATCTTTCTATCTGTTTTATAACTTAGGCCCTTTACAGACTGCCAGAAATAATGCAGCTTGAGGCCACATTAACTGTCCTGGCTCAGTGCTAGGGAATCATGGGAATTGTATTTTTTTCTGGGACATTGAGCCTTCTCTGTCAGAGAGCTCTGGTGCCACAATAAACTACAGTTCCCATGATTCCTTAGCACTGATTTCTGGCAGTCTGTAAAGGCCTTTAATTCAGGGGAGGCAACCTTTTTGAGCCGGGGGCCGGGTTGCTGTCCCTCAGACAACTGGGGGGCCAAAGCACCATAAATAAATAAATAAATAAATATTAAACAAATTTAAAAAATTTAAAAAAATTAAAAATATATGCATGCACACTCTCTCAGCCCGAGAAAAGCCATGGTAAAACCCCTGTGGAGATTTTGCCAAGAAACCCCCAAGAACAAGTAATAACAACAATAATCAATATCATCATGGTGGGATGCAGCGGCGGTGGGGGGCAGTGGCGGCGGAAGGTCCAAAGTCATCAGGAGGCCGCATCTGGCCCCCGGCCCTTAGGTTGCCTACCCCTGCTTTAATTTCTTTATAATACACCATGTACTGCAACAATACTTTTGAGTAATTTCTTGCTGACCCTAACCTTAACCCTAACCCTAACCCTAACCCAAGCCCATCTCTACTCTCCATCCTGACTGGTGCTGTCTTTAATTTTCTGATGGGATGGATTTGAGTTGAAGCTCTGAGTGCAGAATGTTGCACAAACCAGGGAGGAAAGTCTTACCTATTTCAAGGACAAATAATTTCAAAAGTTTTCTCCTTGCCGGGCAAGATCACAAGAGCTTGTGCACATTTTTAAATGACTGTTCATATTACAGGGCTTCCCCCCCCCCCAGATGATTTCTTTTTGCATTAAAATTGTAATTTGTCCAAAATACAGTTTCTGGACAAAAATCTTGGCTTTTGCACAAAATACTTTTTTGCTGAAAAAAATATGAACAAAGCTTTCACAAAAAAGGCCCAAAATGCCACCTCAAAGTCATGCAGAAGCTGGCCACTTTCTCAATAGTGTTTCTTAGTGTGTCAAAATAGGCTTTCATGTTGTTGACAAGAAACTCAGTGATAATTTATTTTTTACATTTCCAGCACAAATACTTATCCAGCTGTTTGTAGGTATCAGAACCCAGCTTTCAATCACATGTATTGTTTAGCTGGACTGATGTGAAAATTTCCCTTTCAGTTTATTTCCAGAAAAGCATCAACAGTTTAAAGAAAGAGGACAGTTTAAAGAAAGAGTTTTATAATTGTTACTAAATTTTTGGCACTTAATAGGTCCACACTGCTTGTTTCTTCAAGAGCGGATTTAGTCCCTTAATCCTTTACAATGTTTATAAAATCAAAAGCATGTTTTACTCTTTATGTTAACATACTGTACTTAATGTTCCAACAGTTATATCCTTCCATCTGAACAAAATATGATTTTCAGTCATTTCCTGTGTACTGGAAATGAGCTGAGATTGAAGTGATAGGCCTTCAAGTGGGATTGGACATTACTCCAATTGTTCTGCCCAGTTTCCATCTATATTTCTCAGTAACCAAGCTACACTCTCTACTGTGCAAGACAGAATTCAGTTTTTACACATGAGTTCCAAACCTGATAAATTCCAGATTATATAATTTGTTGCAAATTATATGATGTTAAATGTCCTAAAGGAAAATGTCCCAAAGGAAATTGAATAGTCAAATCAATCCACCACCACCCCAGTTCCAATATGATCACAACCTATTTGAAAAAAAGTATACTAATATGCCTGGGATGTGTATGGTTGCACCTCACTTTTGTTTTGATTTTTGTTACAACCCTCTCCTATACAACGAGGACAAGGCAATGAAAAAGAATTTCTGTCCCACCTGACTCCCATCTTCTCCATTCTCTTTCTCCATGCTTCCAGATTATATCCAATTTAAGACTGTCTGTGCCTGGGAATAGAGATAGCCTGTGTTGGATGGGGTTACACTCCCCCTGAAATCTCAGGTTCACAATTTGGGCATACTCTTGGACTCAGCCCTGAGTGTGGAGGCACAAGGTTTCAATGGCGGCCAGGAAAGCATTTGCAATGTTAAGCTAGGGCACCAGCTGTGCCCATTCCTGGAGATGTCACATCTGGATACAGTGACACACACTTTGATTACATTCCGTTTGGATTACTTTTACAAACTCCACGTGGAGCTGCCTTTGAAGAGTATTTGTTAACTTCCGCTGGCCCAAAGAGCTGCAGCCAGGGTGCTAATTGGGAAAGGTTAGGGACCATACAACTTGCCTGAGACAAGAATCCACTGGTTGCTGATCTGTTCCTGGGCACAATTCAAATAATAATAATAATAATAATAATAATAATAATAATAATAGCAGCTTTGGATGTGTACTTTATTCCTGGGTGCATAAAAATATTTTAGTATCAAAACAATAACTATATACTCCCCACCTTTTCCCCAGAAGCTGGGACTCAACAGGACCTTTCAAAAAATAACTATATAATTTTGTTAAAACACACAAAAGGTATGAATTAAACCAGGGGTCGGCAACCTTTGTTGCCGGGGGGCCGGGGGAGGAATGGCGCGGGGGCCGGCCAGATGCGTACTCGCTTGCATGAGCGCGCACTTGATCCCGCCCGCCCATGGCATATGCGCCATTTGGGAGGCCCCCCCGTGTGGGGGTACTTCCCTGGGCCTCAGAAAGCCCCCTCCACCCCTGCGGCGGGCGAATTCGCCCACAGCGGTGGCAGGGGGGCTTCCCAGGGCCTCGAAAAGGCTCCCCTGCCCCTGCGGCAGGCGAATTCGCCTGCAGCGGCGGCAGAGGGGCTTTTCCGAGGGCCCACGGAAGCAGCCGCACCGGGCGAATTTGCCCGGCGTAGCCACAGTGCGGCCTTCCAAAGGCCCAACACCGGCTGTACAGCAGCCGTGGAGCCTTCCAAAATGGTGCCTGCGTCATGCACGCATGCACACACAATGCAGACACCATTTTGGAAGGCCCCCCACTCGCAGCCGCCATTTTGTTTGCCAAAATGGTGGCCGTGACTCGTTTGCACATGTACAGGAGTACTGCGCATGCACAAACGAGTTGCAGTCGCCATTTTGGCAAACAAAATGGTGGGCGTGACAGGCGCAGCAGCGGGAGTGTGACGGCGGCGGCGGCAGCAGGGGTCGGCAGGGGCCGGGGGATTTCCATGGCCCAATAGAGGTTCAAATCCTAGTTTCCCAAAGTCCTAGTCCAACATTCAAACCGCTACATCATGCTGGCTCTAACCTATACCTAGAGTATAAAAATGAATTAATGGCTCTATCACATCTATATATTGAATACCAAACAACCAAATATGAAAATGAAGAAAAAGCAGGAAAAAGCAGAATGTTCTACTATTTCCTAAATTACTAGAGTGAAAGTTATCTTTGAAAATTATACAGACTATATCCTTACAGATAGCGTAAGCTACTTTGCTGAGTTACATATTTTAGTGATAAGATGTACAATATTGTTCAAAGTTTTATCTTTTTGATTTAAGTCACCCTACTTCATTCTACTGAAAACAATGAAACATTGCTGCATCACATCAGCACTCAACATACTTTTAGATCAGGCAGAGGCAATCTGTGGACACACCAGATATTACTGGATTATAGCTCCCAGCATTCCTTGCCACTATCTCTGATAGCTAGGGCTGATGGAAGTTACAATCAAAAATATCTGAAGGATCACAAGTTGCCCACCCCAGTACAGATATGCCTGGTGCTTTGATCTCTGAAAGGCTATCCTAATAGGTGAGCAGTTGTTGCAGCTGCTGTCTAAGATTGCTGCTATCTAAGGTTGTAACATTAAAAGGGCTGGTTACAGGCACAGTGCTTGGTCTTCTCTGGGATTCTTGGAAGGAGATGAGATAGCTGGGTTTTTTACTAAAGCAGGATTGGGGGAATATTCCAGTTGTTTTGGCACCCAGGAGATCTGGGACTCATGCTTTACTAATAAAGGGTGTACACTTACATTCCAACTGTTTACACTATTTTTTCAGTCAGCCACATCAGGATATAACTCCCTTCTCATTTATATTTTTAATACTGTTGTATCAATTGCTTTTGTCAAAACAGCAGGGTCTCGTTCAGACAACATAATGCCCCCGGGATTCTACCTGAATAAAATCTTGAGTGAGGCTGCAGCTTCCTCGCTCCTTTCCTCTGCTCACCTTAATAACAGTGAGAAAATAATGGTGAAATCCTATCATTATCTGAATTTGGGATCTCCCTGATTCTTAGCTCAACTCTATGCTACATTTCAATTGAGAAGCAATACCTGAACAGTCTCTAATAGTCAGAAAATGTATGGTGCTGGAGAATATTCCCACTATCCTGTAAATGATAAAGAATGCATTTACAGTACTTATAGGTAAGATTTATTGGGCATGAATGAGCTAGTGGTCCCCCCCCCCCAGCTCTATTTGGAGATGTTGCTAGTTAAATCACAGTCTTTTTGCATACAAATCATGTGCTCTGTTATTGAGCTATGACTCTCAAAAGTAAGTTCTTAAGTATACTTTAGAGCAGGGGTAGACAACTTGTTCCCTTTAAGGGCCGAGGGATTTCAGCTCCCAGAAGCCTCAGCCATGTTGGCCAATAGCTCCTGGGATTCTGGGAGCTAAAGTCCCTCAGCCCTTAAAGGGGACAGGTTGCCTACCCCTGCTTTAGAGACAAATGTTTTTGAGTACCATAGTAAAAACATGATTAAATTAACACATGCAGCTGCCTTATACTCTGGGTTATTTGTTTACCTAGTCAAGAACCATTTATTCTGACTAGCAAACAGCCACAGCTCTTTGCAGGTCCATTTAGCTCCCTCTGCTATTTTATATTATTTTTCAATTGCCAGGGATCAAACCTTGAACTTTCTAAATTCGAAACACGTGCTCCTTCCAATATGCAATGCCTCCTTCCTTCCAGAATCAGACCCATCTAACATACTACTTCTACCCTGACTTACAGACACTTTATAAAGCCTCAAGGAGAATTCTTTCCAGCTATGATGCTCATGATCCTTTTATTTAACTGGAATTGCCAAGGCCTAAATATGAAGCTTTCTGCACACTGAGAATGTGCTCCAGTGTAAATCTATGGCTCCCATAACCTATAGCCCACAAGATCTGATGGAGAAATTTCACCACAGGTCAACAGGGTGAGCTCTGAGACCTATATAAAAATCTTGCAGAAGCTAATAATTTCATCTGTGAGCTTGACTGCTGAATGTCCCACTAATAATTCCTCTTCCTATTTGTACAGTGGGGTGTTAATCCTGCTGGTATGGGCTTCAATGAACACCACAAATCCAAAACAGGCAGACACTGTAACATATCATTTTGTTGCCAGATGTACTGAAACAAGACTGCTGACCATTGCCTCTAGTTAAATAACAATAAATATTAAGTGGCATGTCAGAACAATGTACAGATACAGTAGCTAAAGATTTCAGAAGTCCTAGACTGAAATGTGTTCTGTTTCCTTGGTTTCTAATAAAAACAATCAAATACAGATAACCTACACTTTTTAAAATAAACGCTACAAATTATACAAGACCAACTATGTGAAGTATGAAGGGTTGTTTTTTTTTTTTTTTTGAAGACTTGGCATTATGCCATGAGGCAGATCTCTACACTAGCCATTCCTAAATTTTGCAAATGAGAACATCCTAATTTTGTTTTTGTAATCAAATGCACAAATCAGTCAATGAATGCCTACAAATTTAATTGTCTGTTCTTTGCTAGTAATAGGTGCTGTGTGCTGGAGGTGCTTGGGTCAATTGTCCAGCCCAGGGATTGAGGAGTTTGGATTGCAGTAGCTACGCAACAGCAGTAAGTGCTCCTTCCAAGTCAGATTAGCAAGTAACTATGTTTATGTGCACACATAGAATGAGTAGAGTAATACAGGAAGACATGAATCCAGAAAGAATAAAGTACTAAATAAGCAGAACTTTTTGAAGTTCCCATTTTTGAACTGCAGCTCCCAGAATGGCCATGCTAGTTGGGAGATTCTGGGAATTGTCATCCAAAAAGGGGAAATTTATCAAGCTCTCGACCTTGAAAATATTTCTATGGACATATCCTTCCATTATATATACTTACCATTTTAAGGATTGTATCATTGTTTGCACTAACACAAGATCTGACCAGGCCAAGGAGCTTATTGCACACTTAAATAAACTGGTTTACCAGATCCATCTTAAAAATAAATGCGGGTGGTGTCCAGAGCCTATCATGAGGTTTTGCCACCGAAATCGCCACCCGAAGCCATCCTGGGACTATCCCAACTCCTAGAGCTGCTCAGTGCAGCTCTTTTCAAAGCCAGTGCAGCTCTTTTCAAAGCCAGAGTGGCTCCAGGAACGGGGATGGTCCCAGGAAGCGATTTCGGCAGCAAAACCTTTGCGATAGGATCCAGATGCCACCGGCATTTATTTTTAAGCTGGATCAGGTAAACCAGTTTATTTAAGTGTGCGATAATCTTCCCAGTTTCAGCTCCAGCCATCTGAGTTTCTAACAGAAACAGGCCCATGTATCTTTCACACTACACAGTTACAGCAATTTGGTACCACTTTAATTACCATGAGTACAGAAAATGCATGCTATGAAGTCCTGGGGTCCGTAATTTGGTGAAGCATGAGAACTCTCATGCAGAGAATTCTAAATGCCCCTCCTTAAACTGCAAATCCCAGGATTCCATAAGATGGAACTATGAGAGTTGAAATGGAATCATAATGATATAATGATGCAATGCCAAAGAGACTCCAGATAGATACAGAAGGATAAGATGGTAACGTCTAAGTAAAAGAGCAGATACTACAACTTCGGATTGCAAGTAGGAAATGCCATTTTTAACATGCATCATCATTTTAAAAAATGAAAATAAAAACACCTCATTGCAAGTAAAATCTAGTACATAAGAAATAAAAGTTCTACCCCAATATTCTTCTTTCCTGTTTCCCAATATTGTTTTGCTTTGTTTTGTTTACTGCATCTTCAATCTCAAGTGAAATACAGTTGCGGATCCTTCTGCGAAAATGGAAACTTGCACATATTCAAGCCCCATAGGCTTGAATGGAGCCACGGGTGCATGAGGGGATGCGCCATGAGGGCGCCCCCCCCATTGTATGCCCCTTCGTTTGTCTCTTGTGCATAAGCGAGGGACGTGGATCCAAAGTCCACGAAAACGGAGGGGTGACTGTAATACGTTCTACATTCTTCAGGCCTCTACTATATTCCTCTGATTTCATTGTTTTGCATCTGAAATGCAGGCCAAAGAATCAATGGTTGAGGGATCAAACACGTCTTAAGAAAAAAATCTGGATTTCAAAACAAGGCATTTAATAATCTCTCTGGGAGGGAAAAATGGAAGGGATCACACTCCTATTTACATACTCACACAATCTCTACAAAACAGGGTTCCCTCAAGACAATCTCCCCTTTTCAATAATTTGAAAGCAAGACATCCAGTTTTCAATAGCTGGCATTTTGAGTCAAACATGCTGCTTGTCTGCCCTTCTCCTTTTAAGGTCTTGCTCAAACTGAACTTACGATCACCATAGGGTTGCCATAATTTTCTACCATAACACCAGGACAAAATGTAGGACAGATATAGGACAAACTCTATGGCAAAATGTAGGACATCAAGAAAAATGGGAGATATGTCCAACTAAAAGCCAAAAGGACAGGTCGCTCACCTGTAACTGTATTTCTTCGAGTGGTCATCTGCGAATTCACACAAATGGGTTATCTCTTTTTTTAAAAAAAACAACAACATTAATATAAAGGCATGCTTCTTAGTCATGCTCAAGCCTTTAGCAAGGCCTTGCCGGGCTCTGGTAGTGGCTGCGGCAGTGCGGCCTAGCCGCCCAAGTCCCTGAGCAAGGCCTACCAGCCCTAGGGGCGAGGCCTAGCCCCCCAAGCCTCCCAGCAAGGCCTGGCAGTGGTGGCAGCACTGGAGGACTTGGGGCTCAGTTGCTGGCTGAGTCCCTGCGCAGTAGCTGCACCAGGCCCATAGTCGGGAGCAGGCCTTGCTGCCACGCTGGAGAACTTAGGGCTCAGCCAGCTGGCCAAGTCCCTATGTGGCAGCTGCACCAGGCCTGAGATCAGGAGGAGGCCTCACAGGCGCGGTGGAGGATTTGGGGCATGGCCGCGCTCCCTCCCTTCCTGCCTGAGCTTGTTCCTTCTTCTCTGTACCTGGAAACGGGCCTGCTCCTTGCAGCTTGGGCCTGGCTCTCTGCGGAGCGCTGTGGAGTGCTCAGGGCCAGCAGCCACCACCATCTTGGCCACCTGCCCACACACCAAGAAGGAGAAGTAACTCAGGAGGGAAGGAAGCAGAGCCAAGGCCAAGCTCAGTCAACTATTCCTGCCCAGTCCAACTGTAGATTGACAAAATGTTCCCTGGAACAAGCCAGGAATCTGGGATTGGAGGTCTAAAATGCCAAGCTGGGATAGGATATTTTTTAGACTCTCCAATCCGGGATTGTCCTGGGAAAAACTGGGAAATGGCAACCCTATCATCAAATGTGTGAAGGCCAGGGGACAATTTCCTCTCCAAGATCCCTCTCCCAGAGTGCCAAAAATACCTCAATTTTTCTTCTGAGTCCCTTTCAAAATGGTGACTCGAAGTGACAATGCATCACTTCTTCCTGCCGTTTTGAGAGGCACCCTGAAACAAACTGATATTTGGAGTGGCAGGGTCTAGGGACATCAGGGATGGGTAGGGTGGTTTGTACACATCTGGGAGGCTTTATGTGTAGCAAACTGCATTAAACAAAACAAACAGAAAATTTGGATGTTGGGGGGCTCTGGGGGCTGGCAGGAGGTTTCAGGTACTGCAAAAGTGAGATCCAAGAGTTACATGCTACCCATGGGCCATGCTTTTCCTATCTCTGGCATAGGAGATATTATCCCAAATGTCAAAACAACAGCAACAACAAACAGACCAAAACAAAACAAAAAATTCCATGAATATTTCAGCTTGTACAAATTCTGCAGCAGTTCCTCCCTAAGGCCTTCCCCAGTTATGAGGGTTGTAATATTTCACAGTAGTTTTAAATCTGTGAGGCTCTGCTGATGCAAGTATTTGAATTCAAGGAAGGTCATTAAGTTAACCTATATTATCAGTGACCAGACAGCTACTCCTACAGATTACAAATATCCAAGAGTTCTTTACTACATACCTAGTTCCTGATGACAAATAGGCAGTTGCCAAGAAATTAATAGCAAAATACATCAAAAATACAAATAATCTATATAGGACAAATAATCTATATAGGATTCTCTTTAAGGTTTAGATATACATGTATTCTTTGTTTTTAAAGGTATGCATGTTTTTTACACATTTGTTACACAAATTCAAATAAAATATTTTAAAAAGAAAACAGGATACTACAAATTTCACATTTTAAAATATCTCCTCTTCTAAAATTTATTCTGCCCCCCATTGCTGCCCATTACCACAACTCTGAAAAGTGAGCTTTCTCTGCTTTGAGCTAAAAGAGGCAAATTCACAAAGATGCAAAAAAGCTTATAAGGAAATCTGAGGTCTAAAATACAAAAAACCCTAAGGAAAATTCAAGTCTAGACTTGTCAATCTATATGTCAAGTGCATGTCTACCTGTTTTTTTCAGTGGCAGTTTATGTCTATTGTGTATATATGCCCTTAGAGATTCTGAAAACCTTAGAACACAAAATCAAACTAGCTGTAAGCATAGCAGATGTATGCATTTAAATCTGGATCTCTCACAATCCGAAAGAAAACTAGGGTTTACATTGGTTTGACAGCCTATTGACCCAGAAGGAATTGTTACTCAATGTGGCTAATTGCAATGCTTCTGTACTCACTGGCATTCATATATCTGAATACGTATACTTAGCAGTCTCAATGCAGCATTCTAGGCCGAGTATTTAACTAATAAACAGTGGTCTTGAATATTAACACTAGTTGTCAGCATGGGTTTACAGTATGTACATTTTACTCGGCAGTCTTTTCTGCATACAAAACAATATTTTGGATTGCAGCAAAAGTTTTATATGTTGTGGAAAAATATAATACAACCAAGCTGTAACACAGCTGGTTCACACAAGAATATTCATCATTTACTTTTATACATTAATTACCACAATTTTTTAAAACATATATTTTAAGTGGATTTTTTATGTTTTTTAAAAAATAAAATAAAAAAATGCAAAAAAAAAAACCATAGCATCTGCACCTCATTTTAGCCCTATTGAGTGTTATTAAGGGGGGTTGCAGACTGCCAGAAATAGTGTGAATTCAGTCCACTTTTAGGGTTAGGGTTAGTGCGAGGGAATCATGGGAACTGTTATTTTCCTGAGACATTGAGCCTTCTCTGTCAGACAACTCTGGTGCCACAATAAAATACAGTTCCCATGGTTCCCTAACTCTAACCCTAACCCTAAAAGTGGACTGAATTCACACTATTTCTGGCAGTCTGCAACCCCCCTAAGCTGGGGAGCCTTTAAAAAAGCATGAAGAAGTGCATTTTGTGCTAATTCTGTTCCCTCAGTCCACATTAACCATTTTACGTGGAATGCACCTGACTGAACAGGAGAACTTTCTAAATTGTTACCTTCCATATGAGGAGATCAACGTAAATACATAAATATATGATGGGGCTAGAACACATGCAGTTCTTCACATGTTTAGTTACTAGGCTTCATAATATCTGAATTAAGCTAAAGTCATGGAAAACAACAACACATCACAACAGATTTAAAAGCTGTTGGTTCCCAGTTTCAGGTTGTCAAGTGGACTGATGAGCAAAACACGTGTGGAACCAGCCCCAAAATGTCACACACATTTTTACATTCACATTCACACCTGTAAAACTTGTCACCTACCATGCCATGTGCAGTTCTTGCCATTAATAAGCAACCATGTGGGCATGCCACTAGCTTTGTAGGCCTGGTTTTAAATGTAATGTATAGGTAACCAATATATTAATGCTAGAGTTTTCATAGCAATAAAACAATTAGACTAATTTTCTTGTAAGAAAATGTATGAATACTTTAAACTAATGGAAATCTCTGCATAACTGAAACAAATATGTTAAAGAATTGAAGCCTTTGAACATAATTAATAACTATACTCTTAAGTACAACTGCATAAATGTTAGACCTTGTGATTTCAGTAAGACTTAAATACACATATCTGCTAGGAGCATTATAAATCTGTTATGTCTTCGTATGTATAAGAATGGCAACACCTCTTGGATTTGTAGAATCTCCTCTAACATAACATTCTCTAACTCAATCTTTGCAAAGCTGATCTCTGATGAGCTGCCTGCAAAAACCCACATTTAGCCTTGTCTAACCCTGTTGCAAACTGGGAACCATTCTGTTTCACCATGTTCTGTTCTGAAAGTAGCCTCTTGTCCTGAGTACAGATTCCTCATCAGGACTATCAGATATGTTTGCACTTCCATGTCTTTAAGAGCATTCCATAGCCTTTCATGATCTATGCAGTCTATAAAGCACATGCTGATTTTCTTTTGGATTTTCCTGGTGCGCTTCATTAGCCATCGTATGTTTGCAATGTGGTCCCTAGTGCCTCTTCCTTTTCTGAACCTCTGGGATTTCTTGCACCTCTGGGATTTCTTTCTCTATGTATGGTTGGACTCTATGTTGCAAAATTTTGAGCATGATTTTGCTTGTGTGGGACATCAGTGATATGGTCCTATAGTTGCTGAAGTCTCTTGTGTCTTCCTTTTTGTGGATGGGGATGTATATTGATCGCTTCCAATCTGTTGGCCATCGTTTTGTTTTCCATATCTGTTGAACTATGTTGGTTAGCACTAGAGTTTACTCTGTCTGTGTGGATAGCAGCAGTTCAGTTGGAATATCATCTGTTCCTGGTGATTTGTTTTTCGCTATTTCTCTTATTACAGTCTCCACCCCGCTTTTTAGAATTCAGACTTCATCTTCTTATGGTTGTTCATTCCATGTGTCCTTCCTTTTGTATAATTCTTCTGTGTATTGCATCCAAAGTCTTTCCTTCATGGTCTTGAATTATGTTATTTCTATTGTCATAGAGCGTCCCAGTCCTTGGTCTAAATTTTCCTTTGATTCCCCAGATCTTGTGAAATAGATCTCTTGTTCTTCCCTTTTTGTTGTTCTCTTCTATTTCTCTGCATGGTCATTGTAGTAATTTTCTTTATCTTTCTGCACAAGCCATTATACTGTTTTAAAAAGGCTGTAAAGACGGATCTCTTTCGGCAGGCTTTTCCTGATTAGATCCCTGGCCTCAGGAGTTGCGCCTCTCTATCTCTTTTAGTTTTTGGCTCATCCACTGCTCTTGTTTGCTGGTACTTATTCCAATTACTTATTTTATTTTGATATTCTACGTCATGGTTTTTAATTAATATGTAGTTTAATTCTTTTTAATGGGGGAAGGTGGGGTTTGGGGGCTTTTTAGTCTGTATTGGTGTAATTTTAACTGTTGTAAGCTGCCTCGATTGTTTGACAGAGGGGCAGGGTATATTATTATTAATTATTATTATTATTATTATTATTATTATTCATAATTCTTAGTTTGTTCCTATCTCCCTTGTTTTTCTTCTCTTTTCTTTATTTCTTATAGTGTTTTTTTCTGTCATCCATGTTTTTTCTCTTTCTTTTTGTTTATTGAAAGTGTCTGTCTTCATTCTTCTTCTCAGACCATAGTTCCTCTGGTTCTCAGTCTATTATGCTTACTAGTGCGAATCTCTTTTTAATGTTGCCAGTAAATTCTGTTGAGATATTATTTAGATCATATTTTGGTATAATCACCTGCTTTCTCTTATTATTGGTCCTCAAACCTCTAACATTCCATGGTGTTATGTCCTGCCTCCAGGGCCCTAGGATGGACTCTAAGTCAGAAATGAAGGCCCTGATAGAGAGCCTGAGAATGCAGAGGACATGCCAGGTCTGCAGCCACAAGAACAGAGGCTCCATCAGCCACAAACTTCAGAAGAAGAGTCAGACTTGCCTATACTACCCATATGGAGAGACATCAGGACAGAGATAATCGCAGATGCTTGCAGCTTTTATATAGGAAACAAGATGCAATTGGGGATCATCTGAGAGACCTGGGTAGGCTATAAATAACTCAGCACCTTCCCCAAACAAGTGTGGCTGACAACCAACCTTCTTTGGACAAAGTTACGCGGGTGCTGTGTTCCATAACTGTTTGCCTTAAACTCTGCCTGAAATTCTGACTACTCTTCTGAACTACCTTTTGGACTGCCTGCTGCACTACATACTAACCATAAACAACTTGGGCCAGACTGGTCTACCCCTGTTTATCAGCTGATGTCTTTGTGAGCTCTCTCTTTCCTTAAAATCCCTGTGAGACAATGAGAGTTCATGCTGGGAGTATGACTTGCTCCCCAAGGGCAGAAACAGGACACATGGAATAAAATTTACAGACATATCACATCAGGGGCATCTTTAGGGAGGTGCAGATCGCATCGGATGACAGATCAGAGGGGAGTGTCAGCTGGTGTGCTTGTGGGAAGGAACTGCCTTTCAGTGTGTACTTCCTCACCTCTCCGTGGGTAGACCAGGACTCCCAAAGAACAAAGGTCCTATCTGGAGGCAGCAAGGAAGCTGGCTGGGACACTGCCTGCAGACCACAGTAAACCTTTGGAAGCCAATCCATCACTGAATGGTGCCTGGACCCCTTCAGGTGTTGTGAACAAGGCAGGTAGACCTTAATAACCTGGGCTCACCTACCTGCTCATGGCAAGGCAGCTGGCCTTCCACTTCCTCAATTAAAAGGCTCTGAGTTGTGGAAGGGGCCAATTATCCAAGCTTTCCCCAGCAAGGGCTCTAGGAATCTGCCAAAGAATTCCATCCTGTTTCCTTGTAGCTGCATAACTACATCTCCTGCCCACACCATTCAAATACCTACCATCTGACTCCAGCGAGTATGCCAAAAGAGTAAGTGCCTATGTGTATCTCTCCAGGGGATTGGTCCCAGCCAGTCTCCTCTCTTAAACACATGAACTCCTGGAGGCCTTTCCTTTCACCCAATGCTATCTCATTGCTAATATGTTGGGTAGACAGACACAAACAGTCTGGGACATGAACAGTCATTTCAGGTGGCCTGGTCCACCAGTTATTGGCAGCAAGTAGCTGGGCATTTCTCTTCTATAGCAGACCAATATAATCCTGAGGGACCACTGGCTGGGGCATGTGCCAGGCAGCATAGGGATGACAACATGGGTTACCACATTGTGATGACACGAATCCCAATGACACTACTGTATTATATTACAGAAAAGAATCACAGTAAAGGAGAATAAATTAGAAAAAGATAGATAGATAGATAGATAGACAGACAGACAGACAGACAGATGATAGGTAGACCTCTGATGCCCCAATGCTCTTTTTCTTCTTTTGTTTCTTACATTTCTTTCCATTTTATTGGTAATGATACTACTATACCTTTTGGAAGTTATCTTTCAGGAAGTATTACACCCTTGTCACCTTTCGTCCAAGCCCAATTATGCTTCTAGCCAACAAAATATGGGATGTATTTTTTTCTCTTTTAGTATGGAAAAATAATATTTTATATTTTACTTTCATGACAGTCAGCATGGTGTAGTGGTATGACTCTGGAGATCAGGGTTTGGTTCCCCACTCAACCATAAAAACCCACTGGGTGATCTTGGGCAAGACATACTCTCTCACCGTCAGAGGATGGCAATGGCAAACCCCCTCTGAAGAAACTTGCCAAGAAAACCCTATGATGGGGTCACCATATGTAAAAAATAACTTGGATGCACAGAACAACAAATTTTACTTTCACCATGCCCATGCAGAGGTAGATTTCATTTTGGAGGATTCTCTTCATACACAGAAACAGTGAACAAGGAAAGCCACAGAACCTGTCACCCCAAGATCCACCTTGCCAGACAACTTTTGAAAGCAAACATAGATGTGATACAAGCAGCACTGTACATCTAAGCCTTGTTGTTTTCTAATCAGGTGGAAGCTGGGGACTTGCAGTCTAATTTTAAGATCATCCACTGAGGCTGAATGATGGGAATTTGGGTGCAATCAAAGGAATTACTTCTTTACACAGTGCATAGTTAAGCTGTAAGGAATATAAGCTATAAGAGGTTGTTATAGCTGCCAGCTTGGATGGCCTTAGAGGGGGATTAGATACATTCAAGAGGGTTAGAGTTATCAGTGAATTTACTGAGGAGCTCAAGATGGAGAATGCTCCACTCAGATCTTGCTACCCTTAGATCCTTCTGGAATCTGATTGGCTACTGCATGAACAGAGTGTTGACTAGACAGGCTTTCAGTCCAATCTATTTTATGTTCTGGACAGGTGAGCAGTTCAAACTCTTTGCTCCTGCCATTACCATCCTTGTAGTCAATCTTTCCAGCCACTTTTCCCCTGTTACCTGGGCTCGTTTTTGGCATCTGATCCTAGCCAGGTCTATCTTGGAGTGCTGAGATAAATACCTGTCCAGGAAAGCAGCCAAGCATACTAGGGATAGGACCAGGCTCAGGCTCCGCTGAAGCTTCAGATACAGGTCCTACTTGTGGCTCTGGCTCAGCCTCCTCTTCATCCTCCAGCTGGCTGGGCATGACATCATCTTATAATATAGCAGTAGCAATAGCAAGTACATTTCTATGCCGCTTATCAGTGAACTAGCACTCTCTAAGCAGTTTACAATGTGTAAGCCAATTGCCCCCAACAAGCTAGGTACTCAGTTTATAAAACGATGGAAGGCTGAGTGAACCTTGGAGCCCTCCTCTAGAATCGAATTTACAATGTTGTGATTGCTGTACTAGCATTTAACCACTGGACCACCAAGGCTCCCTTTATATATAATATGTTTTGAAACTGAAGTAAAGATATGACAATCAAGCCTGGTATATCGCCTAGTACTGTCTTATAGTGAAAGCTCATTCCTGGTAATCTAGGACCACTCCCATTAGACTGACATAATCTGAATAAACCATTTTAGGACAAGCTGAGGTGATTAAAGCTTGGGTCCAGGCTATTTGAAGGATGGTATCCCCCTGTATCAGCCCATCAGGGTTTTAAGATCATCCAAAGAGACCCTTTTCTCTGTCGCACCACCTTCTCAGGCTCATTCGGTGAGAACAAGAAAGATGGCCTTCTTGGTGGCTCTCCCAGACTTTGGAATTTGCTCCCCAGAAACACCATGATAGCCCCATCCTTGCTGTTCTTCCAGTGGCAAGTTAAAACATCTTTGTAACACCAGACCTTTTCAGATGGTTGAGGCTGAGCTTTTAATGTTTTATGATGCTAGATTTGAAAGTTTTAGAGATCTGTATATAGTTTTAGTTTTATTATTTTAATGTTTTAGGATTTGTAATTCTTTTAAGATGTACTGTTTTTAAACATTTTAATATTTTAAATTGCATT
Source organism: Phrynosoma platyrhinos (assembly GCA_020142125.1). Taxonomy (NCBI): domain Eukaryota; kingdom Metazoa; phylum Chordata; class Lepidosauria; order Squamata; family Phrynosomatidae; genus Phrynosoma; species Phrynosoma platyrhinos. The sequence goes on from CM034708.1 coordinate 111,450,870, forward strand.
TTACTCTTTTAATGAGTTATGTGTTTTAATACTCTGTTTACAGTCACTCCTCCATTTTTCCAGGGGATCCATTCTGGGCACACACACAGCGCAAAAACGAAAAACCACAAATATTCAAGCTCCCATTGGCTTGAATGAGCATGCGTGCCCGTGGCGCACGCACCATTATATCCCTCCCCGCTTGCTGGTCTTTGAAAAGCAAGACCGCGGACTCAAAGTCTGCAAAAATGGAGGGACAACTGTAATTTTATTTTAATGACCACTTTTGTACGTTTTTATCTGTATTTTTTAAACTGGAAGCCAGTTTGTATCCCATGTTTGGAGGGGAAAGTGGGATATAAAATTATTATTGTTGTTGTTGTTGTTGTTATTATTATTAACAAACATAAACAACTCTACATATATACTCTAACATAATGTTAATAACCAACTAATAATGTTCTCCCATATGCAGCATCCACATCCTCAGAGAGTCCTCAGAGAGGTTCTTTCTGTGAATGTTCTTAAAATTCCCTTGCTCAGGAAATGAGTCAAACCCCAAGTGCATATATTTTCTGGGCATTTTATTCTAGCTGGCTTTTGATGCCAAGATATAGAAGAATAGAGCACAATAATGGACATGTTTTCTCTCACACTCCAAGCCCTTGGAATATTCAATGCTTTAAAAAGTTTTTTAAAGTTGCATGTCTAAAACGAAGTAATTATCTATATGTAATTAAATATTTTAAAAGTTAAAATTTGATTAGACTGCTTTAGGTTTGCAATTTCCAAATTATTTTGTTTATTTTAAATTCAATCTGCAATAATTATACTAGAAAACATTGCTTTAGGGTTCAAATAAAGTACCAATTTTAAGGTGGAATGCTATGCACAACTGGGAGTAAGACCTGGGTCTTACTTCTGGGGACTCACACACAGGAGTACACCAGTATCTGTAAGGACATGTTATTCCTTCTGGGCTGTTTTTGTATAATTATAGCATATTTAGTTTATATATGTTTTGATATGTACAAAGTCATATCTTACATATCTGAAATGTTTACTGTCCTGTTTACAGCAGTAATAAAAGCCTTATTATTCTATTTATATCTCTATAATATTAATTTTACATCTGAGAAAGAGCAGTTTTATCACAATTCCAAGAAGGTAAGTTTGAAAAAAATTAAATAATTTCATTTTCAAGTGAGTATTTTGCAAATTAAGGAACAATTTACAGGCCACAGGATAACATCCATTGGCTTGCATAAGGCAGTCTCATTTATCTTTTATTTCTATGGAAGGGAGTAGTGAACAACAACTGTTGTAAGAGGAGATTCAGCCTTCTCTTCTACCAAAGTCTGGTACCAATTACTAGGGATTTAGAGACTCTATATAAAAGACAGTGTCTATTTGTTTTTGCATTTGTTTTGTGATTAAGCTGTCAGAATGTGACACAAATGCAGAGGTGAGTTGATTTTTTAAATGGTGCTTTAATGAATTATGCAAGAAAATGGAGAGTGCAGGGTTTTTAAATGCTAATCATTCACGATACTCTAGCTGATCTTAATTTTTATCATGTTGAACTAAACTAGCCACTTGAACATAGCAACAATATTCCATTTGAGAGGGTTGTCTTAAAACGTGCTTAGAAAATAGTAAAGGATTTCCTTTCTACACATGCAGCATACTCTCCAAGTAGTCCAAAATATAATTTTGACCTATATAAAACTATTTAATAAACAACAGTATTTTTTAAACTATAGTTACTGTAGAAGAGAGACAAATTCTACTCAAGCTTTCAGCCTACTTGTGGTCCTAGTCTTAAACACACACCAAATAATTTAAACTGGATTGAGTGTTAATGAGATATAATATTGGGATATGAAAGTGCTAAGTTCTAAACAGGAAGAAAAATGCTAGGGACATAAATATTAAAATAACAATGTACCACTCAAAAATCTGTCAGGAAAATTACTGTGACTTCCCAAAAATTTTTTAAGAGGTATGCAAGAATCTACTACAATAAAGCTGCATTCAGCTTTATTGCATCCTCTAAATCAGTGCTTCTCACAATATACCAGCAAGCGTTCTCTCCCTGCCCCCACAACAAGGTTTCAGTAACCACCACCATTTTCGTACTCACCGACTACAATTACCATATATCTTTCTTTCCCCAAAACTCTATGGACCAACAGCCAATAGCTTGCAGACTGACACTTGTCTATGGACTACTATGTTGAGGAGCACTATTTCAAAGCATGGCAAAGTCCTTCTTTGACCCTCATTGAAATAATAGTTTGCTAGGTTAAATGTTATGGCCAAGTATTATTTTATTAGTTCAAGAGGAAATGTATCAATTTACGCAGGAAATGGAAGGGGAAGGAGTGCTCAAATCCATAGCTCATTCCCAATCCTTCAGACTATGATCTAGAGGATTATGTGAATGCAACCTGAAAGTGTGGCTCTCATTGAAAATGGCAGTCACATGTTCCATTTCCCTTCTGCAAATCTATCAGAACTTGCCCATATCTCTACAGCATAACATGACACATTTTTACAATCCCTATTTGTTGGTGGCATCCAATACTACGGAACAGAGTAGTGGCAAACATAGAATACCATGTCAGCTGTACACATGACATGTTTGTAATTTGCTTACAAGGAAAATTGATAAACTAAATAAATACATTTTAAAAAATATCCCAGAACTTTTGTTGTTTGTGATTATACTTTCTAGTCCACAGCTCTTAAAGCAAATGTCCCTATACAGACATAACTCCTGTTCTTGTACATACATACACAATATATGGTAATGGTTCTGAGGAGAGAGAAAAGAAGATTGACAGGTGATCTTATTATCAGACACCATTTTCTTGTAGCAATATCTTTTTGTTCAATCAACAGGTTTGGTTTAGATCTAATTATCAGTTATTTCCTGAACACTGGGCAAAAACTTGGACTAATGGCAAGAAGACTACCATATAAAAATCAAATACCCTTCAAACTTGTTTCCACAGTCAGCAACAAATCTGTACACAAATGCTGTACTTTTTGGACCATTTGGAAACGGCATAATCTACAAGCCCAGACTTGCACAATAAATTACCCAGCAAGCCAAAACCATCCATATGTGGTTGACTACCAAGAGCTAAATAAACCTCCAGTTTTTGCTGCATAAACTAGACTGTAAACCAGTCTGGTGTCAACTATCAGGAGGGCCACACACATGGCAAGTGTCTGTGTTCACTTTGGCAGGTCAGAGATCATGCAGGTCAGGACTATTCAATTCACTAACTAGATTCACATTGTTAGGTGTCATTTGGCACTTACTACAGTAGGGACATTAAAAAACAACTTTCCAGGACCAGAGTTTAAGGTGAAACAACAGGCATTATTTGATTTAGGAGACAAATTTCAGAAAGAATGTCATTTTTCTGTGCCAAGTTACATGTCTTTGTAGTGTTGGGTGTATTTTTATTTTTAGGAGCTTCAGGCTAAACTAATTAGCAAAGATGTAGTAAGTATCTAAGGGCACGCCTGAAGCTTTCACCTCTGTAGAACAATCTTTGGCACAATCAGAGTACTATGCTATTCTCCTTGAGTTATTTAAAGCTTCCAGATGTCATAGAGGCACAGTGCCACTTTGCAAGGGTCATCTAAAGAAGTAGTAGATATTTTCTGTGGGTCCACAGGAGTCAATTTTCTACCATGTACCTTTCTGGGAGCTGCATGGAGTGACCCCAAAATGGAAGCAGAAGTCTATTTCTGGTTTTTCAAAATATATATATTTGATACTAAACTATGAAGGGGGCCTGCTATCTTTTAAAAAGGTAATATGCTACTCCTGGAAGCTTCTAAGAGTATCAATTCACTCTTTTTGCTGGAGAAATGGCAGTCAGGTGGTATCTGAGTGGGCTGAACAGCCACAAAAACAGCCTTAGAACGCACCTATTTCAAGGTTTTAACTCTGCTACCCCCAAACTTTGGTTCTTACTCTGCTGGGAACTGTGATGGCTTCTATATATTTATCTCCCTACCTTTGAATATTGCTTGGAGGCTGTAATTCAGAACATAGCGACTAGGCCATGAACAGACTAGCCGTAAGGACCAAATCTCACTGGAACTTAAGCAGTTCCACCAGCTTTAGAAATGGCTTGGAGCACCATTCCAAGTGCTGGTGCTCACCTTTTGTACCCCACCTCGAGCCTTGAAGGGAGGCGGGAAAGAAATAAAAATTATTGTGTTTTTGTTGTTGCCCTGCACGGCGTTAATCTTGTACCACAATAGTCAGCCTAAAATAATCTTTGGAGGCCCTACTGCAGAGCCCCTTCCATCTGAGGTGAGAGGGGTATCAATCAGTCAAGAAGGTTTTTTTGCTTGTGGCATCCCATTGTTTTTATATTCCCTCCCCAAGGAAGTTCACCTGGAAATCAAGTTGATGACATTTAAATGCCACAAAATTACCTTATTAATGTTGACAGACATTTAATATAATTTAGTATCTAATTTTTAAAAAAATATATTTAAAACATTATTTAATGCAGCTTGTTATGCTGTTGAATTGTCATTGTTTTATACTTACTTTTTAAAAAACTTTATTGTTGAATACAGTCCTTGACTGAAGATGATATAACAAACATCTTTGATATGTAAATACTTATTTTATTGTGCTTTTCTGATGTTTATTGATTTGTTAATGTCTGATGTCATATTTTGTCAGTACGTGCCACCCTGAAATGACAATTTAAACAATCAGCATGTGTGTGTATTATATAAAAAGAAAAGGTAAAGGTATTCCCCACTGACAAGGTTGTCAAG
>CM034708.1:111470675-111490128 GCA_020142125.1 Phrynosoma platyrhinos
ATTCCAAATATATTTTTAAACTTTTAAAGATCATTATGCACCAAAATGTAGTAGATTAATTAGTTAAAACAACTTTTGTTAAAACAGAAAGCTGCATTAAATTGCAGATTGTAAACTTTGTTCTCTCTTCCTCAGATTTTGAGCAGAAACCTCCTATTTTGGATTACTGTATATTATATTTTAATTGCAAAGTCAATTGCAAATTGTATAAAAAGAAACAGCATAATATATCTTATTAGTTATTAAATTGTGACCTCCTCTCTTTTTTACAAATTAAAGCATTAATTAAGTTTAGTGTGGTGGTATATATTCAGCAATGTGAAACTCAGTATTCAATTTGTTATCATGATTTTTTAATTTTAAAATCTGGAACACCAGATAATTTTACTTTTGGCCACAGCCACTATATTTAGTGGTATTACATAAGAGGAAGGACCTGCAATAATTTTGTTCTCTAGTTTAAGGCCTTATTCAAATAATTGACGAAGGAAAATCTTAACATAAAAATTATTTTACTACACATTGCTATTAATAATTCTGCACCACCATCCCATAAAAAATAAAGTTTAATATACTGATCCCAAGGAAAAAGGTCACAGCAATGGGTTTTTAAAATGCTTACCTTCAGATAGAAATACATTTTTTTCCTAGTAGAGAATTAAAATATCAATAAATGGATTAAACACACATCTTTTAAACTCCCAAACTATCTAATTTATATGGCTGTGCAGTTCTTCTGCCCAAGTAAAGATCTATGCCAAACCACTTCACGATCAAGGAAGCAAACATGACTCTATCCAGGCTGAGTCTCAAAATGCCGGGGACCAGAAGTGTTTGGGATATTATTATTTTTTTGTATTTTGGAATATTTCCATATACATAATAATATATCTTGACGATGGGACCCAAGTCTTAAGATTAAATTTATTTATGTTTTGTATACACCTTATACATACAAGGTAATTTTATAGATAATATTTTCACTAACTTTGTGTATGAAACAAAGTTTGTGCATACTGAATCATCAAGTAGCAAATATGTCACTCTCTCAGCAACCCATGTGGACAATTTTGGAATATTTTTGATTTCAGAACTCTGGCTAAGGGATACTCAGCCTGTACATACTAAACACTCTGAATGCATTATATTATGTGAAAATAAAAACTGTAACTTCTTTTTCTTTGTGATATGCCATATAAAAATATGTTTTATGCTGCACCTAACCCTGTTTCTCATTACAAAATACCTGAGGGTGTTGGGAGGTAGAATAAAGCAATATAGTGTAAAGGCTAGATTACTTTAAACTGGTTGTTGTTGTTGTGTGCCTTCAAGTAGTTTCAATTTATGGCCATCCTAAGAGGACCCTATAATTGGGTTTTCATGGCAAGATTCTTCAGAAGGGGGTTGGCATTGCTATCCTCTGAGGCTGAGAGAATGTGACTTGGCCAAGGTCATCCAGTGAGTTTAGATGGCTGAGTCAGGATTTGAATTCTGGTCTCCAGAGTCCAATGCTCAAATTACTATGTCATACTGGCTCTCACTTTAAGCTGTGCTAGACAGTAAATCAGCTGTAAGTTACATATTACACATAAAGGGCTTAAACTCAACTGGTGGATCCACTGGGTGAAAGGAATTTATGTATGTGCTGATTTACCAAGCTACAGTTAATTTAGGCCTACTCTACAGGATTAACAGTCAGTTTTAGTTCAATATTTATATTTTATATAGCTATACTTGACAGATAGAAAAGCACATATGCATCTATACTGCTGTAGATATAATGGTGAGAGAGAGAGAGAGAGAGAAAGAGAGAGAGAGAGAGAGAGATTTGCATACATAAACACTAAAAAAGTAAATAAATTACAAACCTGAACATAATGAAAAGCATTCCAGCACAGAAGAATATATACTTAGAATGGGCCAGCATCCAGAATTCATATCCAAAATTAACTTTGTAATGAATGTAAGTATCAGGAGTGAAAGAAAGGAAGGAAAGAAGAATAGGAAGAGATTACATTATATTTTCTTGATATGAGACTGAGCAAATAATTTCTATCCACTGATTCTCAGCTCTAATACAATATTTTTTTTCTTTATATTATAACTCCCTGTCCTTTGTTTGAAAAAATTAAGTATACTATACCTAACCAAAGATATACAACCTGAAGAAAAACATTTCATTTTCATTGTGGGGAGGGGGCTTGCTACAGTTTAAACATTGTTTAATTAATTAATCTTCTGTCTTTGATTAGGCAACAGCACAGTCCTATAGATGCCTACTCAGAAGAAGCTCAAGTGAATTAAATGGGTCATATACCCAGGTAAGTGGATACAGGATTGTACCTTAGTGATCAATCAAGTCAACCAACTAATTTAATGCATAGGTATAAAATATTAGTTAACATTAAATTTAATCAGTAAAACCACTGGTCACTGTTAGGCAAAAAAGTTGTTTTCATTGTTTCCTGGATAAAGAATTATCTGTAATACAATAATCAAATAGCTTGTAAACAGTAAACAAGTTCTATGAATATGGGAAATAAGTTGTTTTACCATGAAACCTAAATTATATATCTAGTTTTGATACAACCTGGAAGAAAAGTGGTGTTTAACAAGACAGTACTAAATGTGCCTACTCATATGTCAAACTTGAATTTGGTGGAGCTTGGGCTACAGACAAGATGCATTTCCTTCATGTTTGTCATGGGATGGGAGTCGAGTGTTTCTGTAGCATGTATAGCACTGTGCCTTTCACCTCTAGCCCCACTTGCATCTACCAACTAAGCCCAGTAAAGTGAGTGGCCTAGACTTTCCTGTACACTACAGAAATAAATAATGTTTCTTTGATAAAAATAGAAAATGACCCACCTTTTATCACTGGGGTTTTTATGTACCCCAGAGTAGAAATGGTTTTCCGAAAAAAATAAAACAAGAATATGACAATACTGATTATCTAATACCAAGTTTAAGAAAATAAAAATATGAAGCTTATTACCATGGCCTGAAAGACATGGACCAAAAAAATGGCTACCGGCTGCATTGGAGGTGTGCCATTTATACAATGTACATCTCCAATGTGGCCGGAAGCCATGCCAAGGTTACGCTCCGGTCCTTTAGACCACAGCAAAAAGAGCCGGGATAATCTGGCTCCTGGCGGCGCAGTTTGGGTCCAGTGTTGGCCCATTTTTGGAGTGGGTTGTGCAGTTGCTGCACACCCAATTCGCTTGCAGCTGGAGCAGCCTCAGGCCATGTTTTCCTGGCTGTATGCTTCACTCCTGTGTTATTGCTATTTGTACAGTATTGTCAAAATAGATAGACAGACAGACAGATAGATATAAGCAAAATGAACAGGTCTTTGCAGAGAGAAAATAATTATTTCGCAAAATCCTAAATCTGTATTCACGTGATGCCTTCATTAGACCAACTGAAAGTTGGGTGTCAATTACAGAGGAAGCATAAAAGTTTTGAAAGTGGAAACCACCATTTCAAATAGGGTAACATTTTTTTATTGATTCACAAGATATGATGACAATATTATTTCCTGTGTAATACTTTTTGTTATTCTTGTTGCTAACTTTATTGTTGCTATCATCTGGTACTCTAGTTACTTCTGTGATTTGCAGAGAAGAACATTTATCAGAGTTGGAAGAGATTCATGAAAAGCACAATAAAATCTTCAAAAGCCAGTTTGCCCATGTCTGCAGATATTTAGAACTGTATGTATCTAATTAGTGGAGGGCATTTTCATTCTATCAACTTATGAGGGATTGCTTGTCTGTTTCTAATTTCAGTTCAAGAAAACTAAGAATGCTCTTAACTTTTACACTTAAATAAATGGGATTTCAGTATGCTGTAGCGCTCTATATATTTAGAGTCTGGATACTGGAAGGTAGTAGAAATAATATTTTCATAATTAGACCCACAGCTATCAAAGTTGGAAATGCATGCTGCTTGTGTAGGACTATAGATTTAGATCTCATGATATACACTCTTACAGAAAAGAAACAGAAATATTTCATTAAAAGGCTTTAAAATGTATGATTACTGAATAAAATATTGTAGAAAGAAATGTGCTTTATAATCACTGTGAGAAATCTGTTAAAAGTATTTCCCCCCCTCCAGACTATGTATGGCACACAGTTTATAAGCATAACAACAGGTAAATGTAACTTGCATCACAGAGGATTTAGTAGCAAATTAAAACACACACTTAAGACCTCTTGAAACTTGCACAACTAGCATAGCTACTTTATCTCTATAGACACAATTCTTAACTTTCCCACATAACTGAAGCTAATGTTCTCCCACAATACAAAAAGAGTGTGGTACTTTTCTTCTACTGCCTCAGTCCATCTCAGTGGAACATGCTCGGGAGGTCTTCCTGTGGATTACTTTATTACCCCTAATTTACAGTATAGGTAAACAAATGCTGTCAGCAATTATTGCTGAAGCCCAGACCTTACCTCAACTGTTAAGAAATGCTGAAACAGTTAAGTAAATATAGCATTACCATCTTCATAGCACATGCATACAAAGACTCTCTATGGTTACTTCCTCAGTTAGGAATTCTCTTCTTCCAGAGTACTGGGAGAAAGCAAATCTAAACCTATTTTCCTGAAACACTGTATAACTTTCCCTATATGAATGTTTTGTGGTATGAGATGAAGTTGGTTCTTTCTTGACATGTCCTTTATTAATTTAAAAGTTTGGGCAGCAGTCCTAGTTACATGGACACCAAGAAGCAAGTAAGTGAATCTTACTAAGCAAATATTCATAGGATTGCACTTCCATCATCTTAAACTGCAGCCCTATACACATTTACCTAATCTATATTGACCATGATGCGATTACGTACGCATATCCACACACAGGAAAAAATGGGTTTGAATCCAATGTCACCTAAGTGGACCCATGCCTTGCATTACCCCACAAATCTGATTGTGGTGGTGGTGGTCTTCCAACTCTTCTGCTGCAAGGTTAATTTGATTGGCACTACTATATAGTACAAAGGCAGATGGACATTCCACTGAATACAATACTTCATCTGTACATTGTATACAGTGATAATTGAAGGCAAAACAAAACAAAATTATTCTGAGTTGAGTATATTCCACTTGTTCCAAGCAGCCAGGTAGGTAGGTAGGTAGGTAGGAGATAGAGACAGACAGACAGACCTCTCTTTCAACAGTGTATGTAATCCTGTCAACAATTCCTGTATTTAGTAAAGTGAGTCTGACGCATAAGCAATTTTAGCTTAACCTGAGTTGAATGCAGACAAACATGGAATTATATACTTATTACAACCAAAAATTCTTTGAAATAATTGTGAAAAATGGAATCAGATTCACTTAGAATATACAGTTTGCTTGAAAAATCTGAAGATTATAATTACAGGTATACCTGCCATGCATTAAATACCATGCATTTAAGACTAATAATCTTTTGTGGTTTATAAGTACTGTACATGCTAAATGGGTGTGCATATATTCCCAAAGTAAACACAAAGTGAATGTTGTTTCAGTTTTTTTAAAGGTCATTTTCTCTGTATTCATAGTATATACAGCTATCTATTTGTGCAGGCATTTCATGCATATGATGAATATTTGTGCTTGGGGTGGCAAATGAATCTTCATTGTTCTTCCTGCCACAGACCAACATGTCTAAATATGTAGAATTTATTATTACAGACTCAGTCACCATACAAATTTATTTGTAACCTACTTGTTAATTTCTTGTGTTTTTTAAGCAGCTGTCACAAAAATAATTCTCATTGATACTGAAAAGGAATGCTTGTGCAGCCAGTTTTAAGCAAGTTCACAATTTCAAAACTTATGCGAGAAAATCATTATACAGTTTACAGCTATGAATAGCAACTTTAAGCATCATAAGCCCACAGTTCCAGAGAAAAAAATAACTTCCTGGTGCATCAAAATATATGAAGAACTCTCCTCTTTCTAAAAGTAAACATCATATTAACCATGTCCAGTACAGACTCTTGCAGGCTTTCAGCTTACCCCATGTAGTTTTAAGTATTGTGGCAATGCTGAAATAAAGGGGTCCTGTGCTAGGTAAAAGGCATTTGCTTCATAGCAAATTCATTTGGTTTTCAGCAGTGCTAGATGAGCACTGAGATGATAAAAAATATTCCAAATTAAATAAGCATAAGCTTTTAATTGCTGAACATTTTTGTCACTTCTAAATAGAAACAATATTTTTTATTTGACCAGTCTCATATTTTATTTGAAGATATTCCACAAAGCCTTCCAACACTTCACCAAAAGGCAAGAAACACTGTTTACTTCTTTACAAAATTGGTTTCTATAGAGATGAAGAATGAGAACTATTTTTATTCTACTATCTATGCTAATTCTTTAAAAAATGGAAGTAGAGAAATCGCCCATTCTCTTTGCAATACAAATGTCAGTGATATTCAAGTGTATCTCATCTTATCCAAGAAAATATTTGTTCAGTTGCAAAATATAATGCTTATAAAATTTAATCTATTACAATCTGTAAAATATTCTATGCTACTTCAGTATTTTCTTGATTTGGATAAATACAGGAACAGAGAGAGTTTTCCCCTAATGTTTTTCTTCAATAAACTTTGCCTGAAAAAAGTCCTTTGTTTTTGTATACTGGTAACATTTCAGAATTCCTTTTATTCAGAAGCTGGAATAATTTGAAATGAAAAGGATTAAAATGGTAGCTAATAATATACTTAAAGTATGTGATTCATTTTTCCTGAACAGAACAAATTCTGCATATAAACATGGCTTAATGACATAGACCATAAGCCTATTAGTATATAAATTCCCAGTACCTTTTAAGCTGACTGCTCTACTTTAGGAAAATGAGTAATATTAAACTAACAGCTCAATAAATGTACTTCCCAAAGTACTTTTATAATATAGTACATACACTATTTTATTATTATATTTCTATTATATAATGTATTTCATAATACACTAAATACACTGTTTTATTACTATAAAATATTAGAATATGAGAGTGCTTAAAGTTCAAACCAGACCTCTAATAAGTACCATTTAATATTAGGATATTTCTCTTCTTCAGCTAATTGAGTGAAAAAAGTGTAAAGTGACTGTGGTGACAAACTTTGAGTCGCCAACAATGTACAATAATATGGAAAAAATATTCTACATCAATTTTGCACCAATCTGCATTGCATGCTATGTATATGTCACTGTTTAGAACAAGCATAAGACAACAGGATATTAAAACAACAAAATCAAATATGAGATTTTATGTACATTTCCATCAGCTATTTCATCACACTGTACATATAAATCTGCACTCGAGCCCATTTATGTGAATCTGACAAGTATTTTCTCAGCTTGATTCCTTAAGGACTGGCCCAGTTTTGTTTATCATAATTTTGTGTGTAGTTTCCTTTCTGTATTAAAATTGAGGCTTCTCTTTCTCTCTGTTTATTGATATTCTATTTCATGCTGTTCTCTGTTTATCTCATAATAAAGAAATAAAGCCAAAAATAGTTTATTATGATACAAGTATAATGTAACTTTGGAAGAATTTCCTTCTCACATTCAGTATGATCCCTGAAGATTTCATATATGTTTACTTAAGAAAACAAGTTATATTGAGGGCTTTAATTCAAACCATATTTTGCTATTTAAAAAGTAAAAATGCATTTCTTTGTGAACTAATGTCTGGTGTGCTTACATGCCAAAGAAGTAAGCAGTTGTAACTAAACAAATAAAACTAACGAGAAAACAAAAAGAACACTTTTTTCAAGAATTAAGAAGCAAAACAGATACATGGATAGAACTAGATTTTAATTCTTCCACAAATAATTGTTCACAACAACACTAGATGCAGCACCAGGTTGGCTATGTCCTGCAGGTCATGAAATTTTACTTAATTTCTCATAATTTTCCAAAATCTATTTATATAATAAGCTTTTGTCTTTTGAGTAAAATAAAGGCCTAAAATGGATGTATTTACATGATATATTAAATTCAAGAATACAACAGAAAAGTCTGCTAATATTAAAAAAAATACTATTTAAAAGTTGTACACAATACACCTTACATATTTTACATTATTTTCAAATAACATAGTTGTTTTACCTTCTCAGAGGTATAGAACACCACTCCCACTGTTTTAGGTTTTAAAGTTGCTTTCATTTTTTCATAATTTTTAACACATTAATTTCCCAAAGAGAAATTAATGTTATAGCCTTGTTGATATTGGACAATACATCTGAGCAATAACTGCAAAAGGTAATTATGCAAGATGTGTGAGGGAAATTGTAGCAACACATACTTCAGTTTTGGGCACATGTTGATTCCGAAGAGTTTTAGATGAAGTAGTCCTGATACTCTTCCTTTTAGTGCTAGCACGTGCCTAAATTAGTTCTCCATTTTGTGGTGGCCCTCTGAGAGTAATTCCTATTGAGAAGTGAACAAAGGCCATGACCTCTGGGTCAGAGTGTAATGCAGGAAGCATGACCTCCTCTTTGTTCAGATCAGCACTGTTTACTTTGCCTAAGTAAAGATCACCAATACATTAACTAAAGAGGATTAAAAGGGTCATATCCCCAGGGATATAGCTCTGACAAGTGGCAACTCTCCTTAGGCACCAAAATCATTCTTTTTTCCTCCCCCCCCTTTTTTTTTTTGGAGGTGGGTCATTAAAAAAATCCTTGCATATTTTTAAGAGAAAAAGAAAGGCCATATTTAAATTTATATTTAATTTTGATTGTTACAAGGTCTTAAGAAAAGTATATTTTGAATACAGCTTTCTATTTCTTGCGTTTTTATATGATGTATTTTATTGTTGTTAGCCGCCCCGATTGATCTCAGAGAGGCGTGATATAAATAAAATTTTATATTATTATTATTATTATTATTATTATTATTATTATTATTATTATTATTATTATATTTTCTGATTTTTCAAAATTAAAAAAGTTAATAAATTATGAATATGAAGGTTGGTAATATTAAATATCAATAGTTTTTGTGGGTTTTTTGGGCTGTGTGGCCATGTTCTAGAAGAGTTTCTTTCTGACGTTTCGCCAGCATCTGTGGCTGGCATCTTCAGAGAAAAAGATTTTCTCTGAAGATGCCAGCCACAGATGCTGCCGAAACGTCAGAAAGAAACTCTTCTAGAACATGGCCACGCAGCCCGAAAAACCCACAAAAACTATGGATGTTGGCCATGAAAGCCTACGACTTCACATTAAATATCAATATTTCTGTTTTGCTGAATTGCTGCTAAGTAAGAAGGTTCAGTTATTATGTATTTTCTATATTCCCTTCAGTTTCAAAAATAATTGAAGGTAGTTTACTTACCCTGCACCTCACACACACATACACACACACACACAGTGAGTCCCCTCAAGAAGGCAGACAAGTTAATTTGGGTCTGAAAGCCAACAGCTGCCCAATAATTCTCTCTAAACAGAGAGTAAACATTCACTACCAGACATTCACTGCCAGACCTGACAAGGAGAACATCTGTAAAGCCAAGAAGATATTTCTGGGTTCAGTTTACCGTGTGTTTTCATGCACAAGCTCCGTTTGAAATCAATGCCAGGAGGGATCCTTTGTCATTAACGGATACCTTCAGTGTGCATCTATCTCATGCTTTCTTAAATCTGGAAATAGCACTCTTCCACAAAACCCAAATCTGTCAAAATTACAGGATTTGCTCAACCTCCAAATAGGCTGCCGTCTCTCCTTAAAAAGACAAAAGAGGTAATAGAGAATGATGGCTTTTTCTAGCTCCGTATTTTACACTGTGCTTAGCATTGTAGGGATTTTCCCAACAAAGACGCTAATGAAGTTGCATCACTATATACTTCTCAACTTTGTAATTGACTGTTTTCCTTTACACAAAACTCAGATCCAGAATGTTGTCCAAGAAAACTCTTATATAAATGCTTTCATAACAATTGACAATGAATCTTTCTAAATTCAGTCTTAGCAAGAAGCATCTGACCATTGTCCAACAGCAATAAGTGCAGTAGCTGTGTTGTCTGGTTACGGTGGCCAAGGAACTGACCATATTCCAATAATTCAGGCAGGTCATGTGATATAGAAGAAGCATTGTTCTCACTCTGAATTAGTTTTGTTTGTCCTCAGTAATGTCTTCTTCTGCCAAATCTGACTAGCCATGGCACAAACGTAGTTACTATTAGTTGGCCCTTCATATCCATGGCGATTCCGTTCCAGACACCACTCCTTATGCAGATGCCAAAAACCACAGGACCTCAAGATCCATTCATCTTAATGGCAGTGCACTGGGTACATGGATGCAGGAGTGTAGTTGCGTGCATGCATTGCCATTGGGATAAATGGGGCAGGACCATCAACAGATGCTCAAATCCACAGATGGTAAACCTGCGGTTGGGGCAGGCTGACTGTAGTTGTAAAGCAGGGATAGGCAACCTTTCCCCTTTAAGGGCCGAGGGACTTCAGCTCCCAGAATCCCAGGAGCTATTGGCCAACATGGCTGAGGCTTCTGGGAGCTGAAGTCCCTCGGCCCTTAAAGGGGAAAGGTTACCTACCCCTGTTGTAAAGTGTGCTCTCATCCAAAAATTACTACGCAGTATAGATAAAGTTTCAGTATGATATTAGAATTTTAATAAGAATATGAATAAACTGAGAGGAGTATGTGATAAATTTCATAGTAGTGCCTACTGTAAACCCAATGAAATCCATGGGGCTTTAGTTGTAACTAACAGGTCCTATTCATTTCAGTGGGTCTACTTTAGGTAGGACTACTGTTGTTTAGCTCCTGACACCATCAAAATAACAAAGCTGTTGTTTAGCCTCTGGCCCCCACTAATGGTCTAGAGCCAATGTGATGATGGGAGAGCAAAAAAAAAAAACTTAAGCAAAATAATAATGATAATTGTTGAGCATTAGCATAAGAAATAATAGGCAATTGCTCTGTCTTGCACAATGGAAAACTCTGCAGGATTCCTTCCATGTACTAACTCTAGTCTAGAGGTCCACTTCTGCTGATGCAAAAGACTGTGTAATAGCACAATACCACTATTAGGCCTTGGATAGGGAGGATCAGACCATATTCTTCCAAATAACTCTGTGCTTCTTATTTTGAATTACCAAAAAAAAAAAATATGTAGCATATTAAAGAGTAAAAATAGTTTCAAATGCATACAATTCCCCTTCTCCAGATGATAAGGAGTGCATTGAAAGCCAGAACGCTATAGTGACTCTGGGACCCTAGGATCGAATCTTCGCTTGGCCATGGAAACCCACTGTGTGACCTTGAACAAGTCACTCTCTCTCAGCCTCACAGGAAGGCAAAGGCCACAACCTTCTCTGAGCAAATCTTGCCAAATCTTGCCATTATCCAGCCAGAGGGAGAGAAAGGCCCAGCCAGCTCCATCAGGCCCGGCCTAAAGAAGAAGAACCCTCCCTTTTGCCATCTGACATCATCTGGCCTCAGAGGGAGAGAAGGGCACAGCCAGCTCCATCAGACCTGGCCTAAAGTAAGAAGAAGTGCCCTCCCTCCAGTCCATCTGCCATGGCCTCAGAGGGAGAAAAGAACTGCTGGACTTATTCCCCTTCCCCACCGCCATTCCCTTCTTTTTTCCCCCATGTTTTTTTAGATCATAAGCCTGAGGGCAGGGAGATGTCTAATTAACTATCTGTAAGATGTCTAATTAACTATCTGAGAGTCTTTCTGGCTGAAGATCAGGGTATAAATACAGTAAATAATTTAAAAAATTGCCAAGAAAACCCCATGATAGGTAAGGGGTTAGAGAGCTGCTATGTCTGAAACAACTTGAAGGCACACAACAACAAGGAAGTGTATTTAAAAACAAGACACCCCAGACATACTGTTGTGTAAGCAAAAGACCAAGATGAGTCCAGAACAGTGGTAGGCAACCTAAGATCTGGGGGCCAGATGCTGCCGCTGCCGCCGCCCCCCGCCATGATAATATTGATTATTGTTATTACTTGTTCTTGGGGTTTTCTTGGCAAAAATCTCCACAGGGGTTTTTGCCATCATGGCTTTTCTGGGGCTGAGAGAGTGTGCATACATTTTTTTTAATTTTAATTTTATTTTTATTTATTTATTTATTTATTTATTGTGCTTCAGCCCCCCAATTGTTGGGACAGCAACCCAGCCTCGCGGTCCCGATCCTCCCTTTTGCTGCCCCAAAAAGAGCGGCAAAATGCTGCTCCTTTTAGAGGTGGCAAAAAGCCACCCTAAAAGCTGGTGCTGCAGCTCTTCAGCACCCTTTCAGTGCAGCATGTTTAAATGCTGCACCGGGAGGGTGTCCTGATGCCGCATGCCATGTGTACGCCCGCACAGCGTCAGGCCGCTGTTGGGGGGGGGTTTGGGTGGCTGGCGTGCTGTTGCCCCGCCCCAAGTCTACCTCCAGGCTGGCCCTTTGGGCCGGTCTGCAACAGCCCTAACTAGTTATTTTGTAGAACCTAGATGTAGCAATAAACTAAGTTTCATTTTACCTACTAATGTATCCTGTTTATTTACCAGAAGCTCAGATCTAGTTGTTTTTACCAAATACCTGTGGAGGACATGCTTGTTGCTGATGCAACTAAACTGATTTAACCACAAATTAACTAAACCATAATTTTAACAGTGAGCAGCATCACCATTGCTCCTAACTTGATCACAAGATTATTTAAGAAAAAAATTTGTGGTTAAATGTGTTCATTTGATTATATTAAGGTAGTGTATCACCAGAATATCACTCTTCTTGAAAAAGCAAAAAGTTGGAACTGCTTTGTACACAGAGGTGCCACCCCACTTTGTCAATCTTTTTCTATTATGAGTGTCTTTCTGTCTGTCTTTATCTTATTGTCTAAAGCAGGGGTCGTCAACTTACGGCCCAGGGTCCGGATCTGGCCCCCGAGGCTTTTGGACCGGCCCCGGGCCAGTCCTGCCGCCCCCGCCACTGCCACCCCTGCCCCCGTGTCGCGACTGCCATTTTGTTTTCCAAAATGGCGGGCGCGACTCGTTTGCGCATGCGTTGAGTACAGCACATGCGCAAACGAGTCGCACCTGCCATTTTGTTTTCTAAAATGGTGGCTGCGACTCATTTGCACATGTGCAGTACTCAGCGCATGCGCAAACGAGTTGCGCCCGCCATTTTGGAAAACAAAATGGCGGCCACGAATCGCTCGTGCATGTGTTGTATGCTGGAAGTACTGCGCATGCGCAAGTGAGTGTGCGTGTTCATGCGCAGTACTTCCGGTGTACTGTGCATGCACGCATGCGTGAGCGAGCGCAACACCATTTCCCCCCCACACTCTCGGCCTGCAGAAGACCTGGGGACCAGCAGACCGGCCCCAGGTAAGGAAAAATTGTCAAGCACTGGTCAAAAGGCTATGCACTCCATTTTTCCACTGCTGGAATGCAGGTTTCCACATTTATTTTTATAAGGATTGTCACATAAACCTATTCTCTGCCATCAACTGGGCATGAGCAAAATAACAAACTAATCAGAATCTTTTACTCAGGCATTGATCATCTGGAAAGTCTCAACATTTGTAGTTTTGTAGAAATTCCAACTATTCCTATAATATATTTACAATTAAATAAATAGGTGGGATACTAGCAAAGTAAATCAAGATGATCTGCACTGTACTGAAGATATTTTAATAATTATAATAACAATAAATGACAATCAATACATGATGTGACTTCAAGCAAGTTGCACATATTATGATATTACAGGGTATTTTAATTTAAAATGGTTTATTGCTATGCTCATTTGGAATAAAATTCCCTTGGTCTCAGTGGAATTTATTTCCAAGTATGAGGAACCAACTAGGTGACCTTGGGCAAGTCAAACACATTCAGCCACAGAAGAAGGCAAAGGCAAACCTCCTCTGAACTAATCTTGCCAAGAAAACCATGTGATAGGTTCACTTTAGGGTAGCCATAAGTCTGAAATGACTGGAAGGCACACAAGAATAGCAATGAGGCCTAAATACCCCAAAGGCAACAGATCCCATCTGATTTTAGAACCTCAGCTGGATCAGCCCTAGTTAGTATTTGGATGGGAAACTATCAATGAATACCAGGTACTGTAGGTTCTATTTCAGAGGAAGAAACTGGAAAAACCACCCTTGAACCTTCCTTGTCTAAGAAAACCCTATGAAATTCATTTAAAAATGGATTACTTAGCATATCCTTCTATATACCTGTTCTTCATGGAGCATTTAAACACAACCTATCACTAGGCAGCATATTATACTGCTTCCATTCTTTAATAAACTTCATAAATTATATTCTAAATTTTGTTAAAGACCATGCATAAACATCTGCTACTACACTGTCAAAAGGCCAGCATGCTTATTTTTCAATCAACTTGGTTGCATAAACAAGAGCATATGGAGAACTAATTGCATGCATGCAAGATATTCAAGGACCTTGTGCTCACCTAAGTACACTTTTGATTTAAACCTCTAAAATGATAAAATATGTAATATATTACATACAGTAGACCTTTGGTATCTGCTGGGGTTTGCTTCCAGGACCTTCTGTGGATACAAAAATCCCATTATATACAATGGTGCAGTAAAATGGTATCCCTTCCATAAAATGGCAAAATCAAGGTTTACTTTTTGGATTTTTTATTAATTCAAGCTATGGATAGTTGAGTCTGTGGATGCAGAATCTGTGGATATGGAGGGCCAACTGTACTGCAGAATTCTTATTTTGTAATCTCTCCCAAATACAGCCTATCACTCATTTTTGAGAAAATGTGTTATCCAGTTAAAATACAATATTAGTTACAATTATGGTTATAACTTAGATCAGGGGTAGGCAACCGTTTTGAGCCGGGGCCCAGACAATTGGGGGGACGAAACACCCAAAATAAATAAATAAATAAACATATTTTTTAAAAAAAATAAAAAAATATGCATGCACACTCTCTCAGCCCCAGAAAAACCATGGCAAAACCCCTGTGGAGATTTTGCCAAGAAAACCCCAAGAACAAGTAATAACAACAATAATCAATATCATCATGGTGGGCGGTGGCGGCGGCAGGACTGGCCTGGGGCTGGTCCAAAGGCCTCGGGGGGCTGCATCCGGCCCCCGGGCCTTAGGTTGCCTACCCCAACTTAGATTATTAAAAATACTTCAGTACCAGACTAAAACATTCATTAAATGGAAGTGCCAAGAACCAGTGTAGTATAGTGAACACTGGACTATGATTCTGGAGACCAGAGTTTGAATTCCTGCTCAGCCTTGGAAATCCACTGGATGTTCTTGGGCAAGTCACACCTTCTCAGCCTCAGAAGAAGGCCATGGCAAACCCTCTCTGCTCAAATCTTGCCAAGAAAGCCTGTGACAGGTTTGCCTTAGGGTTGCCATAAGTCTGAAACAACTTGAAGGCACACAACAACAACATGTAATGACACAAATATTTACGAATTATTACAATACTGCTCACACATAAAAGCAATAGCCTGTTTAACTTTAGAAAATGTGTTCATACTAAACACATTGTTTTAATTAGGAAAAAAACCCGCTCAACCTCTGATGCATAAATAAAAATATCATTAATATTATTCAGCTGTACTATGAACTCTGGATTCTGAATGCACAGACATTAACATTACAGGCGTTCAGAAGCATTTTAATGTGAATATCCTTTTGTGTATTATTCAATGTCTTCATTTTGGAAAAAAGCCAAAAATAGCACACAGAGCTAGCATTTCCTTGTGGACTTCTCTTTCAAGGGAAGGGAATATAAATTTATTTTCATATCCTTTTAAATACGAAAAAGGTTACTGGCTTTGTTAATGACTGTTGAAAACAAACAATAGTGACTAGAACACAGAAGGTTGCACACATTCTTTTTCCCATTTATCTTCTGTGATGCATGTTCCTGCCATTTATTACCATGATACATAAAATACTCAGAATAGTTTGAGTCAGACCATTTATACAATCTCGGTACAACCTGCTACCTACATCCTACCAAAATGTGTGGGATGGAAGGATTAGTTATGCAATTATAGCTTTAAAGAATTTCTGCAAAATTTGGAATGCTACCTTTGAAAGTAAATTTACCAGTGCTAACCACTAGAAACTGGAAGACTGATTGTGTTTAATATTAACAACTGATTAATCTGGTTCACTGAATTCTGTTAATTCATTGCTTAACTAGTTTATTAAACATGCTATGGGGCCTACAAAGAATAGTATATGGTTTGTCACCATTGACCCCCAGTGCCACATTAGCTCCTTCAAAACTAGTCTTTTTTCTTGTTTTGAAGCTCTCTCTAGGCATATTAGACTAACAAATTGGTGGGAATGCATCTAGAAACTACCAGGTGATAAAAAGACTCTCCTAAAGCATTGAATCTAATAACCTATTAGATTAAGTTCTATTACTTATTTGCATGTTGCTTTTTCAACTCACCCACCCCCACCAAATATGTTGTCCAATCCAATACCTTGGATTATTTGCCTAGATTGAAAGAGATTAATAAGAAATAGTCAGAGGGCATCACTAAAATACAGTGCAGCACTAAATGACCACACAGAACAGTTTGTGAATCAAGAATGGAAAATTCTTAATCAGAAATATTTTGAGTTCCTCTGAGCACACAAAGAGTATTTTTCTGCACTACGGAATAACTGCATCCTTTACCTCTCCATTCATTTATATTTAAGAAACATAAATCCTGTATCAGCTACTTAGGTCCAAAACACACTAGGGAATCCTGGGAACTGAAGTCTATTGTGGCACCAGAGCTGTCTGATAGAGATGGCTAAATGTCTCACAAAACTACAGTTCCCAGAATTCCCTAGCATTGAGCCGGAGCAGTTAAAGTGGTCTCAAACTGTATTATTTCTGCAGTGTGCTTCGGACCTTAGTATACTTAGGGCCTTTACAAACTGCCAGAAATAATGCAGCTTGAGGCCACTTTAACTATCCTGGCTCAGTGCTAAGGAATCATGGGAACTGTAGTTTATTGTGGCACCAGAGCTCTCTGGCAGAGAAGGCTCAATATCCCAGGGAAAAAAATACAATTCCCATGATTCCTTTCCCTCAAACAAGTGATGCTCAGTAAAGAAGGTGGGAGGAGGAGTTGCGATTGTGGCAATAGCATCACACTCATGACTAAGTAGCAATCATGAAAACAAGAGTTATCTGATTTTACTCATCTGTAACTGTTTCGTATTCACAATTGCTACTTAGTCATGCTTTTGACACTATTGCCATGATTGTAACTCCCTCTTAAATCTACTTTAGCAGAAATCAGCTGAATAGGGAGATGGAGATCCATTCTGCCAGCAGCTGAATAATGTTTCTGTCAGGTTTTGGGGGAGAGGCTGTCAGGCCAGGTGAGGTTACTTTGTTGAGCATAAATATACTTATCTGTGTAGCTGATTCAGGACTTCCAATCATAGCAAATACCAATGCTACAGATGATGTTTTGCAAGCAAGGGGCAAGGGTCCTAAATTTAGTCCCTGACATCTCCAGTTCCTAAAAACCTCTGCGTTCTCTAGTTTGCCACCCCCTCTTGAAACCATCTCAGGTAACAAAGAACAAGGGAATACTTTTTATGCACTGCATCACAGGAGTAATAAATGCTATGAACAAGCAAATTTATTTAGCTTTGCTGGGGGAAGGGAAATAATGTGGCAACTAATTAATTTTAGTTCTGATAGTGATGCCTGTTGATCAAGAAATGAATTCATTAACACATAAGTAGTTACATTTACCTAGTTGTTCTCGAACTCAGTGTACGCCTTTGCTTCTTCCAGATTGCTCCTTCTTCATACAAAGAGATGCAACCTGCAATAAACACTATCTGCAGTAAGAAGCAATAGTTTTCATAATAAGCTAAGAAACATAATTTATGTTTAACCATTCTCTTTACCTAGTTTTCTGTTTTAACACAAAATCGCAAAACACAAGGATACAGCAACTAAGGTCGTGGGCTCAACCCACAGCAAATACTGTCCAAGTTCCATTTTTATTTTATTTATTTATTTATTTATTTATTTTGACTAAGAGTGAGCTGGATAGAAATACTGAATGCTTCCTTTTCTCCATTACAAAGGAAAGAAGTACTTGGGGCACAGTTTCATTTTATGCTGATAACTCTGCACAGGCCAGATCACCTTGCAGGAGATTGAAGCGAACCCTTAATATGTCTTGAAACAGCAATTTCTACATTTCTGTTGCTCTCTTGTCCAATATGGGTGAAGGGCTTAGAGACATATTAGGATCTTTCTCTTCCTTTCCTGCTTGTTTTGGTTCCTCTGTCTACCACCTATCAAAAAGCATTATGGGCAGAGTACACTGTCTAGAATCATTCACTGTTAACTGATTTTGCCCCGTAAGGGAAAGAAACCAACCCAGACTGAACCCACTGCCTCATGTTTGCTCTTCACCACCATCTGTTCTCTGATGAGGGAAGATATGCCATGCCATGTATATCCCTGCCATCCTTTTCTCTTTTATAGTTTAGGAAGGATTGGGCTGTTTATATCCAATAATGTATTTCTTTAATAAGTGTTCCTCCTGTTGAGAATTCTCTATTTTCTGCCTGCATTTTGGTTCTTTCAAACTCATCACCCCAACAGGAGCACCGTCACTGTTGCGGAGTAAAGGCTCTAGTAGGCCTTTCATTCCAATACTACTCTCTCAACAACCATCCTTCTTACAATATAATCCATACATTTATCTTATTCATCTAGCTGCAGACAACCTTTGTTTAAAGAGATGAGCCTATGTTATATGGGGGAAAAGAGAGAGAGAGAATCTTACACAGAAGGCTTCTATTTGGACTAGGTTTGCCAGGTAAAATAAGGGACAGGGCTTCTGTACTTTTAATAGTTGGGCCAAAGAGGGAATTTCAACAGGTATTGCTGGTTCTGCAAGCTTCACCTGCTAAAATTCTCTCTTCTATGCAACCACTAAAGGTACAAGTACCCTGTCTGTTATTTCGTTCAGCAACCCTATATTGGACTAGAATCGATCACTGAAGACTAGGGGCATGTACAGACTGCCAGAAATAATGCAGCTTGAGGCCACTTTAACTGTCCTGGCTCAGTGCTAGGGAATCATGGGAACTGTATTTTTTCCCTAGGACATTGAACCTTCTCTTTCAGAGAGCTCTGATGCCAGAATAAACTACAGTTCCCATGATTCCTTAGCACTGAGCCAGGACAGTTAAAGTGGCCTCAAGCTGCATTATTTCTGGCAATCTGTAAAGGCCCTATAATTGTCTGCTTTAGGGTCCCCTCCCCATAATTATTCTCCATGATTTTAAAATCCCACAGGACAAGGGCTGAAAAAGTCAAGTGTTGTTGTTTTTTCAGGTGTAAGGAGAATGTCCCAACAGATATGCAAAACGTTAACTGAAGCTACTTGGGGAAGTACTAAGAAAAAAAGATAATCTGGGGTCAAAACTAATGCCATATTTTTCGCCATATAAG
>CM034708.1:111519560-111535060 GCA_020142125.1 Phrynosoma platyrhinos
CTCGGCCCTTAAAGGGGAAAGGTTGCCTACCCCTGTTTTACATGATCATATTGAAATGCTCACTGAATTTTTCTTGAGATGAATTTTGGTCCTATCCACTGTATCAGCCTTTTTTTAATTGCCTGTAACTAGTTTCCATAATGGCCATAGTTTCTCAAACTTTTTAAAATCTCGTCCAATATTTGCACCTGACTTCCTTTCACACACCTTGTTTTGGAACTAGTGTCTCTGGCATTACACTATAGCCAAACAAAGTATCCTTCTTTTAATTGGTCCACAGTGCTGTAACTTGTTAGAGACTGCAGAGGTTAATGACTGTGGTTTGGCCCCCTGTGCATATGCATCACTTTCCTTCCCTACACTTGATGACTGGCAGCTGGACTGTGGTATTTGGGGGAATGGGAAAGGAACATCTTACATGAAATGACTGATGTGATGACTCATTTGCACATGTAACTCACCACTTCATGCTATGGTCAACAAATGATGAACACAAGTAGGTGTACACTAGCCTGAATTACAAGTTTGGGCTCCATGCATCAGGCTTACATTTTCCAAAGCCTGCCAGATATATAAATGAATTAATACGTATGTCATGACTCACTTTTGCAGCAATTTACACTTTTTAAAAAAAGGTTTAGAAACTCAGACACTAGACATAGGGAAAGAGGCCTAGCTTTAATTGCTTTTCTACAGAAAGAAACAATTACTAGCAATCACATAGGAAGAAGCAGATGTCCTCTCTCTTTAACTGATGCTGAACCAAATGAACAGTTTTATTGACGCCCATATAAATCAAACTATGAAAGGTTACAAAACAAACCACCAGACTCCAAACATCTAAGCCTATGAAGCCTGTTGGTTTTTTCTTCTCAGTAATGCAGAGGTTGCCTACCCCTGCTCTAGGTCTTCTGAGAAGATCCAGAGCCCTCAGTTCTGAGTTGGGGCAGCTGTCTGTATGTACATCTGTACATCTGCCATTGCAGGTTGCTTGTTCTGAGGTTAGAATGAGGCACCCAGCATGTGACCATCACTGGGTGCCTTATCATGGAAGAACCGAGCAACCTGCAGTGGCGGACATGCTAGGTGGCCCAGTGGGATGCAACATGGAAATGGAATGTGAGATAATGGGGGCAGGTTGGGGCAGCTGTGGGGCAGAACACTCTACTCTAAAGGAAAAATGCAACAATAAGGCCAGGGATGAGTCACAATTAGTGTAATTAGAACACAATTAGTGTCCTATGTCTTAGAGGACAAGCACAGAACCAAAACTGTGATTGATCGAAATCAATAAGTAAAAAAACACAATGGGTGAAACTAAATATCTGTTGTATATTAAGATTTTTTTTTTCCTGCAAAGGCTGTGTCTTATTATGGAATAAAGCAAAGCTGTTGGTTTTAACATTTAAAAATAGTTTTGATCTTGTTTTCCTCAAGAGGCCAAAACAGCATTCAGACAAACATGTACGGCCTCATTCGCACTACGATTTAACCCAGTTTGTAAACCAGGTTAAAGGGGCCTTGTTCAGGCTCATGACAATTACACACGACACAGTTTGTGGGGGGCAGTGGCACAAAACCCACTTATACCTGTGCTTTTGAATTTGAGCCATTTGAGCTTTATTTTCAAAAGCACTGGGGTTTTTTGAGGGAGCCACCAATGGGAATGCAAAGTAGATCCCGTTCGGAGCATCCTGCTGCGCTACCGCCTCTGCTCTTCCTCCTATTCTTTCCTCCTCCTCCTCTTCCTCTCCCCTCTTTCTCTCCCCTGCCACTGCCACTGCTCTTCCTCTTCCTCCTCTTTCTCTTGCCCCCACTGCTGTGTCTGCCTTCTTCCTCTTCCTCTCTTCCTTCTCCCACCTCCTCCTCCTCTTCCCCCCATCACTCCCCACTGCCAAGTGTGAATGCAATGGGGTTAAAATGCCACTGAGCATAGTGAGAACTACAATTCAGATTGGCATTGCCGAGGAGACCCAGATCTCCTCGCTACAAAAAGGTAAGTGTTAATGAAGCCTAAGGTTGACTGAACTGAAAGACAGGGGATGCATCTATATTAAGAAATAATGCAGTTTGACACCGTTCTAAGTATTTTACCTATATCCTATGGAGTCCTGGGATTTGTAAGTTTTACAAGGTCTTTAGTCTTCTCTACCAAAGAGTGCCGAAGCCTCAGAGAACTACAAATCACAGGATTCTATAGGAGGAAGCCATAGCAGTTAAAGTAGTGTCAAACTGCATTATTTCTATAGTGTATCCAGGGACCTTCCAAGTCAATTCACAGATAACAAGCAACCCACATAGATAAATATTAGTTTTAACATTTTTAATCAATCAACCAGTCTGTCAGTTTTGCTTATATCTTGCATTCCCCTCAAGAATTGAACACTTTAGAAAATAGAGAAAATAGAAAATTGAGAGCCAGTGTAAATAGTGGTTTGATTGTTGGACTATGATCCAACACAAATGGGCCAAAAAGTGCAGCTTCTGGCTGCTTTGGGGACATGGCATGCAGATGACGCACACCCCCAATGTGGCCAGAAGCCGGTCTGAGGCTACCTAAGGTGGCCTGCAGCAGTGTCTGGCTTCAGGACCATGGTGTCTGGTCACCACAGTCTGCAGCTAATCAGGGGCTGCCCGGAGCTGGAGCAAGCAAGCTGTAGCCACTGGTCTACTTCACCCCCATGACTCTGGAGACAAGGGTTGCACTCAGCCATGGGATCCCACTAGAAGGCAAAGGCAACCCCCAGAACCTACCAGAACTGGTAGAAATAACATGGAAAGAATAGGGAACAGTTCCTACACTAACACCACAGCAACAAAAAGAGCAGCTCAACATGTTTCAGCAATTTTTAAAATCCAAAACTAACATTATACACATGTAAAATAAAACAACTTGATCAAATAAGCTTTGCAAAAGTAAATAAAAAAGTTATGAATCTTCTAGAGACCACTTGAAAGCTTCTTCCAAAATGAATTATGTTCCCTCCTCACCTTTTACCAGTGCCCACTTTTCTTAACAATTTCCAGTGTCACTTACAACAGTTGTGGGATGTTTGTCTTCTTGCCTACAGATGTGAGGAACTTCATCTGTACCAAGTGCAAGTTGGTAGCCCTGTTGGAAGAGAAAGTCTAGCAGCTGGAGGCCTGGATATCTACCCTTCAGCATAATAGGGAGCCAGAAGTTTTCCTGGACAGAACGGAACAGACTATCCTGGATGGGGAACACACACAGGAAGTTTCTGAGGAGGAGGTCAGTTCACACACACAGGATGTAGACAGTTGGAGGAATGTCACACACAGAACTAGGAACACCAGGGATCATTCTAGGAGCTTGCAGATACAGAACTGATTTGCTGAGAGGTACAGAATCTGTGCTTTGTGAACCCTCCTCATTGGAACTATTTGAAATTGTGCCTTCAGTATCTCCCTTTTGAGAAATCCCCATCCATCCTGAACTCCCTTTACTTTCTCTATTCCTGACCACAGGATCATCCCCAGTATTTCCCTAAGTTTACTTAAATCAGCTGTCCTAAAGTCTGGAATGCATGTTTGACTATGCTTGGTTTCATCTTTCCACTGTATAACAAACTCCAGGAGAACATGATCACTCCCACTTAAGGATCCCACTGCTTCCACCCTATTAACCAGGTCATCTTTGTTGGTTAGGATCAAATCTAAAATAACTGATCCCTCTTCCATATTTTGCATAATGAAATTATTTTTCAGGCAAGTGAGGAATTTGCTAGACCTTGAACTTCCAGCAACTCCCAGGATATTTGAAATCACCCATCACTACTACATCTCTCCTTTCTGAGTATGTGGTCATCTGTTCTAGAAAGGCATCATTCAGTTCCTCAGTCTGACATAGGGATCTGTAGTAGACTCCCACAATAACATCTCTGTTGTTTCCCTGCTCTTTAATTTATATCCAGATCCTCTCCACTTGGCTTCCAGGATTTAAGTCCTGGATCTCTTCACAGATGTAACCATCCATGACATATAATGCTACTCCTCCTCATTTCCTGTTTGGTCTATTTCTCTTTTAAATGTTATACCCCTCTATTACTACATTCCAATCATGAGAATCATCCTAACAGGTTTCAGTGATGTCTGTTATATCATATTTGCTTTGCTAAGAGTTCAAGTTCATCTTGTTTTTTCCCCATGCTCTATGCATTAATGTAGAGACATCTAAGACTGTGGGACACCCCCCCCCCGCCACCTATGTAAAGTTTTTTTCCTCTCCCACTGTTGGGTCCCTGCACTGTTTGCCTTTTTCTCTCTATAACAGTTTGACTATTTTCTCCAGCCCTTGGTAAACTCCTTTCCTTAAAATTCTGTCTCCTCCCCCATATAACTCGGTTTAAAGCCCTCCTGATCAAATTTTTGAGGCTGTTGGCAAAAATGGCAAACTGCCGTAAGGTGAAATACATCCCTTGCCAGACATCCCCTGCTGAAACCACAGGCCATGATCCAAGAATCCAAATCGTTCTCAGTAGCACTATCTGCAGAGCCAGTTGTTCACATCCACTATTTTCCTCTCCCTTCCTGGACCATGTACTTCAACTGGGAGAAGAGATGAGATGACAACCTGTGCATCCAGCTCTTTCAGCTCCCTACTCAGAACCTCATCTTCCTTTATGATATTCTGAAGGCTGTGCCTTGCAGTATCATTGTTTCACACATGGACCAAAGAGAAGGGTTATGGTCAGCAGACTTGACAAGTCATTGCCCTCACCGTTATGTCATGGATTTTTGCCCCAGGGAGACAACACACCTACTGAGACATCTTGTTAGGAGCACACATCACTGCTTCTGTACCCCTCAGCAAGGAGTCACCCCCCCCCACTGGTTTGGCAGCGGCCATTCCCTGTGCTGGTACACCCAATGTCTCTTGCACTTTCCCTGAAGATCCTGAGGATCTTCCTTGTCATTCCTGATAAGAGAGAGATCTTTAAATCAAAGAGCATGTGACTTTCCCAAGGTCACCCGGTGGGTTTCATGGCCAAACTGGGGATCGAACCCTGGTTTCTAGTCCAACACTCAAACTACTATGCCACACTGTTACAGGTATGCCTCAATTAATGAAGTTGATGTGTTCCTGTGGTTACTGCATTAACAGAAAATTTGGTACCAGAGAATGAAATTACATGGAAAGACAGGTTCTTACACCACAAAAAAAGAAGAGCAGTTCAATATGTTTCAACAATTTTTAAAATCCAAAACTAAACATATTGCACATGTGAAATGAAACACCAGGTCTGGTTAGTCTTGAATAAGGAAATGAAAACATTTTGAATCTTCTAGATACCATTTAAGGTTTTTCCTAAAATGCATCCAGGAATTACCTTTTTCTTTATCAGTCTCCACTTTTGGGTGTAGTGATGTGAGCATTGGACTACAATGCTCAAATGGAGACCTGGGTTTGAATCCCCACTCAGTCATAGGACGTTATCACACAGTGGCAAATCTGCTGGTTAATCTACACAAAACCCAAACAGAAACTGGATTAGTGCCCCATGTTTTCACACGATGTCGCACAGAAACTGGACAGAAAGTGGACAGAAACTGGTGTTAACTGAGATCTTTTGAAATTCGGTTGTTTGGAGGAAATGCAAATGCGCAATTAAGGTAAATTCGCAATTAAGGTAAATTCGCCGTAATGTGGAAAGCAAATGCGCATTTGGAAGCATTTCCCCGCATTTTCTCATGGTTCCGCGGGGTCCTGGAGGCAGCGTAAGCGTCTTCTTCCCCCTCAGCAGACGGCTAATTGAGCTGTCTTGGGGGCAGGGAAGGGGATGGGCAGCCGCACGATCGGTGCCCCAACCCCTTCCCCAAGTCGTCCTCAGAGCACCGACCCTCCACACGGCTGGCACTCCACGGAGGACCTCCTCGGAGCGCCGACCCTCCAAGGGGGACCTCCTCGGAGTGCCAACCCTACGCACGGCCGGCACTCCAAGGAGGACCTCATCGGAGAACGCTGCGGCGGGAGGTCCTCCTCGGAGTGCCGGCCGTGCAGAGGGCCGGCTGCTCCGAGGACAACCTGGGGAAGGGGTGACAGCCGCGGGGAGTGACAGCTGTGGCAAGTGACAGCCGCGGCGAGCATAGTGCGCATGTGCTAGAGGATCATTTCTAGTACATGTATGGGATTTTCTCACTTGTGTGTGAACGTTAAATGAGGTTTCAGGGGGAGCTTCCCTTAATTGCGCAATTAAGGTAATTACGTGTGAAAACCATTTGTGGAATCAAGGTTTATTTTCGGTTTATTTTCGGAATTTCTCATTTCCAGTTTATTATCGCTTTGTGGCCCACGTGTGATAACGTCCATAGAAACCTGCTAGATGACCTTTGGCAAGACACATTGTCCCAGGCTCAGTGAAAACAATGGCAAAACCCCTTCTGAACAAATCTTGCAAAGAAAACCCTGTGATAGGTTCATCTTGCATTGCCATAAGTCAGAAATTACATGACAGCATACAATAACTCCACTTTTAAAAATCATTTCTATTTTTGTGGATAAACTTAGAGATTTATGTTTTTTTGTTCTTTTAGCAAGCTGCGGTAGCTGGCAATACAGGTTTCTTTCGTCTTTCCTTTTCTGTCTGTTTTGTGGAATACATGCTCAGTAAGGGATTTTGGAGGCATCTGATGTTTACCTTGCAGGCTTTATTGCATTGTTTATTGTAGACAAGCTATTGCAACCCAGCCCCCAAAGTCTGCATTTCTCCAGCCAATTCTACCAATACTAATGCTGCTGAGAAACCTCCAGCTAGACAGCGGACAAGGAAAGAAAAAGTGGGGCTGGTTGTGTTGTAAAAAGACTTTGTAAAAAGGAGCTTCTTACCTCTCTTGACTTCAATCTTAATTCAGGCGGCATCCAGATACTATCACAGGGATTTTGCTGCCGAATCCGTCACCTGCATCCAGCGCAGGTCGAGCCCAGGTCCCAGGGGTGCTCAGCACACCTCTTTTCAAACCAGGAGTTTTCTGACTTAAGAAAATGGCCGCCACAGCATCCCTGGGACCTGAGCTGGACACGGGCAACAGATTCAGCGGCAAAATCCCTGTGATAGTATCCGGATGCCACTCGAATTAAGACTGAATTTGGGAGAGGTAAGATTTATTTTGCGGTGCGATAAGCTCCTTTGTCAGAAGCTTTGCTTACTGGGGCATGCCAATATTTTATAATAGTGTGGTGCTCTAGATGTTGTTCAATTGCAAGGTGCCAAAAACTTCTTCAGTGGACTCTCCCAGATTGGTCTAATGAAGCATGACTTTAGGTAGTATAGTTTTTGGATTTTACTGGTTGTTGTTACCTCTGTGTCCACTTGTTCCATTCTTTTTGGGGGCTTTTTGCAGCAATTTTTGGATCTGCACAAGGATTCTTCCAAAAGTTGTTATTGCTTTTTTTTAAAAAAAATAGGACATGTGATCCTATTGAAGAACAGATTTTTCTCCTGATTTGTTATTTTTTAGAGTTGTAGTGATATGGCACAAAAGTGCCATTTTACTAATCCACTGTAATTATAATACTTAAAAAAAAACAGAGAGAGAAATTGATCCTTTTTTGTTTTGGAATTAAAAACAACAAGAACACTTGAGGGTGGGAATGAAATTTTGCAGCTGGTACTTGGAATGGCTGGAAGATGATCCAAGAGAAGTGAAAAGTCATTCAGATATTTTTAAAAACCTCCAAGATCTATAGCAAAAAAATATTGCAACCTCCTGCTACATTTGTCTTGTCTTGAGGATCCCATTGTTATATCTGAGAGTGTTGCGGAAAGGTTGAAGAGATGTTTTCCAGCTTTCACATTCAAGTCACAAAGGTCTAACTACTTCTAGATGCTTGAAGCTGTTGTGGTTGTGGCTTCTGCATACAAGTATGGCCCTGTCATCAGACTGATTGTTATTCATGTTCAGGTGAACACATGGGCATGACTACAGTGTATAATATATCCTGATAAGCAGGATAAACATGCAATAGCAGAAATGAATTTATCCCATTCTTTATGTGGAGGAGCAGGGCTTGGTGATTGCCATTACTAATAAAGCTAATGATTCTTGTGTTTTATTGGTTATAATTTAAACTCTTTTTTATTTTTAAACTGGGTATTTTAAATTTTATGTTATGTGTCTTGAAACTCTTTGTGGTGGAAAAAGAAGGAACATACAGGTAATAAATTTTATAGTATAAATTAGGAATATCCTGCCATATATTTGTCAAGGAGAGATAGAAATTAAATAAATACAAGAGTGGCTGAAGAAAGTGACTTCACTGCACTCACATAATGTCAAATTTGGTTGGTTCAATTATTCATCATGATACTGAGTTGGGCTTGTTTCATATTAAGTTTGTAATCCTTTGAATCTGTCATTTAACAACACTAGGATATACTGAGAAATGTACAACATATTTTTAAAGGCATTGCTTCTTAATATACAAGGTTTTTATTAAATCATTACACTTGGAAATGCATTGAGGTGTGTGCTTAACTGATTCTCTGAGTGAACAACACTTCAACTATGTGCACCTGGGTCCATTTGTATAATAGTTCAGTTCTTTTTGTTCAGATAAATGCAGGTGCCTTTACAAATAGGCTGTACTAACTCTTTGTTTAGCTTTCAGTTAAGAAGCAAGGACTCACCAAACACTTACGGCATTGCTATGTCACTCGCTATGGAATTTTCCAGAGAATGAAACTTGATGGAAAATCTTACCCTACCAACTGAAATGAACTGGACTGCAGTGCAACCAACACTAACCCACACTCCTCCAAATTAAACAAATATTAAATGCTATATTCTGCCATCAATAATCTGTGGCAAAATAGTGGCCTGCACAAATTTTGCAAATTGAAAAACAATGCAAACAATTCATCTTATATTGCATAATAATACTTTTATGATCTATCCTGACTTCGCTTATCTGATGAAAGTGGGCAAAGAACTCTTCTATCTGTGCAAAGCCCACTTTCAACCACTAGAAATATATGCACCACTTCTTTTGGTTTATGCAGTGTCATTTTGTATCATTCAGGCCACCTGCACCTCAAATGAAAATCAAAGGTCCAGAAAACCCAATATAAAACTGATTGCACACCATTCATTCAGCATCACAATGCCAACAGCACAACAACTCTAGCTGGGGAACACCACTTGACCAACAACACCACAGTCTTGTCTTGACTGAGCCTTAGTGTATTGGCCCTCACCCAGCCCTCTCAGCCTGGAGCACAAGGGCATAAGAGAAGCCACATTGCATGTGAACTGGGATCAGACCAAAAGCCTATCTAGTCCAGCATTCTGTTAAAAAAAGTAGGCAAATGGATGCCTATAGGCAGTCCATCAGCAGAACATGAGTGCAGCCATACCATCTGTCTCATGTTTCTCACTGTTCTCCACTTCAAAATGTCTAATGAGCCCACTCAGCAGTTTCATCTAGATGTTAAATGGCATGAGGGTATGTTGGACAACTAATAAATATGTGTCAGTCAGGGCATGACTTGCTAATAAGACTGTCCAGACCTTTGGGGGGAACCTGGACAACTTCCAGAATTGCCCAGCTAGATTTGCAAGCTTAAAAAGTAACCTTTTCAATTTTGGCCGTCTGCCCCACCCCATGTGTTCAGTCATACTGAAAGTTTTCAGTGAACATAGAGGCTGAGTTAGCAGTAGTACACATGAGATGGTACTCTTAGAAACAGTCATGTAAATATACAAGGCAAACATTGTGACTGTTAAGAACCAAGGATGCTATAAACTATATTAATTTTCTCAGACTATGCCCTTCAAGCTGTCCACACGAACTGCCCATTTTTTCCTCTTGGCTTCCATTCACCTGGACCATATTCATGTGCCAGCTGGTATTTTCCCTGCATTTCACTTAGTGAAGATAAACTAGCACACTATGCCCTCTGTCTATTTTTGCACAAATATTCTTCAGTACAAAACAAACACACAGAACTGATGATCATACTTGTTGAGATGGGGCTTGCTCATGCCAAGAGTTATTTAAGGAAACATAGATCGTTATCCACATTTCAACTATGGATCTATTTACAATTTTTTAAATGGCAAATTAATGTTTCTACAAATTTTTATTAAAGGAAGTTAGTTATTTTACTGAATGTCACTACATTTTACTAAGGAGGAGGTCTCTCCACAAATATGAACTCTACCTCCAGTGCTAAAAAGGTTTTGAACAATAAGCTATGTTTATAATTTCAAGTATTTGCTCTTAAGTAGTATGATCAGTTGCATGATTAATTTCCAAACTGTATAGCAGAAGGTGCTCTAACACAGAAGGTGCTCTAAAATTCAGGAAAATATGTGTCCTCCGTGTGTGCCTCTGATCTGAATAAAGAGGAGGGTTTTATGGATGGGAAAGATGTGCCTCAGCTTAAAGAAGATTGCAAAAACACCAACATAACATTTAATATAGTGTGTGTGTGTGTGGGGGGGTCTACTTCTTGTATTACAATCATATGTATTCCAGTATATTCTTGGTCTATGAGGTTTACAATTGCAGGCTTGTTTCCAATAAGCCAGAATGCTTCATCTCACATAATCTCTCCCCCATCCCTTGATTTCACAGTTTGCCTACACATTTTTTATTAATTATCGAATCTGCATGATGCAGGACATTGTTTGGACACCTCACAGCTTGTATCCTCCTCTTCCAATTAAATCTGATTCTTCACTGAATATGTATCATTGGATTTGTAAATGATAAAGTGTTCCCTACAAGTGCTAATAAATCCTTTATACAACAGAGAGGGGGTGAAAATTGCAGACGATAAAATCAAGTTCAAATTAACTCTTTATAAATGTGATATGAACCCACTGATCACCTGAAATGTCTGAAAGCTAAATAAAATAGCACAAAACCAGACAACAGTTTTTTTAAAAATTGGCCTTATAAGGTAACATCATACAGTTCCATTTAATAATGGGAAAACACTGAAGCAATAAAGTCAAATTATATATAAAAAAAACCCCAACCAATAGCAAAATGTGGGTGCCCTGAAGAAGAAAAATGAGGTATATAATAGGCATTAATCCACTATTTTGATGATTAAGATTCTGATTATAAAATCAAGTTCAGCTTAACTCTTTATAAATGAGAGATGAACCCACTGATCATCTGAAATGTCTAAAAGCTAAGCAATATAGTACAAAACTATAGTTTTGACCTTTTACAATGACCCTCTTTTTTTCTTTTATCCATTTTCTTCCATAAAAACAAAAACAAAAAACCAGAACAAATACTACCCACCCACATATTGTTGGCTGCAACTGAAATTATATTCTAATCTTATATTCTAATTTTACTTTGAGATGCCAAGAGTACTGAGAATCCCATCTCTTTATTGAGCAGTGGAACAAGGAAAAACTGGGATGGAAAGAGATAGATCAGCTACAAAGGAGCAGAGAGCTCCCATACTCTCATTTTGTAGAAGAAACAATTTCAGGAGATACAGGCCATGCCCAGTGTGACAAACTGTGGCCTCTCTTCTTGAGATGCTTTCTTCTTAAAATGCTCTCCACCATTCCCTCTCACGAGATGCTCTTTTCTTTGGACATAATGTTCCTATGGGATCAAGGGCAGAGCATATGTATGGCTGCCAAATGAACTCATGGCAATTGGCATTGGTTTTGCCACAGGCCAAGGCCTTCCTCCCCAATGTGAACACCAGCTGAGGCTTCAGGAGAGACTTTCCTTTATTATGCATTTTATTATGCATTCCTATGTCTTGGAGTCTCTTGCATGCATAAGAGTCTCTTGCATGCATAAGAGGAGACATCTAACTTAAATATTCAAAGTTGAGAAAAAGTTAAAAGAGTCCTTTACTAGGGAGAAGCTGCCTGATATAATTGGGACAATGGAATCATTGTTGTTTGTTGTTGTTGTGTGCTTTCAAGTCATTTCTGACTTGCAGCGACCCTAAGGCAACCCTATCATAAGGTTTTCTTGGCAAGTTTCTTCAGAGGGGATTTGCCATTGCCATCCTCTGAGTCTGAGAGTATGTGACTGGCTCAAGGTCACTCAGCAGGTTTCCATGGCCAACCTGGGATTTGAACCCTGGTCCCCTAGTGTCCTAGTCCAACGCTCAAACCACTACACCACATTAGCCCTCATGCTAGGAGGTTGTTGTTGTTTTTAAAGTCTGTGGCAGCAAGACTGGATCCTTCAACTGGTAATGGACTATTCCTAGGATACTCTGTTTTTGATGACAGAACAATTCTGGATGTAACATCAATTTTCACCTGATGCACCAAACACACAGCAGTAAAAGCCACCACAAAATATTCCACACTGGCAATGTTTCTTCAAATTCTATCTACTAAAGAATTCTTTTGATAGAACTGTGAAATACCTCCTCCAGTCTCCAATCCAATGCAAAAGATACTTTGCCTATAGCGATGATAAATAAAAATGAATTAATAGGAAAAGGCAGGCGTTAACTTGCTTGGGAATACCCAACTGAATATCAAAAAACACTAATGCTTCAAACAAATTGAAGAAGAGGACGCTTCAGTAAAATGAGCTGCTGACTGATTCTGACTAAAACTCAAAGGTAAAATGTGATGAGATGAAGAGAAAGAGAAAAAGAAAGAGAAAGAGAGAATTCATAGGTATATAGATTAACCACCCTGACTTTTAGAGTATAGATTTTCTGGAACAAATTTTGAATTGGGAGATTAACAATCCATTTTCCAGAGCATATGCAATACGTTGCTTAGCTATGCAATATAGAACATAATTAGTTAATTCAAATGTTTGAGGGAGAGCATGTGGTACAGCTCCTTGGCAGTAGTACACCACATCACAATGCATATGGGAGAGAACTGGTTAGAAAATGCCCCCATTTCAAACTCTTCCTGCACGTATGTTGCTGTTCTTGATGATAATGGCGAGCATTTGATTAATTTTATGTGTGTTTTCTTTGCACCTCTCCCAGGTTCTCTTCAAATTGTTGCCAAAATTCAGCAGGAAATTGTGTGACTAAAATTCAGCACTACTGAAATTCAATGGAAGAATGCTTGCTCTAAGGACGTTTCACACTTGTCCTCCTAAAGCCGGGTGGAGCCATTCCGGAACGGGTCGTGCCGCCGATTCCGGAATGGCTCCGCCGCCGAAAGGCTAATTCCTGTTGACAGCCGGAATTACCTGAAGCCGGAGTTAGCCGGAGTTATCATTGTTTCGTCCGGAGTGACGCCGGACTTAGGGCTCCGTGTGTCTGAACACACGGAGTGAAAAGCCGGCTGGACGCAGGGATGACACCGGAAGGGGCGGGGTTTGCCGCCGCGCGTGTGTGAACACACGGAAAATGGAGCCGGAGTGAGGCCGGCGGGAGGCCGGCTAGCGTCCTCCTTTTGCCCCGTGTGAAAACGTCCTAAGAGATTCCTACACCTTGTCCTGAATTTCAGCGGCATCCAAGAGGGAAGACACCTTAAAAACATATATATCCTGCTTGTTTTAATGACCTTGTGTGTATGTTTGTTTTTGTTCCTCAGTTTCGAAGGCACAACAATGGAGGTTGCAATGTACATTGTCCTAAGAAGAAAGAGCAGAGAGGCTATAAGGTTCACTCTGGGAAATGACGAGATAAACAGTTATAGTAGACCCATCTCAATTTCTGAGACTAGCATCCCTCTTCATGGGCAAAAACCCAGAACACATATTACATAAACAATTTCAAAACATCCCCTTGATACGTTCATTATTGTAACTCCTGCACTTCTTCCTATTCTGAGGCATCCAAAACACTTCTGTATGTATTAAAAGAGTCCCTCCAAATTGACTTGAATATAACTTTATGTGAAATTCTGCTAGCATTTTTGGTCAAGATGGCATACCCATTAAGAGTATCCACTGTCATACTGTCATGGAGCTAACTGGATATAAGAGCCTATTAAATAAACATATAGTGAATACATGATACTTTTGTTACAGGAATGTAGAGCTGGCATAAAGACAGAATCTCCTCATCTTTAAAACCCTGTTATAAATTCTTCTATTCGAGACTTAGAGCACTAAAGCAATTTGGCCTACTGCCAGTTATGATTTAACCTACCTTAAGGTTAGGATTCAACAAACTCCATCCCCCGGGAAGATGTGATCATAAAAATCCACATAATATTAGTATTTACCGTATCCATCAGTGACCTCATCTATACCCAACTCCAGAGTATTATTGTTTGTTTTTCATATCTTTTCCCCTTCCTTAACCCCAATACACTCCTACCAGAGCATTAAAGTGGCTACTGAATCAGCAAAACACAGCCAGTGGACCAGGAATTATTTTAAGTAATGAGCCAGAACATTTGTAGGTAGGTAGACAGGAAAATCCACACTGCCTCAAAGAGCCAGTAGGCATAAAATCAAGATCTTTGGGGGTTGCAGCTTAGCATCACATCCTTAACTATGATCTTCACTAAAAGGTAAAGGTAAAGATATTGCCCATTGACAAGTTGCGTCTAACTGTAGAGAGCGGTGCTCATCTCAGTTACTAAGCCGAAGAGCCAGCGTTGTCAGAGACTACTCTGTGATCCTGTGGCCAGCATGATTTCACAGAACACTGTTTACCTTCCCACCAAAGTGGTACCTATTTATCTACTTGCATTTGCGTGCTTTCAAACTGCTAGGTTGGCAGAAGCTGGGACTAGCGATGGGAGTTCACCCGATCACATAGCACATGGGCCTCAAACTGCCAACCTGCTGATCTTACAATCAACAGAATCAGCGTCTTAACCACTTGAGCCACTGCATCTTCACTACTTAGTTGTAAATGACAAAAAACTAATTTATTGCTATACCTACAAATATGAATTCACATTTCATTTCGTTTTAATTTTCAGATCTTCTAGAAAAGTAATCTTCCCCAGGTCTGCTCATTTTGCTATACCCTTTGGCAAATAACGTAAATCAATAATACAAAGGACACACCATATGTCACTCCATGCTTAAAATGCCCAAGATGACATCACATCTGGAAGGCATTTACTACCACAAGGTACATAGCATTATCCAGTTTGCCACAGCCATAGCCAGAAGGTTCATCTATAATGGACAATTTGGAAGGTCATTGTGAAACATCTCTACACCACTGTCAAAGATGCTTGTGGAGCATGTGAATTAGGGCCTTTGCAGACTGCCAGAAATAGTGCAAATTGAGTCCACTTTAACTGCCCTGGCTCAGTGCTAGGGAATCATGGGAACTGTAGTTTTTTCTGAGACATTGAACCTTCTCTGTCAGAGAGCTCTGGTGCCACAATAAACTACAGTTCCTATGATTCCCTAGCACTGAGTCAGGGCAGTTAAAGTGGACTCAATTTGCACTATTTCTGGCAGTCTGCAAAGGCAGATCCTCAGTCTTTCCAACTGTTTCATAAGGATTGGCAAGGTGGTAACATCAGAAGGCTGACTGCCATGAGGAATTAACAGAAGGGAGTGACCTAAATGTTGCATTCCCCTAATAATAATAATAATAATAATA
>CM034708.1:111535180-111545181 GCA_020142125.1 Phrynosoma platyrhinos
CCCGTAAAACAGAATTAAACTAGCTTAGAATTAAAACATAAGCATAACCATTAAAACAATAAACTAAATAGGGTGAACATGTCATGGCGGCCAGATGATGAGCAAAGGATCACCATCAGTTAATCAGGGAGATGTTCCAGGAAGGCCTAAGCAGAGAAATAAGAAAAAGGGTCCATTAAATCACAGTTAAAAAGAAACTACAAGATAGGCTTTTTTTTTTACACACAAAGTACAGTAGGTTCTTGGTTTCTGCTGGGTTTCTTCCAGGACCTTCCATGGATACCAAAATCTGTGGCTGCTCAAGTCCCATTATATACAATGGTGTAATAAACTGGTTCCTTATATAAAAAGGCAAAATCAAGGTTTGCTTTTTTAATTCAAATATATATATATATATATTCAATCTGTGGATGGATGAATCCATGGATGCAGAATCTGTGGATATGGAGGGCTGACTGTATCCTCATGCAAAGTGAAAGGGAAAGAAAGATGAAGGAAGGAAGGTCACCTGTGCTTGAAGAATTTGTAAGTAAACATTTCACAAGCTCCACTACACTGTTTTCAGCCTGATGAGACACAC
Source organism: Phrynosoma platyrhinos (assembly GCA_020142125.1). Lineage (NCBI taxonomy): Eukaryota > Metazoa > Chordata > Lepidosauria > Squamata > Phrynosomatidae > Phrynosoma > Phrynosoma platyrhinos. The sequence continues at coordinate 111,535,761 of CM034708.1, forward strand.
TAGTTAGTCTTATGGGTAACAAATAGGGCCAAGCCAGTGGCAGATGTTTCATTACAGTTTTGATTTTCTGTTCACAGCATATCACATAAGAAAGGGGAAGATCAGAACATTTGGAAACCATCTGCTTTAATTTATATAACAACAGTATTTTTTACTAATATATATAACTCAGAATGAATGCCAAGACGACGGTATTCTGGAAGCATTGTCTCCAAGCTGGAAAAGGAGTTTTACAGAAAAGTTCAGGCAATGTGGTGTAGCCTTGCCAAAAGCAATGGTCACAATCCAGTCAAAACCAAATGCTTTCCGGTCAAATCTGTATTGATAGTAGGGGATAATCACTGGCAGGCTAAACAAACTTTAGATCAGGGGTAGGCAACCTTTCCCCTTTAAGGGACGAGGGACTTCAGCTCCCAGAATCCCAGGAGCTATTGGCCAACATGGGACTATTGGCCAACATGGTTGAGGCTTCTGGGAGCTGAAGTCCCTCAGCCCTTAAAGGGGAAAGGTTGCCTACCCCTGCTTTAGATGACAGCAAATACAGACAAGCCACTTGCAAAAAAATGAGTGTAAAACTCTGACCCATTTTAGAGAAACTGTCTGTGAACATGGGTGTAATGTTATCTTTTCAAGTAATGGCTTGGTAGTTTTCACAAATCCTTCCCTCAGGGAACTCTTTATAGATCTTTTTTTTCTGCTAAAAACACACCTCCCATGAATCCTTGTATAGCTGCCATGGAAACTGTGAGCACCCACAGGGAATCCTGCAATACATACAGTGCCAACTCCAAGCTTGGCAAGTCTTGGGCAAGCCATCTTTTGAGGGCTCCTCAGTGTTAATGGCCATCAGACCCCTAACAATGGGCATCAGACAGAAAGGATTTCTGGGCAGCAGGGACAAGCAACAAAAAGAAGAGCTGCACAGATTAATGCTCTAAACCCCTGGCCCTGTACTGGATGTTTTTTGTAAGGGGAACTGCAACACTGAGGTCTCATCAGGCAGCTGGTTAAAGAGATAGACGATTCATCAACAACAGTGCTCTGTGTCTAATAGCCTCTTATTTCCCAACACTAGGACAGGGTACCAAGAGAACAGTGCAAACGGCTGGCTCTCTCACCAATGCCAGTCATTTCACAGATGAAGCAAAACACTTGCCACTCTGCCTACTCATTAGGTTACCCATAGACAGCCCAGCAGCAGAACTTGAGTGTAGCCGCACTCTCAGCCTTGTGTTCCCCAACAAAATAATTCACCATTATATAGTGATCTCAGGATGCATTTCTTAGGAGACCTCTTGAGAGGGAGGAGGGGTTGGATGTTGCCTAAAATAATTTGTGACCTCCTGGCAAGTCCTGCTAAATCCATTATATTCACGCATGCCACCTTCGCTGTAGCAGCCCTAATAGACCTCCGGGAAATTCTTGAAGACATCAGCAGTGGGTTGCAAAGTGTATCTGTCTGTCTGTCTGTCTGTCTGTCTATCTATCTATCTATCTATCTATCTATCTATCTATCTATCTATCTACCTTATTTTCTGGCGTATAAGACTACTTTTTAACCTGCAAAATCTGGGGTTAAAGTGGGGGGGTCGTCTTATACGCTGGGTATAAGGAGGTTCATGATAGGTTTGCCTTAGTGTCATCATCAGTTGGAAATGACTTGAAGGTGCACAGCAACAACAACAACAGTTTTGGAAGTCATACTCTTCCCAAACTCTATATTTTAACTGGAAAAGTGGGGGGGTCGTCTTATACGCCCAGTCATCTTATACGCCGGAAAATGCGGGGTATCTATTGTTGTAGCTTCCATTATTATTGTTGGTCCAACATTTTATCCAGTAACATCTGGTTTTGTTCTTTTATCTCTGATCTTCTTTATGATTCCTTTGCCTAATTGAAGTATGTCATTAGTATAGGATTTGTGGTACCAGTACACTGTATTATCAGAATGTTTCGTAATGGGTATTGTGCCACAGACAAATGAAGCTATTGGCTGGTTGGCCTGCCCATATTAAGAAAGAAGAAAAATTAAAAGGCAAGGAGGCTCAGATTAACGGAAGCAGTGGTGTCTACTAGTAGTACTTAAAAGAGAGTCAGCATCGCAATTCCTCAACCATAGAGTTGCGCCAAAGTAACTCTACCCTCAGAGGCACTATGGACAAATAAGCATGACAGTACCTGATTGTGTAACATCTTCTCCACCAAAGGACTTGGGTACTCAGAGAAGTATAAGCAATGGGGTTGTTGATGGTAGGTCTCCTGTGGACATTCTTACCATGGCATTTTCCCCAGGCTGACAGTGGCACTGGATGCATTTCAGGGTAGATTTTTGGACCTTGTTCTCATTGTGGAGGTAAATTTTTATATAGGGTCTGTACCATTATAGACGATTCATAGAGGCTCATAAGATGGAATTATCCTTCATGCCAAAAACAAACAAAAACAAAAAGAGCCTGGCATTGAGAACAGCTCCAGCATCACCTGACACATTAATTTCATGTGTAAGAAATTTTTTCTCACAGAAGCATTCAGTCACATGAGAACACCAACCTGCAGTCTAAACTGATTTCAATGAAAAGTAGAGCTCACTATAATAATAATAATAATAATAATAATAATAATAATAATAATAATAATAATAATAATAATAATAATAATAATAATAATAATTTATATCCCACCCCTTTGAGATTAGTCGGGGCAGCTAACAACAATAAAATATTAAATAATATAAACAGTCAGATTCCCTCCCCCCCTTAAAACATTATTAAATCAATCCAAGTTAAAATTACAACATACATCATGCTAAACTACCAAGCCATTACTTTAGAAGGGGCAATAATCAAAACTCATGCATCTTAACAGCTTGGACAAAGTGAAAGTGTGTGTCCTAGATGCATTCTCATGCAGTCACATATTACTAGGGAAGATCAATAATGATACACCAACTGCCTTCAGAGAAGCTTGTCTGTTACGCTAGCATCAAGGGAACTCTTTAAATATCCAGGGAACTTCATGGTCCCTAAGGACAATGTTTGGAACCCCCTGACCCAGGTATCCATAACATATGATACAAACGTCAGAATTCTTGGTTTGCCTAAGCCAGAGGGCTCTCCTGATAAATGGACTCTCTACATTCACTCAAACACTCCATGAATCAAAGGAGGCACAATGCAGCCACAGGTCAGGTATAGACAGTGGATCATTAAGCAAAGTGTGCAAGTTCCTAAGAGTTTGGGAGGCATTTATCTTGCATCCAAGACGACCCTGACTGCTTGGGAAAGAATTTTCTGCCTCTGCCTTGCCTTTCTTTTGCTGAATCAGATTATCGCCTCTTGTTGTAAATCCAAAGGTGCTGCTTGCAGAAAGCATGAGAAAAAATAACAACCCACGTTTATTCACCTAGCTGCTACACTGCCAGCATTCTTCTCAACACATGTGGATAAAATTGTGCATGAAATGCCATTTAAACAAAAAGCAAAAAATCTCAAGATAAAAATCACATATAGATAACATTTTCCTTGACCCCTATGGTATTAAACATGCAAATACAGTAATACATTTTTAAAGTAAAAATTGTGAACTAAGATATGTTGAAGTCTCAGCTCTCACCACAGATTGTATTGTATATACAATATATATCATTATCTTTATACTTCACCCTCTGTACACAGAATTTAGAAAAGAGGAGGAGACTACTCTTTGAGTTAAGTTATGGCAATAGGTACTGACTTGATCAAGTCTTCCATAGAGATTTTTTTTAAATAAAAATCAGAGCAGATATTTGAACTTGAAGTTCAGTCCACCAGTCAGCTTCTCCATTGCATTTCTATAGTAGACTGCAAAAATCCAGACAATATTGGATGAAACAAACAAATAAAAAAGGTCACCAGAGTTTATTAACACTTTTGAGGACCTTGATGACACTGTAAACCCACTGAATAGGATCCCACAGCCATGATAGAATTGCCCTGTCATAAAAACAAACAAACTGTACAGGCAAATGAAAGGTCTAAAGCCATCAATATGATCAAAATGCTTAACATTCATTTTTTAAAAATATAGGGTATATTTGAATAATTATACAATGATTTTCTTTAGAAATTTGTCATCATGTAGATTTGCAAGTAGTTTATTTTATTCATATTCTATATTTCCTCTCATGAGGGTAAGACTCATGACAGCTTACAAAATTAAAATAAAGTGCAATATATTTTAAAAATGCCAAAATATTGTTAAAATCAAATTAAACTACCTGAAACACAAGGAAAAAAAAAACCTAAACTATCCATTAATAAATAAAACAACATTTAAAATAAAAATATGTACAAATGTTTTAAATAATGTGTCCACTATACGGGTGAATGTAACATTGCACATATTTATAAAACTGAGTAGAAATTTGAACATTACAGAAAAAGAAAGAAAGAAAAAAATATTGTTCTTAAATGTATAAAAAGTCTACTGGTCAAGAAACTTGCCATGCTTTACTGTTTTTCTTTGGACCTTATCACATGGGGGGAATCCTGTGCAGAAGTGGGATTGAAAAGGTGGGGAAAACCCACAAAAGCAAGTAGATTTTCACACACATTGCTTTTAAATTGTGCTTAACCCAAATGGAAAGTAGCTAAAAGCTGCTTCTTTTTACTTTCGGGATTTTCCAAAAGTAAAAAGAAGTGGCTTTTGGTTACTTTCTGTTCAGGTTAAGCATACTTTAAAAATGACGACATCTGAAAAATCTACCCACTTTTGCGGGTTTTTTCCTATTTAAAACCCCATTTCTGCATGGAATTTGCCTCGCGTGATAAAGTCCTATGTGTCAGAGATGTCAAGGGAGCTGGCAGCCTCCATGCTAGCTTCTGAGTTGCTACTGCTCCTCCTCCTCTTAGAGCTCTTTCCTTCATCCTCTCCCTGACATTTTCTTTTTCTCCCTCTAAGTAAACTTCTCTGGCTTTTTCAGGGCCTCTTCCACTCTTTTGGACTGAACCTCCTCTTAAGCTTCACCTATTGCCAGGTCACCAGCTATTCTCATAGTCCCTGAATGTGATGTTACTTGTAAGTACAATGGCAGCAACCAGTCCTGCTTAGAGATAGGAAAGCCAGGAAAAAAAAAATGATTTTTTTTTCCTCTGGGGGTGACACACGTTCCCCCCATTTTTCCCTGTCTCTTGTTTGTTTGTTTGTTTTTCTGAAAATTTGGAAAAATTGAAAAAAGGAAGAAAACCAATTATGGAATGTTTTATTTTAGCATGATGAATAAAATCTTTAAGACAAGGTGTTCATACATTTGCCAAATCATTTCTAAAAACTAAGTACAATATCAGATTATTCTAATTTCTGTGCACTGAATGAGGACAAGCAAGACCTAAGTTACAAAGTGAACTCTCCAATGTAAGAGCAAGAAGCATTTCTTCCTGTATGCAGCACTGAAAGAATCTGGTCTATGTTGGGAAACACTCACATCAAATCAAGAAATAAACTGACATGTGAAAAGGTAGAGAAGTTTCTTTTAATCTGGGTACATCTTTGTTTTTTAGAAGTCCATGATAACTGTCATGATGACAAACATAACAAAGCAGAAGCAGAGACTGAAAGTGATACTGATAACCAGGACTGCATCCACACTGTGGAAATAATGCAATTTGACACCACTTTGGCTCAATGCTATGGAATTCTGGTATTTGTAGTTTTATGAGACATTTATCCTTCTGTGTCAGAGAGTTCTGGTGCCATAAAAAACTACAATTCCCAGGATTCCTAAGCATTAGCTATGAAAGTGGTATCAAACTGGAATATTTCTGCAGTGCGGATGCAGCCCAGAGCTCGGAAAATGAATCTGATTAAATGTCATGCCAATTAATTGAATCTTAGTCCCTCCTCTTTTCCACACACTCCCCCCCCATTCTTTTTAAGTGAATGGGTGCTTTATGTCTATTTGATACTATGGAGAGGAAACTAGAAACAACCTAGAAAACCAAAGTTCAAGAGATTATTATTCCACTTGTTATATAAATAAATAAAAAATAAAAGTAAATTCTGTTCATAATAATTCTTTGAATACACTGTATTTTAATATACCAATTGTGATAATTTTATGCCAAATCAAATTGTACAGAGTTATATTTTATGTTCCTAAAATAACAGAGTGACTTTCAATCTGTAAAAAGTATTGATGTTGTATTTTTTCATCCCCCCCCCATAAATTTCAATTTTTTTCCATGGCTTCAAAAATCTCTAGTTCTGCTGGGGTCTTTGTGGTACCTGCAGCACAGGTATAGGTTATGGTGGACCCCATCAGCACTGACACACCCATATGTGTATGCATGTGTATGTGTGTTTGTGCACAAAACCATACTTTAATGTTTAATTTATTAAATAAATACTGTATTTATTAAATTTATATTTTGTTATTTTTAATATTTATATCCTGCTCTATATCATAAGATCTCAAGATGGTATACCCAGATTAAAAAACAATTTAAAACAATTAAGAACAATGTAAAACAATCCAGACTCATTTTAAATAATTCAAAACAGTAATGAAACATATAAACAATGGCCTGAATTCTGTTGCTAGTTCCAAATAGAGAAGACCTACTGAATGAATGGAAACTTCACAGCTCAATGAGGTCACTGCCAGTGCTCCCGTTGTAGACAAGGTACATTTATACACAGATGATTTCTGAAAGTTAATTCTAAGGCCTGAATAAGTGCCAAACAGTTCTAACAGATGTTTTAGAATTGTGAAAGATCTCTCAGGATTCTTTTTAAAAAATCAAAATATTATCTGCATATAGAGCAATTTTATGGTGGTAATCATGAAGTTGGAAAATCCAGCAAGACATACTTATCAGATTCTTCCTGTTTCCTCAAAAGACACTAATCTTTAAAAACTTTCTGCAATCCAAATTTGAACTCTGATGGGCATAAAGTCACGTTATGCCATCATCTTGTGCCTGGGGCTTCCTCTTTAAACTAGAGAAGTAGATGACGACATTTAGAAGAAAGAAAACCCAGCATTGCATCTTGATGCAGATTAGAAAGACTATGAATGGAAAATATTTCAGAAGAAGAAAGATAAAAGAGGAAACCAGGGATCGCCTAAAATGCCTCTAATGTCTTGTAGGATTTTTAAATCACTATTGTCAATCACAATCCTGCTATCATTTGACTGAATTTATGATATAATTTTTCACTTTGAATTGCTATCTTGAAACTTTTCTTTCCTTTGACCACTATGTTGTCTGCTTGCATTGTTAATTGTCACTTTTTATAGCAACTCCAATATGACTCTGTGAATCCTGTCTTTTACTTTTTGACTTTAAATATACTAATAAGTAGAAATTAGTCCACCTACCTACTTGCAAATTGGTTTATTTTTAATGTTGCATTATTATATATTAGGGCCTCGGCAGACGGCTTATTGAGCCATCTCCGAGGCAAGGAAGAGGAGGGGCAGCTGCACGCGTGGCACCCCTTCCTCTTCCTGAGGTCATCCTCGGAGCCGCCGGCCCTCTGCACGGCTGGCGCTCCGGGGACAACCTCCTGCTGCAGCGACCACACGCGCTGCGGCGGAAAAGTCAGGGAAAGTGCGCCCTACGCGTTTAGGGCGCACTTTCCCTGACTTCTAAAAGGAGCGCCAATTTAGCGCTCCTTTTAGGGACGCCGACGGTGCGCCGCGGTGCGGCTGCCGCGGTCCCACAGCGCACCGTCCCGCGGCGCACGGGAAGCTCTCGTCTGCTTCCCCCCTTAGTCCATTTTGCCTTCAAACATATGACATTTTGTAATTGTCCAGTCATAGTGAATCTTTAACACATTTAGATGTCCTGACTATAAGCAAAAGGTTAATGTGTTTCATATATTCCTATTTTATTGTTGTTAAGTCTAAATCTAATCAAGAGATGCCTAAACAATAAACTTAAATGTGAATGTCCTCCTGCATTAGTCCACAGGAAATCAATATGTTTTAATATGATCAAGAACTTGTTTTGTAGATAATCTCTCTTCCTCACTTTTGTTCCAGATGTTCTGTATTTTGTTGTTGTTAAATTTGTTGTTATAAAAGTCATAAGTCATGGATAAAATTAGCCTGAAAGGGGCATCAGAGAGCCGCCCCTGGGAGCGGCGGATCGAGGTTGCGGCAACTGCACGCCATGGCCCCGGTCCTTCTTTTTGCCACCTCCAAAAGAGTGGCAAAATGCCACACTCTTTCAGCTGTGGTTGTGCCCTTTTGGCACAGCGTGTGGGCTTTTTTATGCCCATTTGGTACAGCGTGTGCGCACTCTGAGCCAAGAGGGCATCCTGATGCTGCACACTATGTGAATGGGTGCGCGGCATCAGGATGAGGTTGGGGTGGAGTTGGGGCAGCCAGCATATGGCTGCCCCACCCCAACTCCACCTCCAGGCCAGACCTTTGTGCTGGTCTGCATCAGCCCTTAGTTTCCCTTAATTGCAAGGTCCTGGGCTTTCTACTAAAGAGGGCAAAAATGCTTAAGATCATCAAACAATTATGGTCTAACATTATTTTGTTACAGGAGACCAACAGGAAGAGTTCATTTCCCATTTTTACTCAAAAATGGTTTAACACCCAATACATTGCCCCAGTAAGCAGCAAAGCTGGGGGCATTAGTCTCCACTGGGTATTCAAAGTCCAGGACTAGATGTTCACTTGGACACATAACTATTTCTTTAAAAATACCTTGGTCCTGATCTCAATAGTGCTAGTTTTGGTCCTTTGATCTCCATTTGGCTTTTCACACCCTTTGGTCTCTGACTTACTGGCTTGACCTCACAGGTCCCTGACATTTATCTTGAAATTGGTCAAACTAACAATTTGTAAGCCACTCTGGGAGGCTTTCTGTCTGAAGTTGTTGTTGCTGTTAAGTGTGACAAGTTGATTTTGACTTATGGCAACCCCATGGATGAGAGACCTCCAAGCCACTCTATCATTAACAGCCCTACAGTTCCCATGATTCCCTAGCACTGAGCCAGGGCAGTTAAAGTGGACTCAATTTGCACTATTTCTAGCAGTCTGCAAAGGTCAGGAAAGTGGCATTCTCTTTTCTTGCCACCCTCACTTTACAAAGCATTATTATCTTTTCTAGTGAGCTATATCTTCTCATGGTATGGCCAAAGTACAACAACATCAATTTCATCATCGCTTCTAGAGAGAATTCAGCTTTGATTTACTCTAGGACATATTAATTTGTCTTTTTAGCAGTCCACGCTATCTTCAGAACTCTTTTCTAACAGCACGTCTGAAAAAGCAAATCTGCACCAACACAGAAACACATGAATTGACCTCTGCAAAACTGCACTACAATTGTGGCTGGGTTTTCCCCATCCCCAAAACAACTATCACAACTGCAGAGATTTTACATCAGGGATAGGCAACCTTTCCCCTTTAAGGGCCGAGGGACTT
>CM034708.1:111547217-111563233 GCA_020142125.1 Phrynosoma platyrhinos
CAAGTGTGCGGGGCGCCATTCCCCCCTCCCTCAGCCCGCGGAAGACCTGCAGACCAGCGGACCGGCCCCAGGTAAGAATAAGTTGCCGACCCCTGCTCTAAAGTGAAGCACAGCAGTAGCACGAAAGGGGGTCAATGCCATGTGATAATCCCCAAACAAAAACACTATTATCCTGCTCCAATTATGATTTACTATGATAGCTGTTGAGATGGACTGGAGATTCCAGTTCATAGGAGGAGGTAGATGGTCTTCTCTCAACGATCCTAGGAAACATCTAGAGAAGTTGTTTCATTGAGCTAAGGGCGAGCTTATTTGCATGAATATGCAGCACCCACGTTTACTCTGTGTTTGAGGAATATCTGAAAAAGAAGGGCCTAATACAACATTGTGTCTCAATTCATCCTTAGATAGTAGAGTCCATGAAATATATTCTTTTTCTGTAATCTTCCTTTGTGCTTTGACTATGGTCTGCAGCAAGTTTATCTCAGTATTTTAGAGGTTTGGGATACTGAAAACTCAGAACTGAGTGATGATGTTGCACTTGATGTAACACTAAGTAACTGGAATTGTATATTAATATGTTATGCATAAGCCCTTAGTTTCTCTAAAATATTTAATTAACTTTTTGTTCTGTAGTCATAGTGAGAATATATCAGTCAACAGAGAAGCAGTATTTAACTGCAACAAATTTCTAATGATGCCAATATGAGAGATCCAAAAGGTACGGCAGGAAAAGTTTAAATGGCTTCATATAAGAAAAGTACTCATACAGTATATGGGGGGGTGGGGGGTGTTTTATTCCTTTCTGAGCTGTTTACTGTAATTTGTTTTCAGTTAGGATGTGTGAGACCTCTTCCAGGAAACTATCTTTTGTTGTTCTTTTCCTAGACAAGGAGGAGGCTCTCACATTTCCTAAAGCTGTATTTTTCTCCATTTTTGATTTCCCCCAGGTTCTAGATTGTTTTGAGAGTCCTTTTACAACAGGGACAGAAACAGTGCAGCTCTTCAGATATTGGTAGACTGCAACAATAAAGTGATCACTATACATCTTTGTGGGGAAACCATGACCGTCCACTCCTAACTCTTCTTAGACCTCCTTCTTGTCCAGGTCTCTCTATGATATGTTCATCCTTTTCCACTGGCAGGCATTAGATTTCTTTAGCATATCTGCTAAAGCAGAAACCTTGTATTCTGTCACCACCTTTTCTGTGACAGCAAAGCAGACTTTATTTTATGAGAAACAGGTACTACAATTCTAAACATACAGACTATCAGATTTTGATAGCCTCTATGCATGTTTTACTGTCTCTCAGGCAAGAAAAACATATTTGCTTGTCCTCTCTTGACTTCTCTCGAGCTTCTACACAGCTGACTGAAAATCTCACTAGACTGACTGACTGAATTACTCCAATTGTTGAAGGAGCAAGATGCTTGATCTATTTAGTGGTCTGATGATTTATTTTACCACCAAGATCACTGCATGCCTTTGTCTTAAATGATCCGCTTCTCACCATATAAATGGGCCTTTTGTCTACTGTTAGCATCAGATGAACCATGTGCTTCTGTGGTCTAGTTTACTGTTCTTACAAACTCTCACTGATCTCATAGAAATGATATGTTTCAGAGGTTTTGTGCAAGACATGAAAGAGGAATTTTACATTTTAAACATGTGTGCATGCACGCACACATGTGTAGCTGAACTGCATTTTCAGTATTAAAAATTACTTTCTCTCTAATCTCTTCCTCCCAAAGAGTACAGTAGTTTGAATCACTTGCCCATGACCAAATTCACTACCCTAAAACAAAACAATCAATGGTATTTCACTATAATTGTTAAATGAATCAAATATTCACAGAGGCAACATACTTCTAAAATATGTGTAGGTCCAGGGTTGATAAATATAAATGGTTTTTAATTTGTTTTTAAAATATTTTACAATTTAAATCAGATTTTAATTTGGTTTTCAAAATTTTCTTAGAATAGAAAAAAGGAAAGAATGTAGGTCAAATGTATCTTTATCATATTAACTGTACAACTACTTATGGAGATGGGTGAAAGCCTGACCAGTCCTGTTTTGCAGGTGGTGTACATGCAATTGGTGTAAATTGTTGATAAACTGAAAATTAATCTGGAAACAATTCCAAATTACTGTTTAATGTGTACCTACCTTCTCCTGAAACCCAAATCTTTGAGCGTGTTTTAAGGTGATATTAAACAATAATGTACTGATACAAAAAATAATAATTAAATCGACTCTTCATGACTAGTGATTTAAACTGTGATTCAAATCATTAAAACTGAATTCTTCCCAGAAAGGATTTACATAATCATTCAAACCATGATGTAAATTAATTTGTCTTAAATCAAATCAGCCCTGTGCTTTGACTGCTAACACCTAATAGAAATTAAAAACTGAACTAGGTGCAGGAACATTGATCCAGAAAAACAGTGCTAGTGTTCCTATGACTACAGAATGTGTAATTGTAAAAAGATTTCTGCTCAAATTCATATTTTTAAAACCTGATTGAATTTCTACAGGAAAATAGAAACTACATGCTCAAATCTCTGAAATCAGTGGGTTTTAACTGAGGTCAATTTTTCAGGAGATGTCTTATTTTAATAGAAAACCAGGAGCATCAGCAAATATGAAAAAAACAACGATCAGGCAATCTATATGGAGATAAACATTTTGTGTAGTATAATTTCCCCCTCCAGAGGTTAAAATAACAGCTTAACATTCAGGCCTTTATCCGAGACAAATACATACAAAAACAGGGATATAAAAATATGAAGATCTGTCTGTTTTTGGTTCTAGTTCTGCTCCATTTTCTTTCATTCTGCCCCATATAAAGACAATGTGCCCAGCCCATGGAGCCAGCATTGCAGAATATCCCCCATCACCCTCATGGTCAGCATATTTGTATTTAATACAAATTATTCAGTGTGAAACTTGGACAGCTTAATTTCTAATGAGAAAAATATTTTCTTACTTCTTAGACATTGTGGTTTTTAATTAAATTATATGCTCTGAGCACCACAGGCCTGACCCATGACAACACTAGGGAGTGTCCAAAGGTCTCAAGTTTTGGCCTCAAATCTCAGAGCCAGAGATGCTCCTGATCTAGCAAACTGACTTGTCCCCGAGGCAGAGCACACGGAGTTTGAGGCCCTTTATCCGGAAACAACTGAGTCAGGAGCAAAAGCTCCAGAGTTCATGATTCACAGCTTGAACTGCCCAAAGAACCGATCCTCTCCATCTCAATGACCCACATCCCCATCTCAACCTATTAAGGCAGGCAACAAGCTTGTAGGGAGACCTCAAAGATTAAGGGGCATGTTAGGCACTTAGCCAGAAGCCTTCTTCTTTAGGGCTTTCTACTCCTCAAGAAAAAGGTACCCGTATTTTCCGGCCTATAAGACGACTGGGCGTATAAGACGACCCCCCACTTTTCCAGTTAAAATATAGAGTTTGGGAAGAGTATGACTTCCAAAACTGTTGTTGTTGTTGCTGTGCACCTTCAAGTCATTTCCAACTGATGATGACACTAAGGCAAACCTATCATGAACCTCCTTATACCCGGCGTATAAGATGACCCCCCCACTTTAACCCCAGATTTTGCAGGTTAAAAAGTAGTCTTATACGGTACTCCCTCGGAGGAATGCTCTTACTCTAGAAGTATAAAAGATGTGATCATGCCCTTGATGAAAAGATGGTAGAAATACCACAAGAACATATCAAAGGTCCCTTCATAAAGAGTACATAAGGGAAGTCAGTGAGGCATAGTGGTTTGAGTGTTGGACTACATCTCAGGAGACCAGGGTTCAAAATCCCTGTTTGGCCATGGAAACCCAAGTCACTCTCTCTCAGCCTCAGAGGAAGGCAAAGCCAATCCCATCTGAACAAGTCTTGCCAAGAAAACCCTGCGACATGTTCATCCCAGGGTCACCATAAGTTGGAAATAACTTGAAAGCACCCAGCAACAATATCATATAAGGCTCCCACTTCCAGGCTGTGAAACGTCAAAACTTTGCACTGAAGAACAGGATGGGCTGGGAGGAAAATAGGGGCCAGATTATTTTTTTAAACTTCTCTTGGGACATCACTTGAGAAGGGCAGAGACATTATTTCTTGTAAAATCCATTTTTGAAACAGAGCACAAAAGAGTGACGTAAGTTCCGACACAGGCATTTGTTATCAGATTTGATTGAAGCATTAGGAACCCATATGCTTAAAAAAACAAACAAACCAAAAAACAAATCCTTTTTAAAACCATTGACAGTCCCTATAAACTTGCTACCTGCACTTGTAAAACACCTTCTCTTTTTTATTTTTATTTTTTACTTCAGGAAATTCTTTATACTATTAAGCTCAGCACTCTTTCCTGTATCTCTATTTAAAACTAAGGAGCCATGTAGCGTGGCGGCTGATTGTTTACACAGCACAACTGTTGCGGTTCATTCTGAACCCCTGAAAACAAAATATAAGGACAGCATTTTATCTAGAATATTTTTCTTTAATCTAAGGGGAAAAAAATATATCTGATTTTACATCAGTGCAACATTGTGTGGAAATGCAAACACTTAAGAAAGTAGTTTCATGTTAACAAAATGGTCACTATTTCCATTTGTTACTTATTGGGTGGTTATGTAATGTAAACCTGGTTATGTGGACCATTCTGGAGGGAAAGGTATGATGTAATGCCCAATCCAATGCATCATCACTCAAACGTAGAGTTGTCAGATGCCTTTATATGACAGACAGAAAGATTGTTCTGTATGAGCTGTAAAGGGGTGCCAAAAATGACATATTTCCAAACACACTACCTCCAAACTGCACAAAATGCTGGGGAAGGGGGTGGTATCTGTTGTGATATGGAATCACCGCCTGCTTTTCCCACTCCAGACTGAGCCGTGTAGTTGGTTTGGTAATGATAAAATTCCAACTTTTATGATGGCTGCTGGCCTGTCATCACAACGTTTCCAGGGGGCTGTGGGAATTCCATGAGATATGAGGTCTCTCTGGAGCCCAGAACTCTCACAAGAAGCTCTCTTCTCTCAAGACTGGAGACTAAAATTATATAGGTCAGCCCTGTCCGTCCTGACCAGTTTCAGCCGTTCTTTATTGCTGTTTTGAAAAGTTGGAAATCCTACTCAGAAGTAAGTCCCACTTCATTCAGTAGGACATAATCCAGAGTAAATGTGCACAAGATTTCAAGCTTAGGACCGATGCAGACATTGTGGCCGTGACAACCACGTGCCGCGGCCTCAATCTGGCTTCTTGCCACTCCCAAAAGAGCTGGCAAATGCCACTCCTTTTTGGGGCAGCAAAAGCTGCCCTTAGAGCCACCGCCACAGCTCTTTTGCACCCCTTTGGCGCAGCGTATGTGCATGCTACGCCAACAGGGTGCCCTGACACTGTGCACTGTGTGGTTGGACGCGCGGCTTGACGGTGGCATAGGGGTAGAGTAAGGGTGGCCGGCGTGCAGTTGCCCCACCCCAACTCAACCCCCAGGCCGGCCCTTTAGGCTGGTCTGGATCAGCCCTTAGTCTGTAACATGAAGCACATGCAGACACTCTGCATGTGCACATATACACACAGTTAGGTGTTTGCAAATTAAAATCTGATTGATTTGTTGTGACAAAAGATTTTGTAGACAAGAGTATACTTTCAAAGATGCATCCTTCATAAAATGTATGCCAGTTTGCATAAGTTTATGTCACAATAAATGGGTTCAATTCTTGTTATTTTTAGCATCTGTACAGATGACCATGTACACACCAACCCACACCCTCATTATCTCAATGTTTTTATTTCTCTGCAGTGTCACGCAGTGGCTTAGTGGTTAAGATGCCAATTCTGATGATCAGAAGATTGGCAGGTTAGCAGTTCGAGGCCTGGGTGCTGCATGATGGGGTGAGCTCCTGTCACTAGTCCCAGTTTCTGCCAACCTAGCAGTTCAAAAGCATGCAAATGCAAGTAGATAAATAGGGACCACTTTGGTGGGAAGGCAACAATGTTTGATGCAGTCATGCTGTCTGCGTGACCACCAGAGTAGTCCTTGGACAATGCTGGCTCTTTGGCTTAGTAATAGAGATGAGCACTGCCCCTACAGTTGGTTACAACTGGACATTCATGTCAAGGGACTACCTTTACCTTTACTTTTAGTGTCATGAAATGAAAAACCTTATTCCCTGTACTAGATGATTTTAAAATCAAGGATAGAACCAACTGAAATTTAAAAGTTGGGCACCATAGCTTTAAATCACATTTGTTCTTCCTGACATCATGGCCTAAATCCAGTTGTTAGTCTCAGACGTAGATTCACTGAACCAAGAGAAGTTATGTAAGTGTTGATTTATCAAGTTTCCATCTTTATAGTGGGTTTACAGTAGGTCTAGTTGGGACTAACAATTGAAATTATGCAAATATTGTGTAAAAGTTCTTAACTCAGGGTGGTTCATGTTTCAGTACAAATTTCTGTATTTCTGTTGAGAATATCAAATAATTATATTATTTAGATTCAGTAATAATACACATATTTTTTAAAAAGAGGTGCTATATGCTTATTTTTTAAAAAGCTAGAAAATGTTTACAGTATGGTTTATTTTAAACATTAATATACTATTAATAGACATGCATAAGACTGTACTGTACAAGTTTCCAGGTCTCATTTTTGAAAATAATATTAATAATGTTTCACTGAATACTATTGGATTTTAAATTTGGATTTTAAAAGTATTTGGATTTTAAAAAAATCAAACTTGCTGTATGAAACTGAATAGCATATGTTGTTGTCTGCTTTCAAGTCATTTCTGACTTATGGCAATCCTAAATGAGCCTATGACAGGGTTTTCATGGCAAGATCTATTCAGAGGGGGTTTGCCTTTGTCTACCTCTGAGGCTGAGACAGTGTGACTTACCTAAGGCCACCCAGTGGATTTCCATGGCTAAACAGGAATTTGAATCCTGGTCTCCAGAGTTGTAGTCCAACACTCAAACCATGCTGACTCTCTGGATATTATGTACATTACTAAAATATTTCTATGTGAATCCTTACTGCAATCCTATGCAGTCTTGTAGTAAGTCCCACTAAACTTAGTTTCTTGTTTTAGTAGACATGCATAAGACTGTACTGTACAAGTTTCCAGGTTTCATTTTTGAAAATAACATTAATAACGTTTCACTGAATCTGACAAACAGACTGACAGAACATGCAAGGCTGTGACGGCTTATTATGTGATTAACAGTTACTCCAACTAGAAATGAACAATATTTCTATATTGTAACAACTCTTGAAAGATTATTCCTGTTTGTGTTTTAGGGTTGTTGAAAAAAGCTGAAAAATATAAAGATATAAATATAAATATAAATCAAGTGTAGGGACTATTTTAAGCTATGTTTTGCCTGCCTCAATCCAGAGGCAGAGGTGGGCAATAAATAACAACTGTTATTATTACTATTACTGTTACTACTACTACTACTTACTAACTGTGAAATTTTTCCTACAGTGTTTAATGGACTTTATTTTCTGTTTGTGCTTGACATGTTTTCTACATGTTTACTTAATTTTTTCATAGCTGCTCTATACCTACTCTCTATAAGTAGCTTATTCACACAAAGAAATGAATATTTGCTACTCTCTATTTTCCTATTTTTTAAAAAGGTACAGGCCAAAAAATATGTTCAACTCCTTGAAAGTTCAAAAAGTCCAGACATCCTTTGTTGTATATCCATTTAGATTTGGGCTAAATCAAAACATTAATAAATGCATCAAAGCTACACATAGTTTTCTCTACCTGCTGTGCTAACTTTGCAACTTCAAATGCCTTGTGAATGTAAAGGATAGAGAATAAATTATTTTAACCTTCTTGTGAAACCAATGTAGTTGTCTGTGTGTATGTGTATTTCAAGT
Organism: Phrynosoma platyrhinos; assembly: GCA_020142125.1. Taxonomy (NCBI): domain Eukaryota; kingdom Metazoa; phylum Chordata; class Lepidosauria; order Squamata; family Phrynosomatidae; genus Phrynosoma; species Phrynosoma platyrhinos. The sequence continues at coordinate 111,555,132 of CM034708.1, forward strand.
CACTATTTGCTAAGTGTGCACTTAATTTGCTCTTTGAGATCTATAGAATACAGAATGATTTAACTTTGGATTTGTGTCTTATTTGCATACTTCTTTGTACTTATCCGTAGTTGAATAAAACAATAAAATAAAATTATAAATATACTTTAAAATTATAAATATAATATCACAGTTTGTGAGTTTATATCCATCATATTATCACAGAATAGAAACTATTAATTTAAACTGTATTATAAAAACTCCTTACAATCCCAGACCTTGACGGACAAGAAGTCATTGGTCAACCCAGACTCCCAGAATAACCGCAGTGGAAGCAATGCATAATTTGTTCCAAGTGAAGTCATATAATTACATTAAAATATTATTTTAACAAAGCACCTAGGGAAATTCGTATCCTTTTCTTCTTCCGCAGACACATATGTTCTTCTCTAGCCATATTTATTCATAAGCAAATGTCGGTGATTTGAATGGAATTTATTGCAAGGTAAACTTTGTTAGGAATTCTTCCTTACTTGTCCCTGACATATCAGATAACATCAGAGAAAACCCTGAGTCTGCACTTCTGCACATCAAACACATTTTAATGTGAAATGATGAATTAAAAACAACAACACAGATGCATCTTATTATGAAAAGGGTGTTTCCCTTGAAAACGAAGAGAAGGAAAGATTCCTAGTTATAGATCACATCCATGCTTATAACCTTGGCTAACTTAAATCAGCCGTCCTGGGAATTGCAGTTCTTTTTCCTGACTGGATTCCTGATGAGGTAATGCCATTTAAAAGAGAGCAAAACGTTACATATGGAATGCAGCTATTCTGGCTTTCTTTCCAGTGTCCTTAGCTGCATTTAACTAGGTCCATAGGCTAGATCAGCTTCTTTAACTTTCCTTCTAGAACTAGGTTTCTCAATCCCTCAAGATGCTAATATTTAAACCCTACAAGTTTGGGCTTTGGAGGATGTATTGGACGATGAACTTTGCATACGTTTTCCCTCCACTCTTTATTGGTGGCCTATCAAAGATATTGTAAGATTATATACAGTGTCCACTCCAGGTATTGCCATATTGACAGGCTAGACCTTCACGATTCCTTTTCGTTGCTTCTTTCTGGCACCATCTCAAATGCAAGTTTCAATTTCTGATTAATGAGAGATGGTATGCTTTCAGCATTTCAGAAACAACAGACTCTGTATTCAGCAATGGCATATGCAAACCAACCCTGGGGTTATTTATAATCAAAGACCTCTGTAGACCATCCTTTAAATTGAGTGGAGTTTTGGAAAATTGAGAGTATCATCACTACAACTGCCAAAATATTTGTTGGAAAGGTGAACAGGGTACAGAGAAGGAATGATTTTATCAGAAAGGGAATAAAAATGTCCCAAATCAGCAGGATAGTTAAGATCCATTCCCCACAATATCAATGTATAAAGTGCGAGAAGGATTTTCTTCATAAGCATTCCTTAGAAATGCTCTTATACAGATAATTATTATATTTTTCTACCACCAGTCATATTTAATTCTTGGTACTCATAATCAAAATGGAACATGCTTCACCAGACACTAAGAACAAGGTTTATGTTGCAAGTAACATTTTAAGAAACAGCACCAGCTGTCTAGGAGGGGAGAAAAAGTTGTATATGAGCAAACAGGTTTTTAAATAATGTGCTTTAATTTTTTTTAAAAGATATTGTAAAATTTCTAAAAGAATAATCTTTGAGTTTAACCCGTCCCCCAAAACAGAACAGATTAATGATGGATTATGAACCATATCCCTTACCTTTTGTGTTACTTCTGCACAAGCTGTATTAACGGACATCTGAAAAATCCACTCTGTAGCTTTAGTCCTACAGTCAAGCACATATATAGACATTAGTTTCAATGAAATCATTCCCGTGCCTACAAATCACAACATGTAAGATCACAAAATGCAAGTGACCACACATTCGAGTTAAAACAGCAATATTCATAGAAAATGTTTTAATTTCACAAAGCAAAACTATTTTTCATTTCACCGTGTTTTCAAGCATCATTTATTTTCTTCACTAAATGTTACAAGGATGAATCCCACTCCCTGTTTACTATTAGTACAATTAAGTTCTTACCGGATCCAGAAAATCACTTGCCCATACATTGGCCTTAGAATATTTACAACTAACAAAGTTTCAATATCAGTTACATTTTGCTATCAGTATCGCAAACAGCCTAAAACCAAGAACATGTTAAAAAATCTGAGAAAAGGGCCATTCAAAACACAATTTTAAAAAGCTTTGGAACAGTTTACTACTCTGTAGGTATCTCCAAAGACTGATGTGTGTGTGTATGTGTGTAGGGTTGGATCTGCAAATTATACAATCATGAAATATTAAAAGTTTTAGAGAAAAGGTAGTGATGCAAAAATAATGATTTCTCATCATCATCATGATCATCATCATCAGTCTTCGATTTACAGGGCCCTATTCATCTAGGTCAGACATATGCACACAATTATTGACTAACCCAAGATTTTACCCTTGCTAACTTACCTTGTATATCAAAACAGGCTATGAAGCTAAAGCGGCTGGAAATCTCCAATCTTTTGTCCACTGTACAGTCTCGGTTTGTCCCTACTTTTTCCATTTTGCTGCCATCTGCTGGCAAGTAGAGTCCCATGCAAAGCATTATTGCGCTGCAAAAAAGTGGATTACACAACGACTGTACAGTACAAATATGGTCTTGCCCGCCCCCCAAACTCTTATGCTTTCATGGCCAACCAATCAGACACTATTACAGTTGCAGGGCATATATTTTCAAATACAGCAGAATGGATACAGAGGTCAACATATGACTTCTTTTGGCTCTGCGTCAACAGCTGCTCTGTGCGGAAAAGCAGCATTTGCAAAATGCATTAGGCCTCTTCATTTCCAGTTCAAACTGCTGGGATTTTAAAACTCTGAAGCAATAGTTGAGGCTGTTTTCTGAGGTTTCTATGCATATTAGAAAGAGATTCGTAATAGCACTTGCATAGCATTCGGTGGGAATTAGGGAGAAAAATAAAAGCTAGAGACAGACCATAGTTAACATTCCTCCCATTCTAGATAAATGAATGCATCCGAGTGAAGAATCGTTCCTTATCCATATGGGGGTTGGATATACGTTTGTCTCCAGGCTTTGTAGGTTTGGGGCTATTGCTCACAAAACCCACTTGTCTGGAAGTACCATTGGGACATAGGTACCCAGACCACTATGGAAAGCCATGCCTCTTTCCAACAGAATCTCTTAAAATTATTGCCTTCCTCAGCCCAAGTATCAGATCAAGGGATAAAATGTTCATCTCCTGTCTGTTCAATAATAACATTTAAGTAGTATTTTCAAATGTGCAAAGGATCCAGTAATAATATTTGGGTAGTATTTTCAAATATTTGGGTAGTATTTCCATAGCTCGTGCATGGCTCAGAAAATTCATGAGTTTGAACTACATGTGTCAGAATTTCTTAGCCACCATGACCAGTGGCCATGTAGGCTGGTGACATTTGAGAATTGTAAGCCAAAAATGTAAGTTTTCCCCTTAGAGTAGTGTATTTTTGTATAACTTGCAGTCCATGTGTGTTGCTGTGACTCTTCACAGAGAAGGCAACAGAAATAAAATTCTTGGGAGTTTATCACACAGGGAGAAATTGGAAGTATAAATGGTGATTAACCCAAATCCCATGTATTGAAAGTTATGCTGTTATTCAATTAGATTTTGATCCAGTTTCCATTTATGGATTTCCAAAGACCACCACTTTTGTTCTAGCACGATTAATAATCAGATACTACTCAGTACAGTGATTAACCCATGATTAACCTGTAATTGCATGAATGGTTTTTACAGACAAAGTGCTGCAATCCCATGCAGAATCCGTGATCAACCCACACTTGAGCACAAATGGGTGAATGGTTTTCACATGACATTGAGATGAAATGTGATTAAAGTGCCATAATAATAATAATAATAATAATAATAATAATAAACTTTATTTTTATACCCCGCATTTTGCCACGGCAATCAAGGTGGCTTCCATCGTAGGCAAAGATTTAAAAAAAGGCATTATCCCATGAAGAACCAGGTAAGAACCAACAGGAACTCATTCATGGGATTTTCCCGTGAATGACTTTTTGCTGTTTCTTGCCTGGTTATTCCCTGGTTCTTCACAGGATAATGGCACTTGCATTAATGTCATTTTAAGTACATTTTAATGTCAATTGCACAATTTTCATGGGTTAATCATTGTTTAAATTCCCAGTTTCCCCGTCTGATAAACTCCTTAGTAACATTAGAAAAGTGTTGCAATAAATCTCATTAACAACCACAACTGGAAACTTTATTTTATATAAAAGAAACAAACAAATGTACTCCTGAAAGAGACCTTATGTCAATATGCACTGGCACATACAAATACACTTACAGCCGTTTTATCCCCATGTCTTTCCAGACCACAGAAAAGCGGCCCTGTTTTCCCTCACATTTTCTCCTTCTGCAGTAAAGCATTTCTCATCATTTTTGTATGGTGCACCTGAGGAAAGTAAAACAATGGGATTTAACTGTTCTAGTGGGTCATACATTACAGTCTTTCACTTCATAAATATTGTTCAGGATCACACGAATCATAATGACTCCTCTCTAGTATCTATCGTCTGCTGGTGAGACATCTCCACCTGCCTTTTTCGCAGTAAGATGCGTGCCCCACAGTGTTCTTTGCCCTACACAAATGTGCCTTTTTACAATTCAGATACTCATCATGCAGCTTCATTGGCCACTTCCACCACTGATGACAATAAATGAAGGGATCTATGTACCTTAAATAGTTCTTGTTGGATACCAGGAGGAAAATGTAACCTTGCTTCACAAATTATGAATTACTGACCATACACTGACCTATTAGAATTGAATAGCAGCATAACTTTCAATACACAGGATTTGGATTTGACCCTTAGCTTTCATGGAAATTACACCTGGACGCAGTCAAGGTGAAATCCTCTCACTCCAGTTTCCATTTATGGATTTATCTCTTTTTTCCAAAGACCACCAATTTTGCTCTAGCATGATTAATAATCAGATACTACTCAGCACAGTCACCCTTCCAGATCCAGATTCTGCATCCATGGATTCAAACATCCACAGATATATATATTCCCAAAAGCAAACTTTGATTTTGCTATAAGGCACACCATTTTACTAGGGCAATGTATATAATGAGGGGTGGGTCGGTCCTGGAACCAAACCCCAGTGGATATACAACGGCCCACTATATATTCAATAGCCTCTACATATCAGTTTGTGTGGTGGAAATCATAGCTATTTCACCAGCATATAAAAGCAAGCTAGTGTAGCTTAGTAGCGTTGTAGTTCTACCACACTTAGTAGTGTTGTACTAGGATTCTGCGAGATGAGGGTCCGAATCCCTACTTGGCCAGGGAAAGCCATTGAGTGACCTAGAACAGATAATAATCTCTCCACCTCAGAGGAAAGCAATGTGAACTCCCTCTGAACAAATCTTGCCAAGAAAACCCCATAACAGGTTTGCTTTAGAGTCACCCTAAATTGAAAGTGACTTGAATGCACTCCAACAACAACTTTTGTATCTAATACTGAAAAGTGGAAAATATTCCAAGTCACACAATTCTTGTAAATGTTGTTGGTACAGAACCTGAAGAGAGAGGAGGCCAAGAGATTTCCCTGTCATATTCCTCTATTGGTTGGTATGTTTTCTGATAGCAGTCCATTTGTCTCAAGTTTGACCCTGAGAGAGGTATTGCAATGGAGCAATGTATTACATGTATTGCAATGGAGCAATGTATTACATGTAAAAATCTGCTACTGATGATAGTGTCAGTCAAGGTTTGGTACAGACACCTTTAACTATAGATATTGAAAGCAGAACTAAAGCCCACAAAAGCAACAAATAGTTCTTTTTGACAATTTGGGGAGTGTTTTTAAATCAAATTTGGACAATACATTATTGATCTACTGAGGACTGACTTAATTTTCTGGAGCCCAAGACTCCAGTTTACACGGTAGGTATTTAGAAGGCAACATTAAGCAGATTAATTGCTCTTTGTTCTTTGAATCAGCTTTAGACTCTTTTGTGAATGGACATCAGAAGAATTTATAAAAATTCCAACTCTCTGCCCTTGTGGGATTGTCCCATGATGGTTTGTGTAAATAGACAATGTAGCAGGAATTAAGCACCATCAGAGTTTGATTTAAATAATTATCTTGGGAATATATCCTCTCCAGGGGCTTTTTTTTGGCAAGCAAAGACTATATGAAAATAATTTATTTTGTCAGGTGTTACTTCATCCCAATCAGGGCAAAAGGAAATAAATTATTAATATTGGGGATACAGGTGGGATCAAGAATGTTCACAGTGTATATAGACTCTGTATAGAGTATGCTTGCTTTAGGTTCCTTATAGTTGCCGCATGCAATACATTTGTGTGCAGTACACTGCACATCTAACCAGCCTTGTTTCCAGTACTGAAATGCCTTGACCTTACCATAAACAGCATGATTTATTTGTGATTATCTATCAAAATGCTCTAAAGTATGTACATAGGACAGAAAGTGTTCCCTAAGAAACAATATTTTGTGAGACATTCTAAATGAATTTATTTCTCCTTGCACCTTCTCACTCCAATGTACCTTTTAATTTCTTTGAGCTAATAAATTGTCTGGAAGAACTGACACCAGAGATGCAGCTCCAACTGAAAGAGAACAAGTAGCTGAACTGGCATACGAGCCCTTTCTCCGGTATAATGGGAATTGTATAGTTCTTAAAATAAGAGGCATCTGATTGAAAGACGATAATAAAGTCTGTCATACCTTTATTATTTATACACAAGAGCAAAAAGAGGACAGGTGGGGGTTGCAGACTGCTAGAAATAGTGCAAATTGAGTCCACTTTTAGGGTTAGGGTTAGGGTTAGGGAATCATGGGAACTGTATTTTATTGTAGCACCAGAGCTCTCTGACAGAGAAGGCTCAATGTCTCAGGAAAAAAAAAACAATTCCCATGGTTCCCTAGCACTAACCCTAACCCTAAAAGTGGACTGAATTTGCACTATTTCTGGCAGTCTGCAACCCCCATCTCTAGAACTGATCACAGGAAAACAAGTAAGGTCTTCTGGTATGAGACCCAATTTTTCACAATTATACAGATATTTTTCTCTATTCTAGCATGCATATCTCCTGTTATTAATAACATGTTCAGTCTGAGCTAACTGAACATGTCTGAACTAAACCAGTACAGATAGAAATGCCTTCATAATTTGAATAATGAGGATGGCAATATACATTTACCAAAAACATTAAAACCTGTAGGCAAGATACCAGATCCTGCCTGATCTTGGAAGCTAAGCAGAGTCAGCTCTGGTTAATACTAGAATGGGAGACTGCCAATGAATACCAGGTGCTGTAGGCTATATTTCAGAGGAAGAAACTGGCAACACCACAACCGAGTATTCCTTGCCTAAGAAAACACAAAGAAATTCATAGCATCACCATAAGTCGGTAGGCGACTTGAAGGCATACACACATATTCTGGACTCTTCCAAATCCAGCAAATCTTCAGTAAAACAGTTTAACAGTGGGGATCCTTTGGGGCAGCACTGATTCTTTCATTAGTGAATTTGGGCTTTGATAAAATGTCTATTCACCCCTATTCCAAACTTTGTAAAAAATCTTTCAAGAGAAGCATTCAGTAGAGTTACAATGAATACCATTTTAACCCCAAAATTACATTACTCAAAAAGCAAATATTCCCTTATATCCAATGTTGACATAAAAAGAACACCTGCATTGCTAGGAGTTTGTAAAAAAAAAAAAAATTAAGCATCTTTCCAGTATGTGTTAATTCACCACTTAGCCCAGGAAAACTACAAAACATAAGCTGGACTTTTAAGAGCACCAAAGCTGGGGTCACAGACTTGGCTGATTGCCTGAAGGAAAGGATGCATCTATCCAGGTGAGCTCTTCAATGGAAATACATCATGATGAGATTTTACAAAAGACATAAGATCAATAACAATTGGCTGAAAACATTCAGGGGTAGCTGTGTTGGCTATTTAGCAAATTCAAACAA